>CM021108.1:194030849-194451371 GCA_007115665.2 Sequoiadendron giganteum
CCTTATAGTTTGGGTGTGGCTAATTTCTCTAACAATATTTTGAAAAAATTTGACATCATTTTTTATTTTTTAAATGTCCCAAATAGATGTAATTATTGTTTGTAACAAAACTATATAGATTAGAAAAAAGAAAACATATAGAATTGAAATAAAATATAATGAAACATGTTTTTAGAAAGCTAAAAATGAGGGATATTCATCTATATTGTGAGTCTATTTGACTATGTGATTTGGGGTTCAAAGTGGTAAATTTAGACTACTATAATTGTTCATGTGGCTTGAAGAGAAAAAAGTGTCACATAAGTAATTTTAGTCAAAGAGGTTCTAATCAAGCACCCTTTGATTGAGTGTCAATTAGTGGAACCCCTATGATGTGAATAAGTCAAAAGCACATTTATGATCAATCAAAAGAAATAAAGATATATCTTTATAATGCATGTCCAATCAAACCCCATTTAACCAAACCTCATAATTAAAATAGACATGGGCCCTTGGTCTACTGGTGAAGTTGAAAGGTTCTCAATGAGCCCACCAGGGATCAAGTCTTGCTGAGTGCAAAGGCTCCGACATCGAAATAAGGGATGAGGCCGGGATCGTGCCCCGGGTGAATTTGGCGGAATGGAGACCCCTCAGTCCTTGGCTCTTAACCGAAGAGGTTCAGCCCTAGAAAACTCGTGCTCCCCTATCAGATAGCAAAAAAGAATTTGTGGAAGACCTCCATCAAAAAAAAAAAAAATAGACATAAGAAAGAACATCTGAACAAAGGAAATTTGACCAAAACCCCCCAAATGAACCAAATTCAAACAAAACACACTTTTATGCTTTGACCCATAAAAATATATATGATTTCGGTTTGGTAGGAATATATGTTAGACTATATGCACTGATTCTCTTGATTCGATTCCATGTGATAAATCAGTTATTTAAGATTTCCCTGATTGATTGAGGTGCAGGAAATAGCGGGAGTATGCATCAGTCTAGTCAGGAAAGGTAGAATTGGTCAAGAGTAATAGATAGAGGATAGAGACTTTTATTGTGACCTATAAGACCTCTCAATCAAATGTAATAGCATAGACTTGATGCATACTATGTACAGTCTGGATGTGTTGATTTTGTGAGGATAGACAGAGAAAAATTATGCCTAGTACGTAAATGATTTAATACATGATCTGACTGAGTATTCTGTTTCATTTAATTAGTCTGTTTGCTTTCATTAAGGCCAGGTTAAGACCGGGAAGCATAACTATCCTTTTACCAAAGAGAAGACTCATGGAATGTCTTATTGTGGCCTAGTTTGTAGACTTTTGTTAAGGTACGATAGATTGAGGGACTATATTTAGATATGTAACGAGAAAATAGTTTATACAAAATCTTTAAGGCCATATTTTAGTTTAGAATAAGTTCAGGGAATTAGTCTAACTTATATTTTATATGGATCTAGGAGTTTTATCAAGAATTATTGGATTTGATAAGTAGGAGGTATTTTCCAAGGCGTGTCAAATCCTGATATTACTATCAGGATCTAACTGTGTAGTTTTTCAAGTCAAATTCATTGATCCATGTTTCATCTCTATGAACATCACCTAGATGCAATGAGTGTTAAGTGGACCATTCATTATCATCAGAGATGGGTTCTTGTTAACCACTACTCATGAAATATAGATCAATGAGTTTGATTCGAAAAACTACGTGATTGAATCCTGATAACAATATCATAATTACTGAACTTGATTGATCTACTTTCCAAAAGCCCTTTTTAGATTCCTGTTTTGACCCGAATTTGGTGTACTCTGGGTATATAGTGTGATTATGAAGCTCCCTGAATGTAAAGTAGCAGCCTCCATTGTAGCCCTATGAACTTAGAGTGATTCTGGGAATTCACAGTCATTAGACTCTGTGCATCTGTGATCAAACCTGGGATTATCAGTTCATTCTAATTCTTAAGTCTAAGACTCGTAATGTCTTGCAAGGTTTGGGTAACTAACTTCTCCAAGAAACCATGTTACAGCCTCATGTTAGAACCTTGAGCCCATTTTTATTAGAATTCCAAGAGAATTGTTTCCTCTTCTCAAACCGAGACTTCATAAATTCCTGAGATTCGGGGAAGGCTGAACCCTGAGTGTTGATTTGATTGACTTCTCTAGCAGCGAGTTTCTAATATCAATTTAAAGACCGTACTCATAATCAAAAGCATTAGCATGGTCCTAGCCAAAGTGGGAAAATTTTATTTTCATTTGGCAATTAGCATTATCACTTTTTTTGTGCATGACCTCGAAATGGATGTTGGGTTGTGTCCTTAAATGAGGATCCCATGTATATATATCAGGTGTTAAAGGTCATGTCATGTTTGAATTTGGGTAGATAGTAACACAATCTACAATATTGCTATCGAGATATAAAATTGTTACTTTTGGGTACAAAGTATTGAATTAGTTATCAATGAGGGTTAAGCTTATTCTAACTCATAGGATAAATACTGATTAAATTTAAGTCTTAACTTTATAAAATTCATAGGTGTCAAATTTGAAATTAGATCAAATAGAAAGGTTATATTGCAGTTAAGACGTTATTAGATGTTAAATTAGCTCAAAATGCAAGCATGTGAGAACCTTCATCCATGTAATTAATTCAAGTTATGTTTAACCTTGCTATTAATTAGAGTCTAAGTCTTCTAAAAATCTTTCAAAATATTGATTGTCCTAAATATTGAATTTATGCTTAGAGATATTGGTGAAGCTAATTTGACAATGCAATTAAATCCACTAGTTTTCCTTGAATTAAGCTCATATACATAGCTAAACTTGAAACATCTGTTTTCCTTAGACCATTTTTCTTGTTCAACCAAGAAATGCAAATGAATACCAAAATTACCTTGGTGCATGTAAGTACAAGATTATGACGTGTGTCATAATCTACCATTGCCCCTTTTTCGATTTGTGTTTTGTCCTAGGTGTTATGAAGGCAAGCCCCTCCTTAAGCTATTGTTAGGTATCAAGATCAATAGTGCAAGAGCATGCCAATTGTCTAAATTGAGAACACAATATCATGATGTATCACATTTTCAACGAGATCAAGTTATCAATGAATATCAATTTTTCATCTCTAAATGCATCCAATAATTCTTTTCAAGTGGATTGTTCATGTCTATCAAATTCACCACAATGGTATGCTTACTTGATAAATATCTCTTATGTTGAGTCTCACCTTTCAAATATAAAGGACATTATTGATGACCTATATTTTCTCTTTGATGGCAATGCTCTAATAGTTATGTCATCATCTGCTTTGGCCTGTGTTATATTTTATCCTCATCATTCCTTTGAGGTTTCACTTTCTATAGTTATACCCAGAACTCCTCATTAGATATTAACACCACTCAACATTGATATAGGAACCAATGAACAATTTTTAGAGTTTGTAATCAATTTTTTTCTTCCTTCATATTCTTTCATAGATTGGGAGGACCTATATGCACCTATGAGCTAATATCTTTCTAGGGAAAGAAACATTGTTTGACAAAGTGGATCCTCTTCAACATTTAGTAATATCCATCCATTTTAAGTGTAGGAGGCTATACATTTGAGGGGATCTCTCTCTCTATCTATGTTTGTGTGTGTTAATATGTAGGTATGCATGTATGTATGTATATTCTCTCTTCTTGAGGGGTTCTCTCTCTCCTTTGAGAGGGTATCTTTGCACATGTGTACCTAACATGACCTCATTGTTGAGAGCCATTTTTATTTCTCTCTGAGTTACACTTAAAAGAGGTTGTTGATGCAATATTATATTTCACCAAGGGTAGCCTTATATGTCTTGATATAATATCGCACCTATTTTATTAAGTTTTCTTAAGATAATAGGATATTTTATTTCTCTCACCTACATGGTTAATAATGATGTGTGTCACCCTTTATTTGAGGTCATCAAATGCCACCACTACCTCATAAATGATTAATTGATCATAATTAGGTGTTACTTATGTCTAATCAAGGGTCATCTATACACGATGACTAAATTAAACGCATCTCCTAATTTGGATCCAATTCATAATCTCTTGTACATATGGCATTAGGCATTGGGCTATTTTGTTTATCATAAAATCTAATAGACAATTTTATAAGATAAATATTATAGGTGCATGTGAATCATAAGATAAGCATGTAGTTTCATCTAAGATAATGAAACATAAAGGGGAAAGCATTAACAAAGGAAACACAAGACATAAGATAAAACATAGAAGGTCAAGTGAGAAGAAAAAGAAGCTAGCAACACATAATAAAAAGATTGAAGGTAAAAGGAATCTTAAGATAATGGAAGACACGATGAAGGATGGACACAACATGCATAACATAATAAAAAAAGGCCAAGTCAAAAGCATAAAATAAACAAGTTATATTTTTTGTTAGCATGATGAGAGTGGTTTCCAATTACTCAATAATTTGTATCATCCTAAATCCATGAAGAACAAAAAAACACATAGACATGAAATTAAAAGAGAAATAAATATATAGCTTTAGAAATAAGGCTCAAATAAGTGAATCTCAACCAACAATGCAAGAAGAATCTTCCCCCAAGATATCATCTTTCTCCCAATGACAAATAATTATCTCATTATCATGAAATAACACTCTCATATGCATGAAATATAGAACTCTTAACAAATATGCTTGAACGAGATGCAATTTTTTTATTTAGTATTTGATACCCATTGTTCTTTCTTTCTTGGAGGTATCTCTATATGAATATTTCATGCTTGTTTACCATATGATTCTTTCTTTGGCATCCATATAGTAGTTGTACTCTTTGACAATGAAGCAAACTTTGATTTAACATTTACAATACATTTATTGTTTTCATTTTTACATGGCGTGTGTGTAATGGGTTGCTCATATAGATCTCCCAAAGAGATGTAAATACCCCATCCCTTATGCACATGAATTTTCGGATAAATAGCTTGATACTCCTTAGAAATTTATTTTCATTTCATGCCCTGAAATAAGAGGGCATATAAACAACTTACGATTTTACCATTGTAGTTTCATAAATTGTTGATTATTTTCCTTATTTTCTCTCCATTGTTTATTTTTAAGAAACTTATACAAACCACGAACATCATTTTTACATGAATTTATGAAGGTTTTCTAGATGTCATAGCAAAAGTATTGAAAGTAAAATGGATTGATTCACATAAAAGCTTGTATGGATCTCTATCAACTTTAATCATTTTACCCTTAAGAACTTATTTGATACACTAATGCAACATTGAAGATATTATTTTATATTGGTATATCCATGGTCTACCAAGTAAAATATCAAATATCTTTGAAGAAGGAATAATATGACAAAACGTCTACTTCTTTTGGACCAACCTCTAAAGATAAAATGCATCCTAGAGTCTTTTAATAATATAGCATTTTTCATTTCCCCTAAATATGCTTGGGTTTGTTGATTAATATGATGATTAAACAACACTTCCTATGTGTCAATATTAAATTGACAAGTTGGGTCCATCAAGATAGATTTGCATGGAAAACCATCCTCATAACCTTCAACATAAACTACCTCACAAGAATCATTGTATAGAATCTCATTGTCTAGAAATATAATCAATTGTGAAGAGAAAGAAGAAGAACTTGTACCATGATTTATACATGTCATGAGTTACAAGCGTCATGAGTTATACCAACAAAATAATTTTAGCAATATGTGACTAAAACCTAAAATGATTCTCACACATGTCCTCTCTATCCATATGTCCCAAATGACTATCTAGATGCACCTGTGTCTATTGGAATTCAACATTGTTAACATGACTATGTGATGAAAAATTATTTGTATAAATTTATAAATTCTAATTAAGATGAGAAACAAAAGGATTTTTTTCCAACCATTAACACACCCTCTACATGAATTTTGCTATTAGCAATCAAGTCTTCTACCTTATATTTCAAAGCTATGCAACTCTATGATAGTTAGAGAACACAATATGTAGAACAATAATCATATTAGCATTAAGAAAACTTCAAAGCACATCGTTTGATGGTTCGCTCAACTTTATATTTTTATAAAAAAATTATAATAGCATTAGAATAATTAATCACATGATGGGTATTAGACTTAGTATTTTGTTCATCACTACCCTTTTGAAAAAAAAAATCCTATGAAATTTGGAAGGGTAGGATGGCATATAAAGCACATGAGAAGGCCCATATTTTAACATATTAGAATCCAATAACTTTAGTTCCACAATCTTAATATGAGCACATGAATCCACAAGTGAAGAAAATATTAAGATATACATTATAATCCATGGCAACAATCCTTACACAAATATATTTTTCAATTCATCATCATGAAGGTGATGTTTCCTTCCATCACATAAAGACTAGAATCTAATAAAATAATCATTGATTCTCTCATTAGAATATTGGGTACACTTAAATAAATCAAAAACTATGATCTTCAAGTCCATATTCACACAAAGACAAACAAATAAAAGCCTTGACCAACTAAGAAAATAAAATTGATGCATTTTAAAGATAATGAAGGGAACCATTGTACAACATAATCCTTCAATGTGTGTGGAAATAACCTAGCCAATAATTTGTCTTCATACACAAAATCTAAACATGCACCTTTGGATGATTTCAAATATGTATAAGGATCACCTTTTATGTTATTCATCTCAAAATGAGGTACCTTAAAACCTACTAGTAAATGATAAGTAACATTCTCAAAAGTAAGTGGGGAATTCTAATCTCAAGGTTATCATTATTCTATGTTCTAGGCATGACATCCACTTTATGCTCTACTCCATCAAGCTTTTGCATAAGTGCATCAATAGTGGCAATAACGAGAAAGGAAATAAAGGCTTCTGGTAAGTATAAAACATGATGGATTAGGTGTAAAGAGGATGAGAGATGATAGACAAGTAGATGGCACCAGAATGAGAGGTAGCAACACTATAGAGTAAAGAGAAAGTTATGGTACTAGTAGGATAAGAGGAAGGAATATCAGTAGTAGCATAACATGAAGGTATAACATAATTAGGCTAGGAGGAAGGATTGGTTCTAGTAAGGTGGGAGGTAAGAGGAACTAGGAATTACACTAGAGTAAGAAACATGAGAGATGGGAGTTAGAAAGTGGAAAGAATATGAGAGATGGTGATTGGAAAAGGGATCTCAATCTCAAAAGTGGAGGGTGGAGAAGCCTTGGAGGAAGAGGGATGGCATAATGAAGAGCAAGATGGAAAACGTAAAGAGGTTTAAGATTTAATCCTATCAACAATGCCTTATAAAATATTTGAGCCAAAAGGTGCATTAATCAACAAATTGTGAAGAGAGTCATCCAATTATGTACTAAAATTATAAATAAGCTCTTAAAAAGTAACCATGAAATAGGAGAAATATCTCGATTATCCACATGTGCATCATGATCAAAATCCTTCTCATGATGATTAGTATCCATAAAAATGTTTGCCAATTTCATAATCATTTATATGAGAATCCATATGAGGATTAAGATGAGCACTTATTCTCAAAGGGAAATAAGGATGATGACAAGACTTTAGCATACACAACTCACAAACCCTAGAGAAGAAAAATATATGCAATATGCTAGGGCTTGATATAAACTCAAAAAATAAGCAAGTTCTTGGATCTAAAAAATAGATCAAGAAAACCCTAAAGTTGAAAACAAGGATGGAGTAGTGAGGATCAAAAATATGTCACACAATGCAAACCCTAACCCTAATAAGGATACAAATATCAAACACAAATTTGAGTGGATCCAAACCTTGATTTGAAATAAAGATAAGAAATCACAAATATAAGATCTAAAACCCTAATGTTGAAAGAATAAACCCTTAGGAAAAAATACTAGGTCAAGTTTCACAAAAATGTTGTTTTTATACACACACTGTACAAATTATCTAGGATAAAGCAATAAATCACACAAATGACACAATTACCTTAGGTCAAAGAGGTGGGGTCGATTACACTACTAATTTAAAGCTTAGAAATTAAACAAGAAAATAATGCTACTTAGCTATAATTTCGATGAAGATATATTGTAATAGATGTCAATAGTTGATTCACTAATTTGATCAAAGGCATGCGATACTAAATGATCACTTCTAAACATGTAAACCTTTTGTTTGATGCTTTGCTTCAATCCCATGATGATAAAAAAATGTCCTTAGTGCATATCTAAATTTATGCTCATGAATCTAAACTCTACTAATTTGGATATTTAGAATCTATTTGCTTCATTTTCTTCACATATGTCTACAAAAGTGTAGTACATATAGACACCATCGAGGAGCATGTTAGGCAAGGGATTTTCCCTTGATCAAACACTTATAAATGAGTCAATATTTATTTATGTAACCAAATATTGAAGGCAACCCACATAAATGTAATTATGCCTAAATGTAGACACCATCAAGGAGCATGTTAGGCAAGGGATTCTCCCTTGATCAAACCCTTATAAATGAGTCAACAATATGTAGCTAAATATTGAAGGTAGCCCACATAAATGTAATGATGCCTAAATGTTGATATAAGTAGATTATATAATGATGATTCCCTGATCTTTCTATAGATTTGTCATGAATGCTCAAACTTGGATGTTTTATTTGACAAGTGCAAATAAATTAGGTTTCATATTTAACTAAAACACCCTAGCACACAAGTTAACAAATTTTGCACTTTAGTCACTTTATAGTGTCTAGTTGGGGGAAATTAGGGAGGGAAAATTTTAAACTTTGAATTTTGAAAGTTTAAAGGTTGTATGCATATCTACAACACTAAAATGGTTCTAATTGCATAAGTGACCTAAGTAAAAGGATGGATGAATTAAAGGTCAAAATTGGTTCCCTAAGGATTTGAATAAATAAAATTAGATTGTTGGTGTGAATAATGTCTTGTACCTAGTTAATTCACTCATTAGGTAATTAGGCGACATATTCACGTGTTAAGCTTACTTAGGGTATAAGATGTCTTCTAGAAGTCTTAGTTGGATTTTCTAGAAGTCTTATTTATCTATGCATCATTTTCTAGGTAGTTAATTAGTTGTCACATGTCATAGGATTAAGACACATGTCACAATCATGTTCAATCCTATCTCTCTCCTTGCCTATTTAAGCAAGGCATCATATGTACATTGCCATATTCAATTTGGCCTTCTTGCATCTTAATCATAGCATGATATTTATGTCATTTCTCTCTTGTAGAAGTTGTTTTGTCTTGCAGGTGATCCTTGGGTGTTTTAGGAGTTCATCATAAACTCCTAAATGGTATCAAAGCTTTTGTGTTGCAGACTTCTTCCCAGAACTAGGGGACCAATCTTGGTGTGAAATTTTTTTTGGGTGCAACTTGAGGTTTTGAGAGCCTCGCCATTGAATCTAGGGTGTCTAAGAAAGTCAAGATCAACTTTGGTTTCATCAAAATCTGACATATTTTGTCAAATATGCAAGGGTTTGATATAAGCCATTTTTTATTGGAGCCATTTTCATTTTTGTTTCAGAATTCTAGCTTCACTCATTTGTAAGAAAAATGATTTCTGGGTTTTGTAGCCAAGGTCGAAATCTAATATGGGTATTTGCTAGATTTTACATATAGTGGGCAGATTTTGCAGAAATGGTTGTCAAAAAGCCTAATGCAACTATTTTTCCTATAGGTGAAGTTTACTTTTTTTACCAAATCACATGTTCTGGTTTTTTATTCAAAAATGTTTCTGGGTTTTGTTGGTAGCATCAAGTATTATCTAGTTATCCATTATATTTTGCATGCAACAAGTAATTTTTTTAGAAATCAAATCAGAAGGGTTGTGTTTGTATTGTCGACTAACACAATTTATCCTTTTTTTTAAATCATAACTTGAGCATACGGTGTTTGTTTTTCGAAAACTTTATATTGTCAAAAATTTGATTGTCTTCTACACAAATCTAAAGTTATTTTTCATAGAGGAGGCAAGTGTGAACATTCATCAGTGCATGCACTATTTCTTTTTTTGTGTGCATTATTTTTGCATTTTCTCTGCACATCATTTAAGTTATAGATCATTTGTCAATCAACTATTGCTTCATAAATTCTAGAGTTGTGCTAGTTTACGAGTTTTCTAGTGTTCCTTGGCATCGAGTCTATTATTGCTTCATCATGATTTTGACATGAGTCCTTAAGTGACTCTAATATGGTTTCTAGCAAATAGAATTATCTTTCATTTGTTTGTCGAATTGAGGATTCCAATGTTACTTCACAAGTGTGCTTTCAGTGCTTCTTTGTAGCAGGTTATCTCATTATGGGGGGGTTGTATGATCTCTCTTATCATCCTTTGTTTGAATAGAGATTGATGATATTTTTTATGGATATCATTATTGTATTTCAAGTCTCTTTTGGGGGGATTTTTGTCCCACTAGGCTTTCTCCTTTTCTCTGGTTATGAGAGATTTATTTGTCATTGCATGTGCATTTGTACATGGGTACCTAAAATGGCCTAGTAGTCAGGACCCATCTTTGTATAATAATCTTCTCTCCTAAGTTGGACTTAAGGGGGATGTCGGTGTGAATAATGTCTTGTACCTAGTTAATTCACTCAATAGGTAATTAGGGGACATTTTAACATATTTTTGATATAGTAAGTAGTATTTATAGGGTGTTGTACCTTAACACAGAGAGCCACAAGAGCCAAAAAGTTCAAGTCCAAAAAATATTAAAGACCAAGCCAAAAAACATACACCACAGACCAACAGCAGACAGACAAAAACTAGACCAACAGCAAAATAACTAGCATTTTCCTAGTTTTTAGACAAGAGATTAACAACATCATCCCCAACCCATTCATGGCCATCATCATCATTCTTCTTGTTCATTTCATCCTTCATAACTGCAGATAGGGTGTTGGTAACACAATGGACTAGCTTGGTCGTGAAACGAGTCAAGCCACAGAATTTTGTGTCCATCTTATCCATTATTTCCTGCATCACACGGAGCTCCTCCCTATAATCTGTAACCTTCACAGTATCAACACGCTCAACATCCAGTGGGTTCAAGGATTGGGAAGCCGAGTTCTCCTTCTACACTTTGCTAATATCAGGAATGATGTGGGGCCCTCCAACATACTCCTCCTCATCCCCAGACACCTCCTCATCCCTGTAATCTTTGTTGTCAGACCGCTCTTCCGAATCCAAGTCATTTACCTGCACTTTCTTGTTATTCTTAACCAATCTATAAGACCTCCTAATGATGGTATCACCACCAGTCACCACCATAGCCACGACCACCGTGTCCCCCTTAGAATCCCTACCCACCACACTTTTACCTCTGTTGTCCCTAGCTGGAGGCTCCATCAAACCCTTCGCATCATCCTTACCTTTCTTCTTTGGGGTAGGTTTGCTAGCAGTCTTGGCAGTGGTCGACTTGAGCTCACAAAGACTAGTTGTAGCACTAGTCTGGGCATTTCCTGCATTCCCCTTAAGCTTCTTAGCAACAGGTTTAGGCTTATAAGCATCAACAGCAACCGGATGGGTTTTCCTAATGGGACCTTTGGACTCAGCTAAGGATATATTGGTCATAGCAAGAGGTTCAATTTCCTCAGCACGCACAGTAGAAATGGGTTTGGGCGGGCATAATGCAAGATGGAAGTGGTAGAGTCTCATAATGAGACCTTGGTGAAGCAGCAAGGGAGGGGTATCATCAGGGTTTAGGCTTGTAGTCTGAATGCTTTTTTCAATAGAGCTCTCTAAATCCTTAAGAAGGAAGAAAGGAAATCTTAACAGAATTTTATGTCGGAGGTGATTTAAAAGAGGGAAATGGTAGAAGTAGTAGGTTTTGTATCTACCTTCTAGGGTCACATACTTCATAAGGGCAAGGCAGACTTGGTCCCATGGCTATAGAAGAGCCTCTCTCTCAAACCCCGACTGGTTACGAACCGGCTTCTTGTTCCCCACAAAGAAAGAATTCAGACTTTCATTATCTTGGGCCTTTGTATGCTTCAAGTACTTCTTACCAGTACTTAGCAGCCCCATCGCCTGCGCTATCACTTTCTCGTTCACTTCAAAGGAAATACTACCCAAAGTCACTCTTCGATATTTCCAAGAGTTAGCAAATTGTATAGATAAATTAGGTTCGTGACCCACCAGACTCTCCATCAGGGGAGCCAAACCGCCTTCAACACATATGTGCCACACCAATAGATCTTTGCGAAATTAACCATAGTTTTCAGGCTTTGTTTGCACTCTATTTCCACCCATAATGCCTCTCTACACATGGAATAACCAAAGAACCTATGAGAGAAAATGGTTAGAGAAAATGGTTAAGTGAAAGGTCACCCACACACTTAGTATTTTTAAGCCAAACGGAGCAATCTTGGGTAATCAAAGCAATGTACAGGATGCACGCTTGAGGAGGTAAACCTCTTAAAGCAATCTTGGTAGACTCATAAATGAGAATCTTCAAACACTTGCGGCTAGATAAGCAAGACATGATGGGAATGGAAGGTTTTCCATCCACGTTGTTATTACACAAAAACCAAGGCAAGATGGCCACAAGGCCAAATTTAGAAACATCTAAGAACTCGACCTTTAGAAGAGGAGACAAAATAGCAGAAAGGATAGAGCCAAAGAGGAGCTTTTCCTAAAACTAATTAGTCACATCAATATTAAATCAAAAAACTTGATGGAAATACGATAGCTTAGCGCAATCCCCAAAAGAAGATTACGTAAGGTATGACCCTGCTTGGCCTTAATCACCAAGTACCTGCCATAATTTCTCATGATGCCCTTATTTTTAAAAATGGACTTCACCCCATTATTCAAATTTTGCCACTTATAGGAAACCTCGGCATTTACACCCATCCTCATAACCCATAAGACAAGCATGTGGACCCCCCATAAAGCCCATAAAAATGCATGATTAGTTATTATCATTGATTAAGTAAGGGTTTTGCTCCTTCAAGATTAGTCCTTGAATACCTAGAGGTAGGTTCCCCAAATTACGCTAGCACTTAGAGAATTTCCAATGTGTGCCACAATTGGGTTAGGCATCAGCCACTTGATTGCCCTCTTGATAAATGTGGGTAGTAATCTTCAAATTCAACTTAGACACGAAGAGCCTTATGTCTAATAGAATGTCTTTAGTGCTCCACCCCAGTAATCTGCCAAAGTTAACAACATCAATAATAGACTTAGAATCACCTTCGATATGAAGGTTCTTAATCCCCATAGAAACAACAACCTATAAGCCCTTTAGCAACGCATGAGCTTCTGCAATCATAGAGGATTAGATACCAATCCCCCCAGAGTAACCAGCCACAAAATTTCCTTTGCAATATCTGATAACACCTCCTATGCTAGCTCTGCCCGGGTTGCCTTTGGTTGCCCCATCAAAATTAAGTTTATACCAACCACTATCTGGAGGCTTCCATATAGTGTTTCCTCTAGCCAGGGATTTGGAGTTGTCATAGAACCTTGCATCCAGGTTTTGATGCCAAGCTTTGGCCATAATAATTTCCCTCTAGTCGGACCTTTATCTAAGGATTCCCCTTTGAAGAGCAAAATGTTTTCCTCAATGAGCCAAGAACCAATATCAAAAACCTCCTTCGTACTCATCTCAATGTTCCTGAAAATCCTATCGTTTCTCTCTTTCCATAAGCACCAACAGATAATGGAGGGAATTTGGTTCCAAATTTCACAAGGTAAGGGGTGAATGAAGGGTCCAGTTCAACTTAATATAGAGGATTTAATATTCTTACACATAATCCATTGAATGCCCAAATGTTCTATAGCTAGCTCCCACAGTTCAACAACAAACGGCCAGTGTAACAACAAGTGGTCCACCGATTCTTTATTGCACTTGCATAAAAAACATTTGTTGGGGATTTGGAATTGTCATGTCCCCGAAATAGCAAAACTATAAAGACCAAGTGTTAAAATACAAATAAAGTAATAAATAAAATAAATAGCAATATTAATATAAAAATATAAAATAAATGTGTATCATATCAATATAAAAATATAAAAATATGAAATAAATATAATAATAATATATAGGCAAATTATTGTTATTACATTCTATTGTTAAATAACTTAATATCAAAAATAATAATAATAAATAAATATTATAATCATTACACATCAAAAATTGTAATACATTAGAATAAAATAATAATAAGATATTAGCAAATTGTTTATTATTATACTTTAATGTTAAAATATGTTCAATAAAACATCAAAATAAAATAATAAAATAAATAAAAATCTGAAATATCATAATTATAGTAATAATATATTATGTTAAAAATAGATATTATTGTGATAATAAAGACGGCAATTAAATCTAACAAAGGGATGTATTTTATGAAAAGTCACCTCTTTCACCAAACAATACATTCCCCCCATGAGTCACCTACCTTGAATGGTATAAATAGAAGGAAGGAAAATAAGGAAGGGGGGGAAAACATTGAGAAATACAATTTGCAATTTAGAACAGCAGCAACAATGATTGTTATGCATTGGAATATAGTCATTTAATATATATATATATATATATATAATTTAATAGGCATACAAGTATATATGCATAGATATAGATAAATTTTCTAATGAATAATATTCAATAAATAAAGAATATATATGAATAAGGAAGGAATAATTATATGAATACAAATGGATATAAGTAAAAGAATAATTATATATATGTATATAAAGTATATATATATATATATATATAAATACATATAAATGATAATGCAATAATGATATTTAATGATGACTCTTTAATATAAACATGAGTAGATTATGTATATTTATGAATTGTCCTCATCCTATGATCAATTTAGTATAAGGTTGAAGGAGGCGAGTAAGGAAACATGGAGAGATATAGAAACTCAGGTGATGTACTCACTTAACAATAATATTTAGCATATTTTGAATATAAGAAATAAATATAGCTAGACTGATTATTGGTGTAATGCTTTCTTTAATATTATCATGATGATAATGATGTTGATATCGACTTCAAGAATCAGTAATAAAAGAAAATGTATTTGATTGCTAAAAGATTGTCTTCCTTGTGTTTGCAAGCTTATTGGGAGGAAGGGTGTGAGGGAAGTGGTGCCTAAAAACCCCACTTAAGTCCGCCCCCGGAACCCAAGGCAAGGATGGGCCCTGGAGGGGTGGAAATTCTACTCATAGTCCGCCCAATCCCAAGGCCTGGGTGGGCCATGGAGGGGTGGGGGTTCCACTCATAGTCCGCTGTGGCCCTGGAGGGGTGGTAGGCCCGAGCCACTTATCAGTTCCCCCGACTATCCCCAATAAGTCAAGTGTCTTTTGAGGTTTTGAAATGGGTAGAGAAAGCAGGTACCAGTGTTTCCACTAAGCATGCCACTCCGAGTATGAAATGGTCTTAGTTTGGATGTTCAACTCGGAGCCAAGGGGTGGGTTGTCCTGAGGGGATGCTTGTGCCCTTGGGCTTAGATGGATAGCTTCAGGAGGATCTACCCATGCCACTCCTCTTATGTCTTCATTATTACTTTTTGATTATGCTTATATTTTGATATCTAGATATTAATGCTAATAGATTTGTTGTTAATATGGTGAATACAGGGTTCTTATCTAGGGTTATTGCATTAAGAGAACATTCATTTGGAAAAGAAGAATTCTTAAACCTAATCAACAGATGAACTCTAGGGCAAATCGGGTAAGGGACATTACAGGAATCCCCTTTTCCTCAAATTGTCTTGAGTCAGAATCCTATTATGGCAGGCAGTCCACCAAAAGAAGTTAACTTTCGAGATCATGTGTCGATTCCAAACCCTCTTCCAAAGGTCAAGGACAACACCCTGGTCCGTCAGCAAATTATAAGCCGATTTAACTGAAAGATCTCCCTGCTTATCATGAGTCCTGAAGAATTCATCCCCTAAGTTGGTTGAGGGAAGTCTAGTAAGGGAGAGCAACTTCTACAGGGACTTCGCAAGGAGGCTTAGTTCAGGGGATAAAGGGCAACAAAGAGCCAAAACATTCCAATTCCTAGCACCATGTGGGCCAAGGAGGTAATCACTAATATGAACACCAAAGAATCATTGAGCCGGCCTCTTAAGATTTCTAAATTTAGATTTTTCCAAAGGGGTATCAAGTAACCAGGGGTCCTCCCATAATCTGATTTTATTACCGTTACCAATCTTCCATTTCGTCCCAGTCCTAAGCAAACCCTGCAAACTGCAAATGCTCCTCCAGGCCAAGGAACCCGAAGGGTGAACCTTCAAGAGACAGTCAACCAAAGGATTGTTTTGAAGGTACTTAGCATTCATAATCTTGCACCAATATTTTCTATTCCTCAGTTGGTCCCAGCCCACTTTGGCCATCAAGGCCTTATTAGTATTAGAGACAATCCTAATCCCAAGCCCCCCACTATGTTTAGGTTGACAGACTTTGTCCAATTTAACTAGAGAAATTTTTTTCTTTTCTTCAGTCCCAGACCAAAGTAAATTCCTTTGAATTTTCTCAAATTTCTTAGCTATACATCTAGGGATCTTGATTTTGGAGAGGAAGTAGACAGGGATACCCTGAAGAGCAACAAATAGGAGTTGTAGTTTACTAGCATGGCTAAGGATGGAGCCTTTCCATCCAACCAATTTTCTTTGGATCCTTTCAAGGACTGAATTCCAAAAGTTAGGAGTGACTTCCTTGACAGTAAGGGGTAGACCAAGATAAACTGAAGCAAGAGAACCGCTCACACATCCCAAAACAGCAATCACCCGAGCTTGCAGGTTAGGAGTGTTATTGAAGAAGTAAATCATACTTTTATTATAGTTAATGCACTGACCAGAATAAGCAGCATAGTTATTAAGACATTTTTTCCATTTCCTAGCTTCAATCACAGAGGCTTTCGCAAATAGGAAAGTATCATCCACAAACTGTTGGATCACAATCAGATCTAAGGAAGAGGCGGCCTTGATTCCCTTAATAGACCCTTCCGACAGCAGATTATAAAATTTCCTACTCAAGACATCCTCAATCATGATAAATAAATAGGGTGAAAGGGGGTCACCTTGTTTGATACCTCTCCCAGCAGAGAAGAACCCAAAAGGAGTCCCATTAACCAGAACATAGTACTTTACCATAGCTACACATTCCATTATGATTTTGACCACAGATTGATCAAACCCAAACTTAGCTAAGACTTTAGGGATAAAGTCTCAAATCACCTTATCATAGGCTTTATCATATTCACATGTTAAGTTTACTTGGGATATAAGATTCATTCTAGAAGTCTTAGTTGACTTTTCTAAAATTCTTATCGCATCTATGCATCATTTGCTAGGTAGTTAGTTTTCACATGTCATACGATTAAGACACATGTCACAATCATATTCAATCATATCTCTCTCCTTGCCTATATAAGCAAGGCATCATATGTACATTTCCATATTCAATTTGGTATTCTTGCATCTTAATCATAGCATGATATTTTTGTCATTTCTCTTGTGGAATTTATTTTGTCTTGCAAGTGATCCTAGGGTGTTTTAGGAGTTCATCATAAACTCCTACATAGATAAGAATAAAATTATTTTCCAACATACACATTTAAATATACCACGTATACACTAATCATTAATCTAAAAAATGAAAAGAAATAAAAAATCATTACATGAACTATGATGTAATTGTCACTTCAAGTTGACTCTTAACTATAATAGTTGCTAGAATATAGTTTTTTGATTTCTAATAGAAATGTCAAAGATGCCTTAAAAGCTCAAGCCTCAAGAAGAATCCCACTTTGATGAATGCAAATATAAGAGTTTCACCTCTTAATAGCTTTGTGTGAACCCCTAAACCTACAAATGCATAATGGCAACAAAACACATTAGTTGTTAGATCATATGCATGCAAACAAGTATGAGAGATTCCCCATAAAATCCATCTATTTACATTAAAATTATGAACAAAAATGAAGAACACAATACAAGAAATACAATTAAAGCCTAATCAAGCTTATAGAATGATGATCCCATGGGGGAATTGGTGTCAATGAAGTGTTGCAATTGGCCCTTTCCCAATTCCTAAATAGCAATGTTGATTGATTGAGCAATGGTCAAATCTCCAAAGAGATTTGAGCATAACCTTGTTACAATTTATGAAAATGGTGGATGATTGAGTGTAATGGGAAAAATTAGCTCTCAATGTGAAGAGAGTAACTTTGCTTGAAGATTGTGGATGAGAAATGAGGAGAAAAGTCTCCAATTTATAGACTTCAATTTGGAAAAGGTGAGCAAGATTGAGCAATGTGGGACAAAGGATAATCCAATGGCATTGTGTCACTTGTCCACATGTGGTTGGAGGAGGAATGAGCCATTTTGGCCAATGTGCATGATAAATGCATAAATTTGAATTTGAAATTGTGAGATGACTTGTTGAAGAGAGAAGGGAAATGAAGTTAATGTCACTTGGCTCAAGGTCAAGGACATGTAAAAGGCATTGAATGCCTTGTTGGAAGGACCAAGCCCACTTGGCCTTTTTGAATTTAAATGAGGGAATATTCCCTTTTGATGCTTTGTGAGGGAAAATAGATGAATTAATAAATCAAAATATTTGATTTATTCTGCAAGTTGCATTCTCTAGAGAATTTTAATGAGAAGGGTTAACTTAATCAAGTTTTTGATTAATTTAATGAAGAATTAGGTGATGTGACAATTTAGACATCGATTTATGAACTGATTTAAGTCGAGAATTGAGAGGAAATGGTTTATCAAATAAATGATTTGATTTATTTAATCAAGAAGGAACATGTTAAATTAAATCAAATAAGATTTAATTTATTTAATTTAATAAGAGGACTTTAGAGAATTTAATCAAATAAAATGATTTACTTAATTAAATAGATATGTAAGGTTAATTAAATTAAATTGATTAATTTAATCACCGAAAGGGGAAGATTTAATCCAATAAATAATGATTTATTAAATTAAAAGATAGAATGTGATGAAATGCTGAGAAAATGATTTAAGAGGAAATTTTGTTAGTAAATCGGGATCAGGTGTGCCAAAACGAACTTGTACATTTTCCATGTCTACATTTTGCCCCTCTTTGAAGCAATGTAATTGTTGCATTGATTCAAAGAATAAACTGTTGTGATCAAAGGTCTAGGATTTTCTTGAATTTTTTCAGATGCCCCACTGCTGCCCCAGCAAAAAGATATTGCTAGATACTGCCCCCTCGAGAGATCGGACGAAAATTTTTATTTTATTTTTTGTGGATGATCTCGCAAAAAAAAGATGACAGGGTGCCCAACAGGCCAAAAGTGCCCCAGAATGCCAGAAAAATGGATTAAAATGTCAAAAGGGATGCAGGATGACTCTCGGTTGGATGAAAATGGGTTTGGGGGACAAAAACCCTTGCTAGAAGATCAAATTGGGTCAAAAAACCCTAATTTTCAAGCTTAAATAGACCTCGAGGGGTCACTTTCAATACATTTGCACTCTTAACCTTGAAAAATTTGACACTTAAGCTCTGAGTCTTAGAAAAAATGGTGCAATGACAACTTCCTCTACACATATCAGAGCGGGTATGAGTATATCAGCGACCAGTTGCCGCAAGACCCGCGGTATGTACCCATATCTGACCTTTATTTTTCTCGTTCTCACGCATTAATTAGGTTTAAATTTTGGTCAAGGCGGCACAGCGTGATATAGCACCGCGGAAAATTTACAAACAAGCTAGCGCGGTCCTATATAGGACAGCGTACGCATAGAGCGTCGCGTGGCGCAATTTTTCGTTTAGGAATTTTTGGTTAGTAAACTCGGTCGCTCGCTCAAACAACGTCACGCGAGCTAGTTTGTCCAATTTTGTTATCTAAGTTCGTCGGGCAGCGTAGTTTGGAAAATTTAGCTATCTAAGTCTGTCGCATGGCGCAGTTTGGAACGTTACAAACTGCGCCACTTTTGAGAACAACGCCACTTTTGTTGTTTCAAAAGTGAAATGTGATATGGACAACAAATTTTCTTTAGGGAAATTGATGCGGCTTCTTTCCTTGCAAGAGAGGCACGAGGTCATTCATTCAAGGGAGCACTGGTGGCCAGTGCTTGAAAGATTACAAGATATGCACATATTCCTTCAGGAGCAGCTTGGGATGCTTGGTATGTGGTTTGTTGCCTATGTTCCCCCTGTTCGAGCGCATCTGGGTATGATGCATGCCTTGGCCGAGCGGTGGCATAGCGAGACGTCGTCTTTTCATCTTCCTACCGGCGAGGCTACCATTACTCTTGAGGATGTCTAGCACATCCTACGACTACCGATTCACGGAGAGCGAGTGATTTATGATTTGGAGGAGGGTAGGGATGTCTGCTTCAGCGTCATGGGTGTGGACGAGCTCATGCTTTGTGATGGTCAGATAGATTTGGAGAGGTACCGGGGTATGGCCCCTACTTACAGCCTGATTGTGGCTGCCATTATTTATGGCCTTGTAGCTCTTGATCGGCGTGGCTAATATTTCAATCCAGGTTGGGGACTAGCATGGCAGCAGATGTGCGCTCGTCGAGTGTGCTTTGCCTGGGGACCAGTACTGTTGGCCTCCTTGTACCAGGACTTGCACGAGTTTGCTTATTTGGAGGGTCGGGCTCTTAGGGCTGGATTGACTCTTCTGCATATTTGGGCCTGGGAGCGGATCTTGGTGCTTCGCCCGTTTGTGACACCAATTGTTCTAAACATTGATGATCTCGTCATGTGGCAGTATGGAGGGGCGAGGATTCAATTCACTAGCATGGGCACAAATGGCATAGCCCATTGGCGGCAGGTTTTAGATGAGATGACAGTGTTTGTATGGAGGTCGTGGATGGGCATAGGTCCATGGATGGATAATGCTGAGCAACTTTTCTTTGCTCGCTAGGACAGATTCATTCAGGGTCGGGAACATACTTTGATAGAGAGGTACCTTCCTAACAGGGTAGCTAGGCAGTTCGGCGAGGTGTAGGATATACTTGATGGTCAGTACACGGCACTCTTTGCCCGCACGGCAAAGGAGACAATATGGGGACCGGCTATTCCAGTAGACGAGGCAGCCTCCTCATTTAGACAATTAGTGGCTTGGTCATGGTCATATGATCGGGGGCCAGCAGACATAGGGGTGACTCCAGCGTACAGGGCAGGTTTAGTCTGTCAATGAGATTGACAATTCATGGGACAATACTTCCACGTCAGAGACCTAGAGGTAGGTCAGTAGGCAGAGGTCGGGGAGGTGTACCACCTTCTCAGCAATCACCTCTGAGAGATCAGGAACATCAGGTAGCGAGACAAGATGGGCATCCCCAGGTGCCACCACAGCAGTAGCCAGTAGTACAGCCTGTCGTACAACCAGCGGGTCAGCCAGTGGGTCAGGCAGCAAGTCATCCAGATCCTCGTGACATATTGATTCATAAGCTACAAGGCCAGGTACAGGATCTGACAGTTGAGCGAGATGAGGCCCGACAGCAGGTTGTTGCAGCTACAACGGAGAGAGACTTGGCACAATCTGAGAGGGATCAAAAGATTGGCCGATGGAGGCAGTTAGAGAGTGTCACTTCCACATCTCGGGGTCATTCAGTTGACATTTGGGAGTACAGAGAGGCCATCAGAGAGGCTGAGTACTATCGGCAGCACTACCGACAGGCAGTGCCATCAGGCAGTAGAGTGTCAGATTTCTCCCAGCAGACAGGGAGGTGGCCGGTAGAGGATCACGATGAGAGGCAAGCAAGGGAGGGTGAGGGCCACAGCCAGTAGGGCTAAGCTCATTTTTTATCACATGACAATTTGTTCCATTTTTTATTTACGGGCTATAGTATTTTGGCCTTATTGTACCATGTATTCGATGTACACTTGATCCGATTTGTATCATAACAGTATTTTTTGATGATATATATGAGATGATTCGCCCTTTATGATATGCATGGTGCATATGTATGATATGCAGATGTGCAATATGCCAATGTATAATACTATGAGATGTTTCCATTCTTATGCTTATGTGATGCAATGTATATAGTGGATGCATTTCTTTTTGTATATTTTTTGTTTTTAATGATGGTGTAATGATATGCAAATGGTAATGGATGCAAATGATTATGTATGATGCAACGTTTTTCTTAAGATGTTTAGAATAACAACTTTATATTATTCTTCGTAACTTAAGATAATGATATGATACAAAAAAAAAATGATGCTAATGATCATGTGGATGTAGGGTGTATGCATTGGTAGTTTTTTTATTACTGTTATAATACCATGTTAGTGTAGAAAGAAGATAGAAGAATTGTAGAATTAATGAGTTAGGTGATAATGATGGTGATTTGTATTGCTAGGAATTGGGACTTTCAAAGGGTCAATTGCGTTATTTTTATAACACACATAAGTACGATGCATCAAGGTATAAAGGACTAGGATGGCATGGTACCTAGTGTGATGGACTTTGACTCGACAATCAGATAGGAATATTCTTGTTCACACTTAATATACATACTTTATTCAAGATGTAGTTCAAACATTCTAAACATCTGGGACCAAAATTGGCTCTCAATGTGAAGAGAGTAACTTTGCATATGATTATGGATGAAGTTGGATTTGAGTATAATAAGTTTTACTCAAATTATGGATGGATGAATGAGAGGAAGAGTCTCTCATTTATAAATTTCAAATTTGGAAGAATGAATGAAATTGAATAATGTGGGATCATTCAACATCCAATAGCCAAGTGTCACTTGTCAAGATGTGAATGGTTGAGGAATGAGCACATTTTGGTCAATGTGCATGATAAATTCCATCGGATTCAAATTTGAATTTTGAATGTGACATGTTGGGGGGAGAGAAGAATGGAGTTAATGTCACTTGGCTCAATGCACAAGGACATGTAAGAAGCATTGAATGCTTTATTGGAAGGACCAAGCCCATTTAAATTTGAATTCAAATTGAGAGAATATTCCCTTTTGATGCCATGTTGAGAGAAAATAGACAATTTAATAAATCAAAGTAATTGATTTATTGTGCAAATTGCATTCTCTAGAGGATTTTAGTGATAGGGATTAACTTAATCAAGGATTTGATTAATTTAATGAGGAATTAGGAGATGTGACAATTTAGACTTAAATTTATGAATTGATTTAAATCAAATTAAGAGGAAATGATTAATTAAATAAATGATTTTGATTTATTTAACTAAAGAGGAATATGTTAGATTAAATTAAATAATGTTTTAATTTATTCAATTTAATAAGAGGACTTTAGAGATTTAATTTAAATAAAATAAATTATTTAAATAAACAGAGAAAGATGATTAATTTAATCAACAGAGGAGAAAGACCTAATTAAATAAATAATGATTTATTTAATTAAGGGATGAAAGGTGTTGATACGCTGAGAGTATGATTCAAGAAAAAACGATGTTAGTAGGATCAAAATCAGGTGCATGTATATTTTACGTGTCTACATTTTGCCCCTCTTTGAAGCAATGTACTTGTTGCATTGATTCAAAGAATAAACTGTTGTGATCAAAGTTCAAAAAATTTTGATTTTTCAGATAACCCACCGTTGCCCCAATGAGAAGGATTACGCCGGTATACTGCCCCCTCGAGAGATCGAGCGGAAATGTATGATTTTTCAATCGAAATCACGATAAAATGCGAAAGGAGTGGTTTTATTGATCAAAGGACAAAAGATAAGTGTGTTAAGTCACTTAGTCAAATTATCCAATCCATCATCAACTTGTTTGACTTAACACACTTAGTCAAACCATCCTCATATACGAGTTTACTCTAGGATAACACAACTTCCTAGATTTTACGAGTGCATTATCACTTTTGTTTGACTTAACACACTTAGTCAAACTATCAATCCATCAATCCAATTGATCAGCATTAAGCTTGATTTTCAACAAAATCCCAAAACAAAGAACTGATATCATCACATGTTCATATCCAAATTGTCGAAATCATGTGAAAAACCAAAAACATTCAAAAATTATTGAAAATCCAAAAACATTCAAAAATTCATCAAAAATCCAAAAACATCCAAATAATTCAAAAATCCAAAAACAAGTTAAAATCTCATAAAATCTTCAAAAAATTCATCATTGAGTCTTGTCAGTCGTCCACCTTGTCGAACTACATCATCTCTGAGCTTGAACATAGTCAAGGTTGATCTTTGATCATCCCCCGAGACAGTTTGGGTTCGTCCTTTGGGCGTCTGTCGCATTGGCAATCTGTTTGCCCATCTAGTTTACAGTTAGGGTCAGTCTTTAAGCATTCGTCGCATTGGCAATCAGTTTGCCCATCTTTTTTACAGTTTGGGTTAGTCCTTTAGGCGTTCCTCACATTGGCAATCCGTTTACCCATCTAGTCTGCGTCTTAAGTCAGTCCTTTAAGTAATAAAAGGGGCAATCCGTTTGTCCATCTTATCATCAATTCAATTTGTCGTCAGTCGAACTACGTGGTATCTACGTGTATAATGTAGGCAAGGCTAATCTATGGATCGGCTCCCAAGACCCCTAGGATAGGTCTTTAAGTTAGTCATTTCGTCGTAAAATTTAAAAATACCAAAAACAGCTTCAAAATATCTAAAAAATCCAAAATGGTGCATCCATTTCATCTCGCTTTCACCCGTGATTGCCATCACTCATAATAAAATCAATTATCACCATCACCCTTTGGTGAGTCAGTCAGAAGCAAGTCTAGCAGGTTCCAAAGTGAACACTATAACCGTCAGAGTCTCGAAAGTCTAAGTCAGTAAGCAATCAAGTTGGTCAACTCGAAGTATCAATAGCTTATCACCCAATCAGTCCCACCAAAATCCTGATCACAACCTGTCCTAAGATGAATCTTTCCCATGATGGACATAAACATTAGGTACCTCGCATTAGTTTAGCCTTGGCTAGTGATATGAAGAACATTAACTTGTTTGGTTTGCTTTATTTGGTCTTTTATTGACTTATCTTATTTTGTGCTCATTCTAAGGACCTCTCGATGATGCCTAAACAAAATGGGTTTAGAGAGAAAGGAATGGGGCACTAATCATTATCTTTTTATCTGCTATGCTTGTTGGATACACTTGTAAAATAATTTAGTCATGCATGTTTTGTTTGGTTTGTAGAGAGGATGTTTTAAGTATCTTGTTGACCACATAGGAAAGCTTGATTTCTTGTGTTTTGGAGATATTTAGAATGTTTGAACTATATCTTGAACGAAGTACATATGCTAAGTGTGAACAAGAATACTCCTATCTGATTGACAAGTCAAAGTCCATCACACTAGGTACAACACCATCCTGGTCCTTTATACCTTGATGCATCGTACCTATGTATGTTATCAAACATAAAGTAATTGGCCCTTTGAAAATCCCAACTCCTAGCAATGCAAATCATTATCATCGGTAATAATGTGAACTTGTGTGGATCCTCTTTTCATCCATCTTATTCTTCTTATTATTCTATCTTTACTAACATTTCTATCTAAAATCGGTGTGTTGTATCAAAATATACACGAGGCTACCCATGGCCAATGACTGTCTATACATCATCAGAATTGTCTACATCAAAGAATTATCTTTTGTCCTATGATCAATAGAACCACTCCTTTCATATTTTATCATGATCTCGATCGGAAAATCATACATTTCCGCTCGATCTTTCGAGGGGGCAGTATACTAACGTAATCCTTCTCGCTGGGGCAACAATGGGGCATCTGAAAAATCAAGAAATTTTGAACTTTGATCACAGCAGTTTATTCTTTGAATCAATGCAACAAGTATATTGCTTCAAAGAGGGGCAAAATGTAGACACGTAAAATATACATGCACCTAATTCTGATCCTACTAACATCGTTTTGTCTTGAATCATACTCTCAGTGTATCAACACCTTTCATCCCTTAATTAAATAAATCATTATTTATTTA
This sequence comes from Sequoiadendron giganteum, assembly GCA_007115665.2. NCBI lineage: Eukaryota > Viridiplantae > Streptophyta > Pinopsida > Cupressales > Cupressaceae > Sequoiadendron > Sequoiadendron giganteum. The sequence goes on from CM021108.1 coordinate 194,056,755, forward strand.
ATTAGGTCTTTCTCCTATGTTGAATAAATTAATCAATTTAATTTAATTAATCATCTTTCTCTGTTTATTTAAATAATTCATTTTATTTAAATTAAATCTCTGAAGTCCTCTTATAAAATTGAATAAATTAAAACATTATTTAATTTAATCTAACATATTCCTCCTTAGTTAAATAAATCAAAATTATTTATTTAATTAATCATTTCCTCTCAATTTGATTTAAATCAATTCATAAATTTAAGTCTAAATTGTCACATCTTCTAATTCCTCATTAAATTAATCAAATCCTTGATTAAATTAATCCATATCACTAAAATCCTCTAGAGAATACAATTTGCACAATAAATCAATTACTTTGATTTATTAAATTGCCTATTTTCTCTCAACATGGCATCAAAAAGGAATATTCCCTCAATTTGAATTCAAATTCAAATGGGTTTGGTCCTTCCAACAAAGCATTCAATGCTTCTTACATGTCCTTATGCATTGAGCCAAGTGACATTAACTCCATTTTTCTCTCCCCCCAACATGTCACATTCAAAATTCAAATTTGAATCCAATGCCGTTTATCATGCACATTGACCAAAATGTGTTCATTCCTCAACCATTCGCATCTTGACAAGTGGCACTTGGCCATTGGATATTGAATGATCCCACATTGTTCAATTTCATTCATTCTTCCAAATTTGAAATCTATAAATAAGACTCTTCCTCTCATTCATCCATCCACAATTTGAGTAAATTTATTATACTCAAATCCAACTTCATCCACAATCATATGCAAAGTTACTCTATTCACATTAAGAGCCAATTTTGCCCACTTCAATCAACCATCAATCATCTTTCAAGATTTGCAACAAGGTTATGCTCAAATCTCTTTGGAGTGCTCAAATCTCTTTGGAGATTTGACCATTGCTCAATCAATCAACATTGCTACTTAAGAATTGGGAAAGGGCCAATTGCAACACTTCATTGGCACCAATTCCCCCATAAGATCATCATGCTATTAGCTTAATTAGGATTGAATCTCTTTTGTTTCAAGTTTATTGTGTTCTTCATTTTCCTAGTTTAGTTTGAATAGATGGATTTTATGGGGAATCTCTCATACTTGTTTGCATGCATATGATCTAACAAATAATATGTTTTGATGCTCTTGTGCATTTGCAAGTTTAGGGGTTCACACTTTGAAAGGGAGATTAAAAGACTATTTTAGTGGAAAACATTCGTAATTATTATATATATCACATTAGCTATTATGTTCGTTGCTTTTTATTCTTTGAGAGATGTTTGCATATATAGTAGTCAAGTGGCTACATGGCCATTTGTGAGGAGCATGCCTATGCCATCAAATTCACCCAATATTTGCACATGTCATGGTTTAAAGTGGGTAAGTGGGGCATTAGAATTTGAACCCAAGTCTAGGTGTTGATTTTAAGTTAGTCTTCCATAACACTAACCACATTTCTAAGGGTTGTGTGGATGATAAAAATGTGAATCAATGTAAAATAATAACAATACAATGCAAGTGTTGAAGTCACACTCAACAATCACTCAATAAAGTTCAATATGCATAAAATGAAATAATAAATAATTATACCACAATAAAGACCTTGATTTGCTAAATTGTTTCTTTGATAGTAGCTTGAATGCTTGATATTTGGGTTGCTCTTCAAAATAACACAACCATGATAGAAAAATGATAATATAATAGTATTGATAGTGATATTTGCTCAAAAATAGTATTGATAGTGATACTCTTGCTTGATAATGCTTGATGATGATAACTTGCTCAATAATGATAATGCTAACTTGTGATCTAGATAACAAGCTTTTTATAATGTATTATAGTTGATTGATAATAATAATGCTCTAGCTCTAAGGGATATGAATAAATGAATGATTTATTTATATGGTTCACTTGATATTTGATCAATGGTGGAGATTAATTGGAACGATCAATGGATAAGAACATTTTGCATAGTGTAAGAACTATAATTTGAATTAAAACAAGGTGGTATAGTTGAAAGACTTAAGTGAATTTATTTCATTCATAAGATATAATTGGAGAAAAAAATAAAATATTAATTTTATTTATTTATTTTGGAGGGAGATATAATTTAAATTTAAATAAATTATTTAGTTATTAGGAGTGTTAGCTAATTAAAATAGAGCACCAAGGATAATTTGAATTTGATTTTAATTAATATTGAAGGGAAAATGATAAATGATGAGTTAAAATAAGTGATATTAACTTAATTAAATAATTAAAAATTAAGAAAAAATATTTAATTAATATGGAATAAAAGAATTGACGAGGATAATGATAAGATATGAGAAGATAAAAATGCTTTAATCATGTTTGAGGTTGCTTGAACATTCTTAAAGACTCTTTGCCAAAGAGAAGATAATGATCTTGGACTATCAACGCCATTCAAGAAATTATTCTTATTCTACCCACATTGGTGAAGATAAATAAAGAATATTGTTGACTAAAGAAAGAGAAATGAGATAACAAGGAGATACTCTTTTTAGTCATCTGAGGAAACAATTATTAGTGAAGTCACTGTTAGAGGCTGTTAAAGATTATGTGCTTGCAACATCTTTATTAGTAATATGGATATGTAAAAACCTGATTTAATTCAATAAAAATGGCATTACCTTTAGTTCAATGGATTTCTGCAGAAGAGTGGAATTAAGAACATGTTGGGGTATAAAAATGTTTGTAGAATTAAAACATACATTTGTTGAAAAACACTCCAAAAACTTTGGAAAGTCAGCTAGGGATTTGATGGAATATTTTTTTTAAAAATGCCAAACTCTGTATTGAAGATGTGAAGAGATGCACTGTTGTTGGAAATCACTATTTGCATCCCGTTTGACAGAGAATTTATTTAAAGATTGAAAAATCTTTCTTATTGGACCTTTTTTTCGTTTTTAAGGAAAGACTACTATTCTAAAATGTACCATATTTAAAAATGGAAGTCGGTTGAGGCTCATTCTCTCAGACAATATGCATAATTAATTACTTGAAACTTGGACATGAAACCTCTTTTGTGTTTTTCCAATCAGGCCTATGCTCATTGCTGCCATTTAAAAAACTTGCAAACGGCATAATTAACAAAGAAAGATGTCAACAATGTAATGAAAAGATGGTTAAATTGTAATTGTTCATGAATAAAACAGAGTAAACCATATATGACAAATTAATCATAACCATCCATCCTTGAAATATTCGATTCTCTGCCACCAACTAGCACTCAATACACCAAATTTTCAGGCCCCGTATGAGAAATATTTTATCGTCCATATCTTTACACAATAAACTTCATGTATAGAACAATATCCTCTTAATTTTTTGAAATAATATTAGTATTAATGTCACAGATGGAAACATTAAAAGACAAGGCCCATTGGACATTTTCAATTTTTACCTGTATATACTTAACAAGAAAGTGATGATGTTCTTTTCCATCCTCCCTCCAATTTGAAAGGAATGAATTGAAACTGGACGAATAATGCAAAGGTAAGGAAGCTAGAAGAAAGAAAAATCAACCAAGGAGGTTCAACGACATCATTCGGAAATGCTCAATCTTATATAAAATATACACAGTAACTTGCATTATTTATTCTATTCCTGCTTCAGGTACACACATGGGAGATAAAAGCTTGTTACAATATCTCTTAACAGAGCATAAAGAAAGGACCGAAAATCCGTTGAATCTAGAGGGGGCTACTGCCTAGTGCCTACTACTATAAGAGCATTTCATAAAGCTGGTTTGTTCTGGGATTGCAAACTCACGATAAAAGCTACAGATTACAATATATCTTAACAGAGCATAGAGAAAGGACCAAAAACCTATTCTATCTAGAGGGGGCTACTGCCTACTACTATAAGAGCATTTCATAACAGTTTGTTCTGGCATTTCAATCTCACGAGGACGAGGACAGTATGAATCTCCCCCAGATGGTTGTTCCTGAAGTAGGTTGCATGGCTCTGGGGAGACAGAATGGGAAACTCCTTGAATATTGGTACAGTTCCATGGAGGGTGCTTAGACTTAGGGGCCATGGAAATGGTGACATTGGTGAGACAAATGTCTTTGAATGGAGCTTTTTGAATGCCATCTAATTTTCCTGCAGTACTTACATTTGTTGCTATTACATTGCTATAGCTTATTCTTTCCACTACTGGAATAGCATTTGGATCATACTTATTATCAGGATGGGACCCATAAGAACCTGTCATGGTAAATGCCCACTTCATGTTGACCATAGTCATTCGATTCACATATATATCTCTGACATAATTACCTCTGCCTGGAGATGTCTTAACTCTTACTCCTGTTTCAGAATTAATGGCTTGGATATCCTCTGCTTGAACATCTTGTATTCCACCAGACATTTCACTACCCAGTGCAATTATAGCACTTGTAGGTGAAACTCCAACAACACGACGGATTACAATATGTTGACTGGGCATTCCATATGCAATTCCATATTCATCCCAACCACTCTTTATTGCAATTATATCATCACCTGATTCAACATAGCAGTCCTCAATGCGTACATATGAACATGAATCTGCACAATGAACACAAAAAGCATTAATTATCCAAGCAGCAAGCATGCATCTTTCAATGAAGGGGGTGCCAGAAAAACTCTTAAATTGAATGTATCTCTTTTTCAAAAAGATGCAAATAATGTTCTCGGAAATTTTGATTATATATTTATTGAAGATTCCTTTCAGCAGTGTACAAACCACCTTTAAAAAGCCATTTGGATTTGTTCATCCAACATTTATTTTGTTGTTCGTAGATTTATACATAAAGGATGTAAATTTGTTGGAAGAAATCAATGGCCCTTGCAATGTGCCATATGATTTATTTTTTAAACTACAATAATTTTATTCAGATGCAAGTATCGTTGCCTCTTATAATTTCAAGGAATACCCAGCTTGATTATACAGGAAGATTTTAGTCATGCACGATGATCCACAACCAGATCTGAATATCTTCAGAAAATATAATAGTTAAACAACTAGCTCATGACGGCCCCAACAGCCTTGAAAGCTTTATATCTGGGTTAATATAGCATCAAATGGGAAACAAAATGGCCTGCATAAAGATGCAAGCAGGGTACACCATCATCTGACATACTTCTCTACAGCAAAAAACCACAGCAACTAAAGATGATTAAAATTGAATAATCCTGTCAAAGGCCATGTCTTTAAAATTCCCATCATACTCTCCATTGTGTAAAAGTATGTATCTATGTTTTTATTCTCCATTGCATCACGAGGAAAGAATAAGTGACAAAAGTTTAATTTATCAATGACAGAAGAAAACTCCCATTGGATGAATTCATAAACAACTCTAGCTCTACCTAAATGCAAGAGAAATTATTAAAAAGATGGAATTCTTTCTTCAGAGTCTTTCTTTAGATTTATCGAATGGACTTTATTATAACCAAATTTACCTGTCTTACTTTGTGAACCATATTTGGTGTGAAAGAATTCACTTTAGGTATTTGCACACAGAATTTTGAGTGTGATTCTGGTAGGGGAGGTGGCTTTCCTCAAATACCCAAATAGTCTAAAAATGATTTACAGGTTGGCCTTGGGCTTTTTTCTGCATTAAACTCCTCGTCTAGTGAAGATTTGCTATGGTGTCAGTATCTTAGACCATAATTGATAACAGGACACATGTAAGGAGATATAATTTGACTTTTAGTTACATTGTTGAATGTTGGTTCCCAAGAAATCATATTTAAGTTGACCTTCTTGGCACTTTCAATCAGCTGCGTAAAATATAGCCCCACACCTTTCCTAATTTCAATTGTTTTTGCCAAAATCATTCCATTAGCAAACACTATATTTCGGATTTTTCTTTGTATCCACCTATGTGAGTTTTAGAGACATTCTGATTGATGGAACTCTTTGGAATTTTTCTTGCATCCAAATCTCACAACAAGAATAGAATGTGGTATAGGAAATAAAATAAATGCAGAAAAATATTCAAGAGCAACCCACAAATAATTCAAAGAAAGAGATATCTAGGACATGGCTTTTATTCATATAAAGATATGCAATGCATAAATATTCTCCAAACAGCAATATGAATGACACCAGGGAGAGCAACCAAAAGAACAATCCCGAACCATAAATAAGTGAAGTCATCTAAGTGATGTGTTAGTTGGACAACTGTACGACAGCCACCTAAAAGTACAGACCATGGTTAACCAAAAATGAATATATGGTCATACATAATTACCACATACAATGCAGACTCATAATTGACCAACATATATATTATTGAACAACGCCAAATTAATGCAAATGATAACCATAAAAACTTGATGTCTATATCTACACCACTCCACATACACACACATCCAAAACTCTCTAGCGATTTTCACTTCCAACAATCAAGAACTAACTAGAGGAAGTGTTGAATCCAGGGAAGGAACTTCAGAGGCTATTGTAGTAGTAAAATGCAAGGAACTGGGAAGGTTGTGGTGCTGAAGAAGCCACCAAACTAAATGAATATGGTACCCAGGTCTTTAGCTGCTTCAACTAACCATATGATCTCTTCAATTTATTATCTTCCCTTTTCATAATCACTTCTACTTTTCCTGCAGCTCTATTATGCCTAGCCTTCTCACATGATTTATCCCAACTTCACTATGAGCCCTTTCTTGTCCACTTCGACCTGATGTTGATCTCCCCTCTCCAGGGTCACTGATCTTCATATTTGTGTCAGAGCCTTCATTACAATATCTAACTACACATACAATTTCCTTATTTCTATTCCCTTTCCTTGTATAAACTCATTGTAAGTGCCTATGATGGTTTTTACTGCAAAGCATCTTTAAGACTACCTTTCTTCCAGCCACACTTCTTTTTTGGCAATCCATTCTCTTTCTCTATCTTCAATTCATCCCACTTTTGGATAAAATGCTCCAAGTCACCATAGGCCTTGGCCAATTTCTCCCAAAAAGGATTGGCCTCAATTATGTTGAAGTTATGTATCCAAACAGTAAAGTTTATCCATAATCAATCAGATGGATGAATGAATATGATTTGTAGAAGAGAAGCCAACACCTCCATGTTTTAATTGGAGAAAAACCTTCACTTCCCACTTTCTTGGGTCATACCCCTCACAAAAGTGAGTCTCCCTTTTGTGGGTCTCCCTCCCATCTTGAACAAACACATACATACTGGACACTTCCATCAACAACATTGCCCAATTCTACCAGCCCATGTAATCCATTTCAGTGACCTCAGGGTGCATTCAGTATACACAACCTCCAAGTTGATAAAATTATTGTGAGATGATAGCATAACTATCAAGTGCTTTTGAATATTGCCCACATCACACCTATCCGACCTTCTGATGCCACATTTTTCGGCTTTACCAGACCTCTCTCCATGACGAGCAAAGAACTTATTGTCAAGCCATTCAACAAGAAAGTTTGTGTTGAATCCTTTAAGAACTCAAAGGAAGAGTTTGATGTCAATCCTCGAGTGATTATGATGTCAAAGGAGATCCTATGTGAGTAGGAGAGAGGGAAATGGAGGCTACAATTGTTGAACTGCCATAGAGAAAGATACAGAATGCAGATGGGGTTGCATAGAATTTGCAAACAAACTGGAAAAGGCACTGTAGACAAAACTTCCATTGAAGTTGGAGAAGCATGATCAAAAGGCTTGAGGAGTGACTAAGGCAAGTCAACATGGTGGGTGTAGGACAAGCAAAGGATGCTCTGAGAAGAGTAGTGGGGCAAAATGTTGGACAACAAAAAATTTCAAATAGAATACCCAAGAAGCGAAGGGAGGAGAATGCTTTGTGTGTTAGCCAAGGAGGAGCAAACCACACAACAGAAAACACCACCAAGTGTTGCTCAAAATAGCATCAATTTGGATTGAAGGATCACAAGAAGGCAAAGGACTAATAGGAGCAATCATGGGAAGGGAAGCTTGCTCATAGTGGCCAGTTGGGCAAAAGTACAAAATGTAGAATCAGAAACAAGGGTGAATCTGCATAAATTTTTGCACGAAGGAGGGCAAGCACATAGAGCACACACTACCAATGAAAGTAACACAAGATGTCGGGATGAGGAAGTAGTGGCCAATACTTGTCCAAGAGAGAACCGGAAAAAGGAAAGGAGAAAAATGCTTGAGGCATTGTATGAGGAAACCATGTCACAATTGTGTGTTTTCAAGTGCAACTCAAAAAATAGAGGAAGTGAGAATCGGAAGGAACCTCAAAAAGCCAAGGCCGCAGGTTAGAGAGTGTGGCACAAGGAAATAGTTGCATGATGAAGATGCAATCCTTATCATGTGTTTGGTAGAAGCTTTAGCTACTAGGGTTCATATGCAAAACGAGTGGAAGTAGTCCAAGTTGGAGGACTTAACGAGCAAGGAAGATGATTAACAACATCAAGTTTCCACAGTCCAGGAAGATGATGAAAGCTCAAAGGCAATACAAAGCATCGGGCAAAGGACATTACAAAAAGATGCAAATCCAGAATTGGGGAACAAAGTCAATGTCAAGAAGACGATCAATAGTAAGTAGGCTGGAAAGTGGCAAGTGGTAGAGGAGAAAAAGAATGCATTGAAACAATAGGGAACTACATATGGGGTGGTAGTAGTATACAGTGTTGTCAAGGAGTCATAGCTTAGAATTAGGAGGGCATAGGTGCAGAAAGAAGTTGCAATTGGAAGAAAATTATTGGGTGAAGATCCATTGGATAGTAGGAGTCTCACAATGGTGTAGACCAATAGAAAGAAGGTAATAGCTGCAAACAAATACTACCTCAAGACAAGGTTTGAAGAAGTTACTTGAAGAACGCAAAGGAAGGAAGATTAGTCTCCAAACATGAGGGAATATGAAAGGTATGAGAATGCAAGGAAAAGTGTTGATAGGGAACATAAAGCCAATATGCAAAAGGCAGAAAGTAGTTATTGCAGCAAACTTGAAGATAGATAGTAGACAAGGTGGTCAAATTAAGGAGCATTTCAATCCTCCATGCGTGGGGAGAAGTGCAAAACAGCTGACTTTTGGCATAGGAGGTCAAGATATCCCCTAACTCTTAGACTTCGAGCTAGAAGAAGTAAAACAGTCTTTCCAAGTTTTGAGGGTGCACTGAGGTTGGCCAACCAGCTGAAAGAATCGTTCTACTAAACTCACAAATTTCCTAACTAGGGAATCTAATGTAGGAGCATCACTAGCCTAAGAGCGATCCTATATCAACCAAAAATATTGTGTTCTTTTCTAGTTTTCCTTGGTTTTGTAGATTTCTTCTGGCAGATTTTAAGATAGATTTTGTTATTTAACCTTCGTGATCCTAAAGATCCTAGGATGATTCTACATTAGCACAAAGGGGTTTTGTCGCTTTCTTGCTACACTTATCCACTAAAGTTTCTTTCGAATCTTTCTCCTTGTGCTAACAATATAAGTCATGCAACATCAAAATGATCATGTTTCATCCTTGTCAACTGTTTGGAACTTCTCTCATCCATACTACATTGTTTGAAGTCAAACATTTGAGTGCTCTACGATCCAGCTCCTTGTGCAAGATCCCCTTCTTGAGAACAACAACATAACTTACACACAATTTAGATCTCAGATTCAAAATCTTCTAAGTTTTACTTTTTGCCAAAGCATGAGGCCATTTTACATCCTTTCCCTTAGATCTCAGTCAATGCCACCATTTCTAGCATGTCCTGAAGAATTGGCGCCATATCAATCCACCTTGAGTTGATAAGTTGTAATTTTAACATTGTGCCAAATTGAGATGTTCATCCATATCTCTTGAAGATTGTATTAGGTATGTCAAGCCCCAATGCATATAAGTACACATCTTCAAATACATTGTAAATCATCTCTTACTCCTAGATTAGAATATCTTTCACAAGTTGCAAGATCATTGTGATCTTTGTTACTTCTGATTTTTGGCCTTCATGCTAAAGTGTAGGCATGTGTACCATGTTGTAAATACTCTCAATTGATAATAAAGAAGATCTATATTGTTTCATCTTGTATTTATGCATTTGCATCATGTGCATGAGTTTATTGTTGAGCTACTTGGTTTATAATCCTTAATTGGTCTCTTAGACCTTGCCCCTCATCAATATCCCATGCCACTATGCAAAATATCCATAGCCAGCTTCCCCTTGCAAACCACAATAGCTTTACAACACAAAGGCTACATTGAAAACCTTGATGCTAAATTACCGAGAAATGGAAATGGTTGGGTATGGGAAAGATCGATATTCCAAGAACTCCTCGACACAAAATGGCATAAAAATGTCCACATAATATTAGAAAACAAAATAACATAAACTCAAACAAAATTACAAATAATATCGTTATTTTGGTGCATAAAGAGTTTAACGATTCAACACAAAAATAGTTTAAGATTTTCAAAATTAAAACATGGTTTATAAATTATAATTTATAGGTTGAAAATATAAACCACAATGTTGATTATTTGAGTAAATCGTAATATGACATTTCCATGAACAGCAAAGGGAATATACATATAGATATTTTATTTGTTTGACTGTTATGTTAGGGGGATTAGGTCCCAAGAGGAGATGGGGCTGTCAGGCGTGAGGTTATATTAGGTTGGAATCTGGGAAAATGCCATTGCTGTTTGTGACATCTTGGGAACACTTCAATGGAGAAACATTGTGAGGTAGAGTGGCAAGGGGGGTGATTTCTGCAACTTAACCTTCAAGTGATTTACCAAAACAGAATAAGCATGTAATAAACTGGTATTAAAATTGCAGCATGTAGCCTAAGATCTTGTACCTTTGAGTTGGAACATGATAAACCTCAGATATATCAACTTCAAAAATCAATAACAATATAAATCTATTTTTATCCCATTCAAGACTACATAAGTTACAAGAGATAATCCAGAAAACCTCCACACTAACCTGGATCAATTCCATCCGTATTTGGTGAAGTAAGTGGTGCAAGAATAGTGACATGCTGAATAAGAATGTTGCTGAACATTTTTGCCACCAAAAAAAAGTGAACGATCAAATCTTCTGTATAATTTGGATATCAAAGAGAATTGTTGAATTTTTCATTAATAAGAAAATTCCCATACCTGCTATAAACTGGGTGTAAGTTCCATGCAGGTGAGTTTTGGAAAGTCAGGTTGGAAATTACTATATCCTTTGAATGCATCAACTCAACCATGTAACCTCGTGTATATTTCAACTTCTTCTTATGGAATTTTTCCCACCAAATAGCACCTTGACCATCTACAGTGCCATTATCACCTGAGGATCCATGCAATAAAATGAAGTGATTCAAGAAACCATATGCTGGAGAAGATGATTACATTTTAGGTCATTTTACGACATGAGAATCATCTAGACATACAATGCAACCTGTTTGGAAGCTAATTTCATACCTGTGATAACAACATCTGTAAGGTTATACCCATTTATCAAGCTGCTGTATCTCAGATTACCTCCATCTCTGCCTATTCCATATGATGGCAAAGGTGGGATCAAAGGCCACTCTTCTGGATCCTGTTGAATATATAACCAAAGTTACCAGCATTCCAAATGTGTCAAACCAAGGATGAAGAAAACGAACGTGATATAAAGAAAAAAGGGAAAAGAGATATATGAAAATAAAACAAATTTCAAAAATCATACAAAAAAATATTTATGAGTAAACATCATAGGGAAGCATCTCACCAACATCTAATCTATTATCTCACAGTATCAACAAGACAACAAACTATGCATCATTGATTCACCAATCATGAATGAAGGTGGCAGCTACTCTTTGATAATCAGCAAGCTAGAGCGAGATTTTTGATTGTCCACTAGACAACTAGGATTGCCCAATTTGGAAAAAAGGTAGTTGTAAAACAACTTATTGTGCTCATGTGATGGAGTGTGGCAAAGAGCACAAACCAACCCATGATGTTTAATTACACGTCAGGAGCACATATGACACAAACCCCATGATAGTAATACAAAAAGACAAAAACATACAGGATGCACCACCTGCCTATATGCCACAAGACAATCTAGGTGCCTTACAGGGGGCAGAGACTGCTTAGGAACCCACACTACCAGAAAGAGACTAAGGCACACCATAAGGGTTCCCCGCCTTAAGTGATTGGCCAAAATTGCCTAACAATGCTAGTAGCACTTGGTGGGAGTGCCCAATGACCAAATGGTGCTGGCACTAAACTCCAATGGCCATACACCCACTTGGAAAACCATTCCACACATGGGTGAAGTTGGAGTGGATGCAGATAAAAGAATAGAAGTGAACCTTGTAATTAAAAAATGGAGCTTACAAAATTCAAAAAAAAAAAAAACTTTCTGAAGAAAAAACTTACCGAGCTCAAAGCTTGATGGCAAGATTGGATTTCTCTGCTTTTAGCAAGACATCAATCATGGCCCCACTTTAGGAAACTAATTACTTTCTCAAACAAGCTTGGTGGATGATAAGGTCAGGGTTGGGAAGAACCATCAGCTTTGAAATAATGAAAGAATTTATATTCATATCATTTTTCGATTGAAGTAAAATAAGCTCCACAAAGCAATACAAAAGAAGTGGCACTGTATACAGTGGTACGACTTTACCCAATTATTCAATAAGCTCAATCCCTATATAATGAAGGATCAATATAAAAGATGATACAAGTTGGGAGATAGCACATGAATTAGTACAAGGGAATCCTAGTCAGTTGCATGGGCTCACATAAGGTCCTGCTGAAATATATTAAAAAATTTAAGTCAAGACCCTTTAAGGTCACATGATAGTCACTAAGGTGTCCACATGGCACCAAAACAAGATTACTACCTATTAGTGTTTGAAATTGTCAACTCAATTCGTTGCAAATTATGTGACTTGCCCAATGGACGACAAAAAATCCCAATACATATGTGGGAATATCACCTGCAGCAGTATGACTCAAAAAGAAAAAAGGAAAAATCAGATTAGAAGCTTCTCCTTCCTAATGGCAATGGAAATGGGTAGCTGATTTGCATAACAGGCCAGCTGAAATCTCATAGAAACGCAAAGTTTTCACCAGACTCGGTAACGTGCAACTATAACTATTCAATTAAACAATTCCACAATAACTAAATGATATTGGAATAGGATTCAGCATGGCATTGAAGTATATTATAAATAATTCACATAAACATGTTGATGGTATTGAGCTGTAGTGGTGATCATGGCCGACACGAGTAAGAACACGACCTGGGTCCAAAATCCTCTTCGAGCAATAAAGCAGCCCATAATCCCAGTAGACATATGGTGAGGGTGTGATATACGTTCCAGTAGTACCTAAATATCAAAATTTTGAGGATGTCGTGCAACTTACTTTACTGTGCGCTAAAGAGGCCAATCCATGGCCACACACAAGATTTATAAAAGCAAAAGAAAAAAAAACCTGTGTAAGCGAAAAAACAAGTTAAATATACACAAAGAACTAAACAGTTACTGTAATTATGATTAAAACGTTGTCATGTCATGTTATTATATTTGATTTTGATTTTTTCCTTTCCTAATAGGTCAAAGATTGTAACTATAATGTGAAATGTGAAGTGGACATTGCACAAACTAAAAACTTAGGCTCTTGCAGGTCAGCACTAATAGTGCTAGGGAATCCAAATGATTCTGGGTTGACTAGTTGCGACACAGAACATCTTTCCCTTACAAATGCAGTGATTTCTGAAGCTTGAATCACAAGCGCACAAAATAGTCACGATAAAAATAAGGAAAATACATTAAACAGCAATAAATAAATACGCAATATTAGAACTAAAAAAGTATTTAGACTTTAAAAAAAGACTGTTAAAATTGGGCAAAATGCAGCTAATCCTTAGGTGACTAAAAGGGGAAAAAATTACATAATTCTAAGAAAAAGCATAGCTCGAAGCAGATCAGGCATGCCAATGTCCCACAGAAGAACAAGAGGATAGAAAACGAAAAAGATCAATTACCTCAGAACCAAGAATTACAGCATCTTTGTGCAGGTAAAGAGTGAAGTGACTTGTGAGATTAATGCTTCCAGTTAACCATTTTCCCGGAGGAATATAAAGCTGACCTCCTCCCTTTTCAGAAAATCCGCTTAAATAATCTATCGCTTTCTGAAAAGCCTTGGTATTGACAGTAGTGCCATCTCCTACTCCTCCATACTCGGCAATTGAAACACTTTGCGCCCTGCAAGAAGGCGCATCGTAGCTCCATGACCAACTCTTTCTACGGGACTCTACTTTTACCCCAAACAAAAGTAAACATCCTAACAAAAGCAGCACTTGAAAACCCTGCAAAACAGAAACAGAACAAAAAACATGATTTCTCTTAATAACCGTGCATTCAGCAGTATTCGACCCTGTAACCGTGCACTGGCCAAAGAAAAAATGAAAACAAAGAGAAAAACATAAAAAGCAAAGACACTTGCTTGTGTTCTACTCGACTCCATTGTCTCACACCGAAATGAATTTGTTATCTTTAGCCAGTAATTTATACTTGCTCTGGGCCTGTCATTCCTGTAGTTTTATACGGTCTACTCTGCACTCTACGCCTTGGGCAGCTTTTTGTTTCATTTGTGTGACAAGAAAGGCCATTACGATTCTGTTTTCGTAACTCTCGTGACAAGTCAGAATCACTATTCCAAAGTTTCAAGGGAGATTTTCCGCCTAGAAAACGTCCATATAGTGGAAGGGTCGTTATCAATGCTTCCAAATTTCTCATTTTCTGTTGGCCGTTGAGTAGGTAAGGCGAATCCTTTTTTTCTTCGTCGTGGGGGCCAAAACTGTTGAAATTTTGTTACTCTAGGTAGTCACGTCTCTTTTTCATTGTAACTTTTTTTTTAATATAGTGTTATATTATTAAAAAAATCATCTAATAAACTTTTTCTTATATAGCATAATATGCTCTTGGATATCAAGAGATGGGGGATACTGATCTAGTGACCTTTTACTTGTAGCAGGATGTTTTAGTCAGTGGACTCAAGGTTCTCACCTCTGCGAAGGTCGTCACATAAACGATTTAGGAACCCGATACGGGACCACACGTGCACCTCTTCAGCTTAGAGCCAAGGACTGAGGGGCATCCACGCCACCAAATTCGCCCAAGGCACGATCCTGACCTCATCCCTTATGATGTCGGAGCCTTGCACTCAGCAAGACTTGATCCCTGGTGGGCTCATTCCGAAGCTTTCAACTTCACCAGTAGACCAAGGGCCCATTGACATTTATTTATAATTTTGGTGATTAAACAATTTATTTTGATAAAATAAAAATAATATTTAATTTTAACGAGTTGGCTTGGGCCATGGGTTTGTTCCCCATAGGTTTTGGGTTTGATTGAACCCCAACTTGAAAAAAAGTAAGACCAATGCAAGGTTGGTTGGGTCGCTGGATTGGGTCATGGGGATACCTCTAACGCAACAAATATATATATATATTTAATTTGGAGCATTTTTTAATGAAAATTTTGATTTGAAGATTAGATATTTAAGATAGAATTATTGTAGAGATTTTCAACTCTAATAAGTGATATTATTTTAGGAACTCTCCACTCTTTTATATAAGTGTGGTAAATGTATAATTAATAATATTTAATTTGATTTATTTTTATATTGAATAATGTAAAGAATGATTGGTCATTTTACTTGACATTATATTAAAAAAATTTAAAAAAATAGTTCATACAAAGTTAACAAATTTTATTTGATTTACTTGTATGATTCTTATTTTATAATTAATGTATTAATTATTATTATTTATTATTTAAAATTATATTAATCATTATTTATGGTTTTTTATTTGAGATTATATCATGTGGTGTAGTCAAATTTTCAAACTAGATCACATGGCATAATTTAGTGTACTTATTTTAAATTTTAATTTTCTCACTTTTTCAAACTTTCTTAGAATTTTGTCATTATCACATTGAAGAGGTACAATTTAGTCTACTTGTTTCAAATTCTAATTTTTTCACTCTTGAACTGACTTTCTAAAAATTAGTCATCATTACATATGCACACCAAAAATATCAAGTTGAGCAATTAAGAATTTGTATATATAAACTTATAGGCCATTAAAATAAAGAAGAATTGAGAGTTATAGGTATTATGGAAAATTAGGATTACCAAATACTGACAAGAATTACTAAAAATGACATTCAATTTTTGACATAGATATCTTAGATACATATATCTAAAACATCCAAAAATATTAATTATGAAGTCCCTATTAGTTTTAATATCTTTTAATTGAAATTTATTTTATTTTAAAGAATGATTATTAAATCATAAAAATTATCCATAAGTTATAAAAAATCAAAATCAAAATAAATTATTTATTTACATAATTATTTTAATACCTTATCTTATTATTTTATTTATTATAATTATTTTAATTACTATTTTATTTTTTTTACAATTTTCAAACAAATTATTTAATGCATACATATGTATATTAATAATTTCATAAATTATTTTATATATTATATAAAAATATTGTATTCTTGAAAATCAGATAAATAAAGCTATGCTCACAATCTAAGTATATCAATCTTTAAAATATACTAATAGTTCTTACATTTGTCTTTTACTTCTTTATTATTGATACTTTATACTAATAGTTCTTACATTTGTCTTTTATTTCTTTATTGTCAATACTTTGTACTATTAATTTTTCCAAAGGCAAGAATATTATTAATACTTTATACTATTAGTTCCTCCAAAGGCAAGAATATTATTAGTTTCTTGAAAGGCACCAATACTAATGTATTTATTGGAAGCAACAAAAAAAAATAGTTAATCATCATATAGATTTTAAAAAATTGAGCAACAATTCTATATTCTATAATTTATCTATTTTTCTATAGGCTCATACTCATGTTGAGAACAGTAATGAATAAATAAAATTATTGTCTAAATTTATGTTCAATGCATTAAATTCTTAGAATAAATTTTCAACTATATCAATAATGTAAGTTCTATTCAAACATTAATTTGAGGTTCAAATTGAACTCTATTAATATTTTATATTGTTGGTGAAAGACATTAATCACTATTATAATAGTCATTTTATATTTTGAGAATACATTAATATGAAAATTAATTATGTCTTTTTGATAAATCATACTACAATTTCAACTATCAAAACACTATATGAACCAATTACAATGTGGTCGAGCCTATAACTTTAATTTTAAACTATTTAAATTCACAACTAAACGCAATCTAACAATTCTATTATCAATAAGCGGGAGGTTTCTTCCAATCATAATTTGACACGCTGTGGAAGAAACCTCCTACTTATCAATTGATGAGCTAAAGGGGCTCTATAATGAATGGTTCATAAGGCATAACACTTGCTGAAGGTTTTGCAAATGGGGTAGCAAGCTAAGTGGGCTTAACCTTGGGGGAAACTCGTGGTTAAGCGCGCTTGAGTGGAGCATTACTAGGATGGGTGACCTCCCGAGATGGACCAATGCTTCACCTCTGTGAGCATCACCTAGATGCAATGAGTGCTAAGTGGACCATTCATTATCATGAGAGATGGGTTCTTGTGAACCACTACTCATGAATCATGGGTCAATGAGTTTGACTCGAAAACTACACGGTTGAATCCTGATAGCAATATCATAATTCTATTGTCCTTGACAAAAATATTTACTATTTTGACTAATATATTGTTGTTTCATGAGTAGTGGTTCACAAGAACCCATCTCGCATGAGCACTCATTGCATCTAGGTGATGCTCACAAAGGTGAAGCATTGGACCTTCCCGACATCACCCATCCTAATAGTACTCCAACTCAAACTCGCTAAACCACGGAATTTTCCCAAGATTAACCCCTTGAACTCGAGTAATACTGGGATGGGTAATATTTTAATATTTAAAAAATAAAAATAAAAAAAAAACCGTTAATTTAAAAGTAGCCCCACTCCCCTGACGCGAGTTAAAGAAAAAGGATCTTACAATGGTGGGAAGTAAAATCCAATAGTTAGACGACAGCGTAAACGACCGAACGTGTGTACAAATATTGAGGGAAGGTGAGTCCCCCAAGGCAGGGTTTTGTTATATTTAGTTTAAGTCAAAGCGATGTGTGGGGTCCTCCACTACAAACACTGACGAAACTTACATTCGTTAATTTCAATAAAGTCATCAATCAATATCCGGATAACTCGGTCACGGGATAATAACTTGCGGATCATTGTCTTAGATTATTGCTTTATTTAAGGGATAGAATGGGGTCAAATATAGATAAACTATCTTTCTTTCTAATAAAAAAAAATATAGATAAAATATAGTTGAGAAAGATAGTATAACGGCTAAAATATAGTTAAGGATAAATGTTTTTCTTAGGGATAATCACAAGAACCAATTTTTTTATTATTATGTTGGGAATTTGTAAATAATTGAAAGTAAAATATGTTGTAATGTTTTTTTTTTTATTGATTAAAATTAGAAAATAATTGAAAGTAAAATATGTTGTAATGTTTTTTTTTATTGATTACAATTAGAAGGGCTATAATCACGGGTCTTTACTTTTTTATAGTGAAAAAGGTGATTTTAAGTATTTGAATTATGATAATTTGTTTTAATGAGATTTCTTGTTAAAAGATTATTAAATAAATATATAAAAAAAGATTGTACTGATTAAGCATATCATGATAGGTTAAATTAACAATTTATTAATTCATGTAATTATTTATTTATAAAATAAATTGATTCGTTAATAATTTGATTTTGGAGATATCAATAGGGTCTTTGTCATAAGATGAGATTTAAACTCTATTTCTATTGTGGTGTCTTTCTATCTTTATCAATAGTCTTCTATCTTTAATCAATAGTTCACTTTTTTAAAATTAAATTCTATTTTTATTGTGATGTCTTTTTATCTTTGTCATTTAGTCATGCTTATTAATTATTTCAAAAATTGTTTCTAAATTAATGAATTTTTTTTGGTTAATTAAATAAAGTAATTAATTAGTATACAATTATTTTTTAAATAATATTAGAAAAATATTTGAATTTAAATGAATGTAAGAAATATTTAAAAGAGGGTGGATGGTTAAATGGCTCTAGGATATCAATTTGTCACTGTCAAAAAAATAATTATCTTGAATTAATGAATGTTTCGAAATCTAAACTACCACAAAATGATCTAATGAATGTCTCAAAGTTAAAATTACCACATCAAATGATGTAGATCAATAATGAGCACCTTGAGTTTGATATTGACTACCAAGAACTTGATACAACATGTAGAATTGATCTAAATTATGAAAAAATGGTTTAACAAAAATGTGTCTAAGGACCTATTTGACTTCACCTTCTACATGTCTAAATCTATCAAGGTGGTGTTTAGAAACACTATCAAGGAGCCTACTAATTTGATAGGTGAACAAGTCCTAGAGGAAGCCCTTCAATGGACAAAATGAATGGTGATGAGAAATACTAAAGACATCATTCATAATTGTACATAAATGGCCAATATGATTATGTAAATTTGATTTCGTTATTGACCATTAGAACTGGAGTGTGCCTAATAATTATGCCTTGTTTTTAGCATGTGTTTTAATGCATAATAAATGTATTCAAATATAACGGCATAACAACATGTCATATGAAACATGTGCTAGGTTGGCTCATAATAGCTAGAAAAAAGGGGTGGAAAATTTAAATTTTCAATTTTAAATCACTTTACACACCTCATGATTGACCTAGATCAACCCTAAGTCACTCTTAAATGATTTACAAGGATGAGATTATGATCTTGAGGTAGGTAGTTATTGTATAGAAATTAATGTCAATTGGGGTGAAGTAGGGATGAATAAGTAGTGAATGTATGGCTTGATTAGTGTAAGCAAGGCTACAATGAAGATGGATAAGGATCAAGCCATAAACCAAATCTAGCAAAAGAGTATCTACCTAATGTAGATATGTTATTACATTAATACATTTTCATCAAGGTGGACACAAAACTAAATGGGAATGACATCAATGTACTAATTTAATAATTACAAGGTATATTAAGTATTAACAATGTTGAGGCTATTTTATTTCTTTAGTATATTAGTATTTTGATTGATTGTATTCTATTTTTTAAATATTTCTTTTATGCTTTCTTCACCTATGATTCTTTTTTCCAAGAGTAATACTTATTGTAAAGTGCATTTACATCATGAAAAGCTCTCCCCCATCCTCTTACATCCAATATGGATTTCTTATTTAAGCATATTTTATAAATTATAGATGGCACAAACCTTGATAATAGTATTATATGCATTAGTTCCATATATTATGATTATTCATAGATAAGATGGGGATGTGCTCAAATCAATTATATATGGAGTGAGACCACTTTAATAGTAAAAGTAATGTATGTTGTCATTTTTAAGAATGATGATTGAAGATTGTTTCATACTAACAAGCCTATTTATTACAAAATATGTCTGGGGTATTATTATTTATTTAGAGATATAGGGATTTTGTATCGACATTCTTTTAATATCCTAGCTAAAGGTGTTTGGTCTTTTCTCCACAAGTTCATCTTCATATGTAATCCATCGCAAACATGTGTTTAAACCATAAAATGTTGATTACCTACTTCTTGTTTTCCATTTAGATTGTAAAGAGAGCTACATGGATGAATTTTTAGTGAAGATAGGTATGTGGGATAGTGTCTTCCTTTGAATGTACTAGAAGTGTTTCCAATCCACACTTGCATGTTAGGTATCATGCTTACATGTTTTTAACATCTCACTCACCTCTTGCCACCATCAAGGACCTTTTGGTTTTCAAGATAGCATCATGAGG
This sequence comes from Sequoiadendron giganteum, assembly GCA_007115665.2. NCBI lineage: Eukaryota > Viridiplantae > Streptophyta > Pinopsida > Cupressales > Cupressaceae > Sequoiadendron > Sequoiadendron giganteum. The sequence goes on from CM021108.1 coordinate 194,077,583, forward strand.
ATTGGAGGTATGTTTATATCATGAATTTGGTTTTCAATTCAAGTCATGTGTTTATCTTGGATGCTACAAGAGGCTACATAGGAGGCACCTTACTTCCTCCTAGGATTTTCCTATCTACTTCATAGCTCTTGAGGTACTCTCTTATAAATATTATTATATTTTGTTTTGGCCCCTTTGAGGTGATTAATGATCATAATTTTTTATCAAATATGCATACACTTGTGTCACAATGGTGCTCTCCAAATGATACCAATTTAAATTATTAGGTCTTCATATGATCCTCAATTATTTCATATGTTTCATACCTTTACTCAAGAAATGAAGGAATGTCAGAATCTAGAGGTAGCTAGACAAGTGCAAGAGTTATTGGATCAAGGCTTGATTAGAAAGAGCATTAGCCCATGTGCAGTACTAGTGGTCTTAGCAACCAAGAAAGGAGGCAAGTGGAGATTATGCACTAACTCTAAAGCAATAAATAGGATCACAATCAGGTATAGGTTTCCCATTCCTAGAATTGAAGACTTGATGGATTGTCTTGGAGGAGCTCAGTACTTCACCAAGTTGGATCTCAAGAGTGGATACCATCATATCAGAATCAAGGATGGAGATGAGTGGAAGACAGCATTTAAGACAACAGATGGGTTGTATTGAGTGGAGAGTTATGCCATTTGGCCACTCTAATGCCCCTAGCACATTCATGAGGCTCATGAATGAAGTACTCAAAGACTTTACAGGGATATTTGTGGTTGTATATCTTGATGATATACTCATCTTCAGCAAGACAGCAGAAGAACACCTTAAACATGTGGAGATGGTTCTTAGAAGATTGCAAGAGGAGAAGTTAGCCATCAACCTAGAGAAGTGTGAGTTTTTCAAACAAGAACTTGTATATCTGGGTTTTGTAGTGTCTCAAGGATCATTGAAAATGGATCCAAGCAAGGTGGAAGCTATCCTAAACTGGCCTACACCAACAACAGGGATAGAGGTAAGAAGTTTCCATGGATTGGCTCAATTTTATAGGAAATTCATAAGAAACTTTAGTGGTATATGTGCACCAGTCCTAGAGACAATCAAGGGTGGTTTGAAAACTAAGTTTGTGTGGACTCAAGAGGCTAAGAAAGGGTTTGAGAAACTGAAACAAGAAGTGGCAACTCAACCTATTCTCTTATTACCAAGCTTTGACAAGTTGTTTACTGTGGAGTGTGATGCTAGTGGAATTGCAGTAGGAGGAGTGCTTAGTCAAGAGGGCAGGCCCATAGCTTTCTTTAGTGAAAAGCTTAATGAAGCTAAGAAGAAGTACTCTACCTATGATCTTGAACTTTATGCTTTGGTTCAGTCACTTAGGAAGTGGAGGCATTACCTTCTACCCAAGGAGTTTGTGGTCTTTACAGACAATCAGGCACTTAGTTATATCAACACCCAAGAGAAGTTGAGCAAGAGACACTTGAAGTGGATGGAGCACATCCAAGCTTTTACTTTCACCATTAAGCACAAGAAGGGACAAATGAACAAGGTAGCAGATGCATTGAGTAGAAGATTATTGACAGTCCAAGAGATACAGATCAAGAGCATTGGCATAGAGAGTTTCAAGGATCTCTATGAGGAGGATGAAGATTTATTAGAGGCCTACAAGGTATGTTCTAACTTTGAGAATCATTTTCATAGCCAATACTCAGAGTATACTTTGCAAAGTGGATTGTTGTTTAAAGGGAATCAGTTATGTGTTCCAAGAGGGTCAATGAGAGAAAACCTCATTCAGGAAAAGCATAATGGTAGTCTTAGTGGAAATTTTGGCATCAATAAGACATTAGAACTAGTGCAAAGGTTCTACTATTGGCCTAAGTTGTCAAGAGATGTCAGGAGATATGTAGAGCAATGTGTTGTGTGTATGAAAGCTAAGGGAGGAGCTAGCAATGCTAGCCTTTATCAACCCCTACCCATTCCTAACAGGCCATGGGAGTGTGTGAGCATGGATTTTGCGGTAGGACTCCCTAAGACCAAGACTGGTTTTGATAGTGTGTATGTAGTGGTGGACAAATTCAGCAAGATGAGTCACTTTATTCCTTGCAAAACCACTCATGATGCTAGCTATATAGCTCACCTTTTCTTCAAGGAGATTGTTAGGATCCATGGATTACCTTTAAGTATTGTTTCACACAGGGATGTGAAATTCATGAGTCACTTTTGGAAGACTCTATGGAGTAGATTGGGTACCAACCTATCTTTTGGATCAACTTACCATCCTTAGACCGATGGTCAAACAGAGGTGGTTAACAGAGTGCTAGGTAACCTTCTAAGGTGTCTAACTAAATAATATGGACAGACTTGGGATATGGTAATCTCGCAGGCTGAGTATGCCTATAATGATAGTGTGAATCGGACCACAGGGAAGAGTCCTTTTGAAGTTGTGTATGGAATGCACCCAAGGGGTATATGTGAGCTCAGGGATCTAGGAACTATGGAGAATAGGAGTGGACATGCTGAAGACTTCACTCAAACCATGAAAGAGATTCAGGAGTAGGTAAAGAGGACAGTCACCAAGGCTACACAAAAGTTGAAAGACAAGGTAGATATGACAAGAAAGGATTTGCAATTTGCAGTAGGAGATTATGTCATGGTTCATCTTAACAAATCAAGGTTGCAAAATGGTATATCAACCAAACTACATATGAAAAGGGTGGGTCCATGCAAGATATTAGCCAAGTATGGGAAGAATGCATACAAGGTGGAGTTACCTGCTGATTTGGGAATTTCACCAGATTTCAATATAGCTAATTTGATCAGATACAAGGGATCTCTCACTGACTTGGATCAGACCAGTAAGGAGATCTTCAAAGATGTAAGCAACATAGCATTACCTACTAAAGACAAACTACAAGCAGAGAGCATCTTGGAGTCAAGAGTGCATAAATCTACAAGGAAGAGAGTGTACATGGAGCACTTCATCAAGTGGAAGGACAAGCCAGAATCTGAGGCCACATGGGTGGATGAAGCTCAGTGCAAGAAGCAGGGCATAGATGTCTCTCTACTCTCTCCTTACATTCCTTAGAGTTTGTGCTAAGGGGGAGAATGGTACAGGAGCACCCCAAAGTCAATCATCTAGGAGGGTAATCAGAAGGTCAAGACTTAATAACTTGTTTAGTTAACATATGGCAAATCCCTTCCATTCCTTGGATTTGTGCCTTAGAGGCATTTGAGAACTTGTCTTATGTTCATAAGGTCATGTTGACCATTTGCTAGATTAGGGTTTGGCTACAAGGATGTTTGTTGACCTTGTAGACCTCCCTAGGTGATAGTTTGTTTTAAAATTTTGAAAATAAGGCTTATGGAAAGCCATAACCTGCCATGGAACAGTTAGGCTCAAGCTTAACTGAATCCAAAAGCCTATTTATGGTGTGCTTCAACCTATGAGAAGGGGTGGAAGTATTGTAAAGGGAGGAATTGATGAATGCCAAGTGTGGACAGTGAGAAGAACAAGAAAATTTTGTGTTTGCTTTAAATTTTGTGTAATCAGGAGTGATCATGGCTTTGTAGTTTGTTGTAGTTGTTAGTATTTGTTATGTTCTAAGCTTGTGTGGTAGTTTTTAGGGTGAGTGTTCAATTTGCAGGTGTGTTTGGTAGTTAATTTGTTGTTGTTTTAGTTGCTGACCTAACTGGCAACCTATCAAGAATGGGGTCTTAGTTCTCTTTCCCACTGTACCTGGTGTACGGGCTTTTGGGGATTGAGGCTAGACTCCATGTTTGTAAATATGGTAGAATCAGGAGTAGATAGGAGACATGAAAGCATAGTGGAAGACTTCTCCTAGGCGAGCTTGACAGTGCTTGGCTAGGAAAATCAAGAAGTGCAAAGCACTTGGATTGCAGGGGTGACCTTTCCCTGATAAACCATGTGGTAGAAAGGTAGACAGAAGCCTTGTAGAGGCTTGGTAACAAAGAGGAGGCTTCACCAATCCATTTGAGTGGAGAACAAACTAACAGTCCACTGTGTGGTCAGGAAAACCTAAAGAAGAGGCCTATTTTGCAAAATTGAAGGTCAAACCTGTGTACGAACAGTCAAGGGTTAAGACCTTTGAAATCTTGAAGTGGTAGGCATCAAGACTAAGAATCCATAGAAAAGATTCAAGGTTCTTTGGAGAATTTGGAAGAGTTACCTCATTTTCTCGAAGGAAAGACCTATTTTGGAAGCCTAGAATTAAGGAACTAAAACCCTAGGTGAGGGTTTGGTGAAAGTGATGGAAGAATGGAGTTTTGTGAACCTACAAGAACCCTAGGAGGATGGTGTGAAGCTTGTAGAAACATCTCTACACCCCTGCAAAGAATAAATTGTGAGATGGGAGTAATTAGCCTTTAGGGAAGATTAAGGGCTAAGGGAGAGATAGTGGCAAGGCACCAAGATTGGCTTGGTAGATTGAGAGGTTGATGATAGTGGGGTTGGTCAATAGAACCAGGGGTACCTATACATGAGATAGGACCTAAAGGCTAAGGTGGGAGAGTCACCTAGGATTTCTTGAGAACAAGGACCCAGAGCATGGAACAGTGAGTGTTCCATCCAACCCTACCCTATCAAGAATAATGTAGATTAGTGTGTCCCAAATGAGAGAACTAGCCTCTTTATTTATATAGAAAAATGAGACATTGCAGCCTACAGAAAAGGCATGGCTGTCGACACATGTCTCCATGCAAGTCAACTCACAATACTCAGTTAAAAGGTGGCAGCAAACTAAGTAAAAACTCAACATATAATGCTACAGGTCGACCCTTCTAATTGACAGCAGCAAAAGACATTCAAAAATGCACATGCTCAAATGATGATATTCGATTTGCAATCAAAATAGACTTCGACAGGTTAAAGAGCTTCTATATGTTGGCGCCAAGTATTCAACCAACTCCTTATCTCATGGCACGATTATTCTTGTTGAGACAATCCATTGTTTACAAGTAACACCTGTACCATGTCAACTTGGTCATAGTTTGTTGAGTGATAGAGTAGGGACAAGTCACTCCTCAAAAATAGCATATTATTTAGTGCTTTGACTAATTCACATCTTGTTGTTTGCATTCCCTATTATCATGTGTTTACACTTTATTTTCTAGTTGATAAATACTCTATCGCTTTATATTAAAGCGTCCAATGTTTGAGTAATTTGTTGTTAGCAATTCAAAGATGCATTTCCATAGTATCAACTATGGTTTATTTTCCATATCGACCTTATTGTTGCACAATAATTAGCATGTAGTTCAACCTTTATTCAATGTCAACATGTATAATTCGCCCTTTAAATACCTTGAATATCTCATATACAAGTCGGCCTATGTTCCATATAAATAAATCAACCTATGCTCATATATAAATTGGCCTATGTTCATATATATAAATCACCCTCAAAGCATCACATATATATATATATATATATATATGTATGTATGTATGTACATATACATATATATGCCCATAAATAGCATTAACTTTATATCGCATATATATATGTATATGCATATATATACTTTAGAATATATATATATATATGTATATATACTAATATATATATATACATATCCCATGTCAATCAAGTGTGTATACATTTGATATACAAATGAATAAACATTCACATAATAATAATATATATATACATACATCTCATTCAAAGCAATAAAGTAATAATCCACTCGATAATCGAATGATTACAACTAAGTGATATATTCACAATAATACCATATCAAATAACCTATATACACATATGCATACTTAAACATATATCAATATACCTATATAGTCACTCATTGTGTCAACATATACACGTATATTGACATTTGCATATACATATATGCATATATGCATATACTTTCAATACACACATTTGATTAAACAATCATTCACATATACTCGCTTATTCTATTGATGGAAGTATATTCATGTGATGCATATATACATATATACGTTCATGTATCTTTGTCCTTTTGATAACTTCATACTCATAAGCAACTTGTTCATAAGTGTGCATAGGTACATATACCTAAGTACTATTATGCAAGTGTTACTCCATGCATATGGTCTATCATCGACATGCATTCACATATATATACATTCAACATATATTCCACTCATCAATCAAGCATAGTAATATAAGGAAGGACTCATAAGTTCCAAACATATATAAACATCATCCAAGCATGCACTCAACAGTAACCATGACCCTTACTAATGCAAATAAATCACATTAAGGATGACTTACCAATTCCCAACACAATAACTTGATTCAACCATTCTACTGTGAGTGTGTGTAAACTCAAATAGGTTTCATTTAAGGTTATCTGACCAATCACTTCTCCTAAGTGATACTTCCCCTCCACCTGAAGGATTTGAACCTGTCCCTGCAACTAGCTTAGCACATTTGCAATGGTAGTTAGACATTCATAATAAATCCATATGCATCATAACTTTAACATATTTATATAACAATCAATGTAAACATATTTACTCTTTCAAAGCCATATTAAGTATTTATCAATACTTTCACATAATACCTATTTCAATCTTCCATTCTTTTAGCAAGCATATCAAACTCATGATTGCATTTACCATCCTATTTACCCATGAAGGTAAAAGTGAATTAGTAACAACAAGACAGGGTGTGACATAACGCATGATTACCTAGAAGAGGAGAAATTCTCTTTTATATTTTTATGAATTCTACCAAACCATTTGGTGATGTACAATTTTCCTAAGATGATGTGTTTCTATACATAGGCCTACATCTATAATTCAAAATTTTGGTGCCCCTACAAATGGATAATAGTCAAATCCTAAGATTGTTGGCCTTGGAATAAAAAAAATCAAAAATTGATCAAGGGAAACTCCCTTGCTTAGCTCTCACAACATTACCATTGAGGAATGTTTAAACTCAATCGTAGGAAGATCTAGAGAAAGGTGATACTATTGCTCTTAGTGACTAGGATCTTGTTGAGCATAGTAAGAAGGTTCTACCTATGGTGGGTGGGGTGAACCTGATGGGAAAGACACCCCGAATATTAGTGTTGCTCTTGAAGCACAATTGTTATAATTGTTTCCTTTTGTTTTGTTGAATGGTTAACTTAATAGGTATTTCCCTTTCGGGGCCATGCTCTCATTGTGTTGTAGTTGTTTCCATTTTTTTGGGCCACGTGTTTACCTTGCTCCTACCTTTGTTGATCTAACTTTGGGGCATGATCTCATGTTGCTCATATATTTTAAGAATTTGGTTGTCTGATTTAACTTGGTTTTAATATTAGTCCCTTCATTAAAATGAATATATCAATTGGTCATAATTAACATTGAATAGAATGAGTTGAGTCACATACATGATATAAAAAAAATTATTAACAAAGATAAATAATAAGAAAGTTCATATCTATCTTATTATGTTTCGATCAATTGATTGTGACAAAAGTTGGTTGTGTATTAAATCTAAGATTGGGAAGGTGTATACAGACAACTACAAATGATTGATCCTTCCACTTTGAACTTCTAAATGTAATCTTGCCAATGATCCTAATTTGCTGTCCCATGATCCCATCATTTTTCACGATCAAGTCTAAAGTTCCTAAAACCTATAAATTTTGATTCACCTATGTTGAATATCTATATAATGAAATGCAATGTTGAGGAGCACCGAGCTTGTTGTGTGATGGTTGAAGTGTCAAGCTTCCTTACTTAAACCCCTATTAATTATTGTTCACAAGCTCAATGTCATGATCAACATAGATACCTAAGATGGTTGATACAATATCTTTCTTTGATGTATGTGCATACCTACAATATAAAATACTTTAATTCCTTTTACTTTTTAGTTAGATGATGAACAATCAACTCATCATGTTATAAAACCAAGATCTTAAGATGTATGTCTTTAAATATGACTATCTAGACCATAATTCATACCAATTAAATACACAAAATAATAAATAATAATCATAATTCTAAATTAAACTTCCACAACAAAATTGGAATTTGAGATGTACAACCACACTAATGATCACACTTAGAATAAGGACATAAATGAACCAATAAACTAAAATAACAAAATGAAAGAATAATTTCCCTATTATATAAGTTTTTATCCCTAAAGTGAAATGCTAAATTAACACATTTTAAAACATATATAACCACACTGCAAAGCAATTACTTTTTTGCTCTCCAATACTTAATAAACAAGTGTTTGGGGAACTTAATTATCAAAGGGTCCTTCCTTCATCCCTGACAATAATGTCCTCCACTAGCTTAGTGCCCATTAATGTCAAAAGCAATAGGACTAGATAAGTGCAACTACATATAGTGTGCTCCATTACAGTCTTGGGAAGGTGATGGCCACTCAAAGTGTTGTATATCCATTGTATATCCATTGTTTTTATACTGTATAATATTGCAGGCATGCAAGCATAGATCTTTTGTCTTGTGAGTGATGTATAGATTGCACGTGAAGGGATTTCCCACCTTAGAAGAATATTGGGTATGATGAATGGAATGGGGGGATGTATAAGAAGGGGAGGGGAGGGGCCCTTGAGTCACGAGGCAAAAGGGTAATGTGTGAAGGCCAAGTATGTTACCTTCTACTTGGGTGCACGGAACTAATCCCGTGATGCCGCCTTTACCCATTTGTTTGTCGTTCCCATGCAACTTTTTCATTCGTTTGCATGGGATTGTATGACGTGCTAAGTTGCTGTCACGAAAAGGGCTACATTTGACAGATTAACTTTGCTTGTGGGGTAAATTTTCATGTCTATTTCAATATGGACTAGTGTATTTATTTTTGGGTATATTTATTGACAAGAGATTCAATCTTATATTTTCTCATGTCTATTTTTGGTACATTTTTTTGAGTATTATTATCTTAGATCTTATAGGGATGTGATTTTATCCAGTAGACAAGATTGTATTCTTATCTTCTAAATTTAAAATTGTTTGCATTTCAAAGTTAGCGATCTTAAATATGATTGTTACCTATAAGTGTGAGCATTAAAATGTTTGAATTGTGTGACTTAGTGTTTAAAGTAACTACCTTACGTCATTTTAGATTGATTAAAAATGAGAGTGTTTTCAATGTAATATACTTGCATATAGATTGTTGACACTTTGCAAGTTCAACACAATGAGTCATCTTCCTACATCAACATCCAATACCATTGTTACACTTTATTTTTCACTATTAGTTGAATAGGTTTCACAAGTGTTGAAGATCCAATTATTCTCAAAACAAAATCACATGAATTTGGATGGAATTGTGCCCTTGGATAGGTTTGTTGTTCTAATTGTATCTCACACTCTCAACTTCCTAGATTTCAATTATCTTTGCTCTCTAATCCTTTATCTAGTTCCAAATTTTAAGTACTAATCTTTTGCCACAATGTTATGTTAGTCAAAGTCCACGTTTTGCTAATTTCAACGTGTCCAACCCTAATCCATCTCACTTATTTTTACTATATTTATAATTTATGCCTTATTAATTTATTTTAGTTGTTATAATACTTAGCTCTTTTATATATGTAAATATTTTAAATGACACTTAATATATACAACTCTAGATATTTGAAGGGTGTGGTTTATTTCCCTTCATTTTGGTGAACCCACAATTTACTTGCTTATCCCTTAGGTTCTAGAAATTTATGATTTTTCTAAGTTTTAGATATGAATGCTTAATATTTTTACCATTATTCTTTATACTTTTTTCTCCTACATTTAGTACTTCACCTAGGCTTTGATCCTTAGTTGATTGCCACTTTTAGATCCCCCATGTGTGTTTCATTGTTAAATATTAGTCATGGATTCCCACAAGCCATTGTTTGTGGCCTCTCTTCATGCATACATCATGGATCTTAATTTGTTTGATAATTTGTTACTTCTTAACTCTTAATCCTTGAGGAGATGATGACCTTTTACCAATATAATTGAAACTATATGTCCTATGGAAATACTACATCAACATGTTTCTAATTTCTCATCATTCATTGAGTTTTTTAGCACCTTTCCTTCCATGTTATAGGACATCAATTCTTTTATTTATGAGATTTACAATGATCACACTTATTGCATGACATATGATAGCAATGCATCTAGAGATGAGGATACTCCACTTTGCTTGACTATTCAATATGTTGCTAGATCTAACAATGATGATATCCCCTATGCAGCTCATGATATTCCTTTCTCTATATCCATTGAATCATGTAGTCTATTGACGATGTGTTTAGTAATAATTGCTAAAATGATGAACATTATATGCCTCTCTTTTATATAATATTATTGATGGCTTCTTATTTGTTTATATTTCTAATGAGTTCAAAGAAATACAATTCTAATTCTAAAGTTTTATTCTATACATTTTCTTCTACTCTCGATTTAGATGGAATCATTCTCAAATATATTTGTCCTTGGAATAATTATGTTTTGGACTCCTTTCTTTAGTTTCTTCTATGCTCAATTCATGCTTCCTACCTAGAATTCTATTTTTTTATGAACCATCAATAACAAACTATAGGCAAGTGATAATTTATTTATTGATCTATGCATATAATATTCCTCTCATTAATTTATCTATTTGGTTTCATTGTTAAAGATTATATTAAGTAGTGAGCATCTAGACCCTAGGGATATACGATTCCCTTTGTTGATTTTTTTCAATTTAGTTTCATCGTTAAAGATGACACTAAAATTGTTAATATTGAGTGTTTGATGATGATCATCAACATAATGACAGTTTTTTACAATTTATAATTGGTGAGAGATGTCAATCATTAGCCTATGTCCTATAAGTAGCAAGGTCCACTCATCAAAATATAAAACTATGTTATATTTTGATAGTGTGTATGATGTAATAGATTTGCATCATCTATTGATGAACAAAGGAACACCTCAAAGGAAGATTGTAATGAGGTGGATGAAAATGCTACAAATTATGTTACTTTAGATGAATCTTATGGTAGTGGGAATAAAATTCTCAATAAATCAGCGTTAGAAATCAATAAAGTATGGGGTGTGAGTGGAACATGTTAAGGAATTTTTAGATCCATTGGGTGTCAAAATATCCACTTGTTAAACCAATAGAGAATAAAAATAAAGATAAATCTCCCATAGAACATGAGTGTAATATTTGTAGTTGTAAATATGGTGGGGAAAAGATATTTTAGCTTAAAGTTACACCCTATAAAATCATGGATAAATTTTATGAAAATAAAATTATAGATAGAGAAAAAATTAGGGATAAGATGGAAAGCAAAGGGAGAATATATTCATGTTAAGTATGCACTAGAATATAATGAGTATATTTGGAAAAAGGTGAAGCTAATTACATTTTGAGGTACAATTTAAGCTTAATTTGAATACATGGGAAAAGTAGTACACATAACAAAAACTATTTCTGTTAAGGGTTACTTTTCATATTTTGACTAGAGGGTGTCTTATGATATATTATCTATAATATAATATTTTTTTGTCTTATAGGTATTCCAAACTTTACTAACACATAGTGGTCAATAAATAGTGGTTAGGAATGGGAAATTTGTATTACTAAAGTGGATAAATAGAATGTACAAGAAAAAATAAAATGGTCAAAATTTAGTGCATTATCTTTAGATGAAGTTACAACAATAGACAATACTTCTTGGATATGTATGCATGTGTATGTATTAAAAAATAATATGTCCACAAACCTCACATTATCTCTATTCAGCTTATTTTAAATAGTTGAGAAATATTTGAAAGGAATACAAGTTATTGACGGCTACATAATTACCAAAATATTTGTTTGTAGGATTAGATGGAGCTTCAATATTGAAAGATCATACTAATGATCTTTGTGTAAAGGTATAACTTGTTCACCATACATGATTCACATTCATTGTATGGCTCATAAAATGAATTTAGCATTCAAAATTATTACCAAATTTTATACAATATCAAAAGAAAAAGATCTATTCTATGAGCTCCACTCTTATTTTTATTGAAGTCCCAAAAAAAAATTAGAATTTTAACAACTTATTGAAGGAATAGTCATAGGAAAGAATATTCTTAAAGAGATTGATACCAAATGGATATCTTATAGTGACCAAAAGATTTTCTTACAATATCAATACTTTATTAGAGTAGTACACGAACATCACCTCATAGTAAACAATGTTCCCAACCTTAAAACTAAGTTAAGTGACATAGAGACACTTTTAAATTTATCTAGTATTCTTTCGATGTTGGTGGAAATAAACATTCTTGTGAAAAAAATCCAACAAAGAATTATATATTTTAGAATATACAAAGCTAAATAAAATGATATGCATGATCCTCAATAATCTACATCTATTAGAACAAGCTTTCATAAGTTCAGAGTTTAATAGTTGGCACTTAATTAAAAATGTGGATAATGATGTTTTTTTTCTAATTTAAAGTAAACAGATTATTATGTGTCTTAGTGTAGGGGTATGAGATTTCAATGCACTATTTTTTTAGGGTTGAGCATACTGTCTAACAAGTATCAATTATAAGGGAATATTTTGATAATATTATTAATGTATAAATACTTCTTTGAAAGATATTTGGATATCTTTGTAGACATAGTTTAGAGATTGATTCCCTCAAGATGAACTACATGAAACCATTTTTATTGTGTATCTTCAATACTAGAATAATTGTCAACCATCTAATTATCATAACAAGATCAAGATCTTGGCCCAATAATTCTCTAAATATTTATAAATTAAAACACTTAATTAATTATTATGATAATATTAGTTCCAATTTATTATTTTTCTTAATGAATATTAATATTAGTTTCATTGTTAGTTTTGTTTCATAGACAATACTTCATTGTTAGCTATAATTGATATTCATTATTAGGATTCATTATTAGTTTCATTATTAGTTTTGTTTCACAAACAATACTTCATTGTTAGCTAAAATTGATATTCATTATGGACTTGCTTATCAATTTTAGCAATTTTATCCTCATTAAGATGTTTTCTTCTCTTTATGAATCCTAGGTTTACACTTTATACATAAGGTTCCATTTGTATTTGTTTCAATTTGGTGAACTTGACTTGTTAACATTATATACCTTCTTTACTTGTTGCTTGCGCCAATAGAGCAAGGGTCATCCCAAGAAAACTCACAAACACCAAGGTGCACCAAGAAACACCATATAGGAGATCACATCACATGCAAGCAAACAGATAAAATAATCAATTTTATCCTCAATTAAGGTTTGATATTCATTATGGAATTGTTCATCAATTTTAGCAATTTTATCTTTATTTTTAGAAAATGACTTAATGTGAAAGTTTGTACATCTTAATTGAGGACAAAAATTGCTAAAATTCCTCTTTATGGACTAGTCTTTGTCAAACCATTAGGGAAGAGTTTCAACTATATTTGCATTCTTCTATCTTTTTCAGTTATGGTTTCAATTGCAAAGACTAGTCCTCTCCCTATTTTGATGGAGAGTGGACATTTCTATTTAGTTTTCTATTTTTAGTCCTTATGCAAATAAAACTCCTCCCAAACCTATATTTGGATCGGTGGTTGAGGAGTAGATCTAGTTAGAGGATATATGTTTTGATAGTTCCAATTTTGTTTCACAGATAATACTTCATTGTTAGTTTTTTGTTATTCAGTTGTAATGGATATGCACTCATGAATGAGAGACCTGTGAAGATTCTTGTCATATTGTGAGATTTCAGTTATATGCAATAGATATTTCAATTTACTATTGTGATTGGTTGATTCAAGTAGCACATATTTGATTTCTCATGTGTGTACAACTCGAGCAAGGGTCACTCAAGGTACTGTTCACCCACCTTAATTTATGTTATTAGATTAGAAGATTACATTGTTGCACTCATTTCAAGTAGATTCTCAATCACATGCACATGAATCATATCTTGTATTATGAATTATGTTATGTGATGTTTCCTTGAGTTGTTCTCTAAAGAGGTCAAGTAGTTAGAAGTAAGATTTAGTAGTGTTAGTGAATTGCAAAGTTCAGGTTTAGCAATTAACAATTACAATGTTAAGTTGAAGGTACTCATAGCATTAGTAGCAGATTAAACTTTATTTCCCTTGTTTTGAAAGTTAACGCTTTGTTTCCTTTTCTAGCCTTTACTATTTTCCTATACATTTGTAAACCACCTATACTCATTGATATAGGGAATTTAAAGTCTGTGAATGCAGATACAGTGCCAACATCATCAAAATATTATGAAGCCTTGGTTGATAATTAAATGAAGTCTTTGTGAGGGGTTTAGTGAGTTGTTCGGCTAGAACTCCTCAGAATTGTGTGTCTAACACCAAGTTGATTGGGTATTAGAAGAGACCTTACATAATCTTCCTTCAATCCTCTCTAAACCTCAAATCTGCGCATTCACAAAGAGAAGAAATGTTGTGCCATTTAGGGGCTTGCCTTGGTCAAACCCCATGTTAGTGTTTCCACTTCCACAATGGAAATTTCAATGATAAAAATGGATAAATGATACGAAATAATGATGAATCAACAAAGTGTTGCAACTCATCACCCTTCAATGGCTTCTTTGAAGGACTGAAGTCATACACATCACTTCAAGGTCTTGGATCTTGCTTGCTTGATTGTTTGAATTTCTTGGAGACCTACAACAAGGGTTAGCCTTCACAAAATAATTATAACATAAACACATATGAACTCACATAATATTTGACATGATGTTAGGATCTTGAATTGTTGCAATAAAGCTTTGAAATGCTACTCTTGACTTGTTTGATAGTGTTGTCAATGTTCACTTATTGCTAGATCATTTCACCTCTTTTTCAAATGATGCAATAATTAGGTATTTATAGGAATTTCTCTAATTCCTCAAAAATTAAATCCCAAAAGTTGACATTTGCAATTTGAATTTCGAATGTTAAAATGCCAACACTAACATATCCAAAATTGATCCTTGATAAAATAGGGGGACCCATATGTCGTAGGGAAAATGGAGCCTATCCCTGATTTCCAAGACATTAAGTGTTAGGGGGAAAATGTCTATTGGATGCATTTGTTCAATGCTTGCAATTTCTCAAAAAATGGTACAAATGGGCCCTGGAATGCATAATTTAGGAAATTAGGTGCTCAATTAGGTCCAGTAAATTAAGGGGGGCAAAATATAAAGTGAAATTTTCAAGGGTGAAAATTTATGACAGTGCAATAGATAACTAATTACAAGAGGAAAAATCATAGATTTTAACAACGATACAACATAGTTTCATACAAAAGAGAGAAAAAACTCATTTCATGCAATATGCTTGTAGAAAACATTCAATAAGGTCTACACACAATAATAGTTTTAAAATAGTGTAATTTTCCCATAATTCATAAATACCCTTTTCCCAAATACCCACATGCAACAACATTGCTTACATAAACACATGCCCAACAACTTTCTATACTACTAAATCAATTATTTTTAGAAAACTTACCATAACTTGACCTCTAAATACCCATTTAAAAAAATTGAAACATACATTTAAATGATAAAATACTCTTTGAATCAATCTACATAATATGCCATATGATTCCACCTAACATGGGTATGGTTCAAGGAAGAAAGATTCATTTAAATGAGGAAAATGCCTTCCTTCACAAGTGTAAATCAATGAAACAACAAGCTCTTTCAATGAGCATCCCTATCAAAATGATACGCATGTATCACAAGCTTGTCCCAATGACCCATTTCCCTTGAATTCCATTTCTTTTTACAAGTTCTACGAGAAAAAAAGGGAAAGATTGTTTTTGGATGTGGGGAGCAAGCATAAGAATAATAAGAAAACCTAAAAAATCTAGGCTTCTTTTTTCACTTCCTTTTCTTTTATTTTATTTTATTTTTAATTTTTTTCTAATCTCAATTATTCTCATTACTATATAAAACACTTCAACATAAATGGACTAATAAATTGATTTAATAAAGTCATATAGACTAAGTGCTAATTTAATTTGATTTGATATTTTCCATAGCTAATAATTTTAAATCAAATAAATTAAATTATGTTTTAAATAACAATATTCCACTTAGGCCAAACAATTAACATCACAATAATAATTAATCAATTAAATCAAATTACACAATAACAACTATTTATCTCTATTACTAAACATTTCTATTTTGAAGGTAATTAAACTTATTTAATTGAATAATTGAATTCATTTCATTATTTTCTACTAAGAATATAATATTACAAGAAGACATTTTTTACTAAGGCATGTATGTTATCTTTTTATTGTGAGCATTAAATGCTCACAAACACAGTAAACACACATTTCAAAATAAATTTAAATGCAATGCAAAGGATGAAAAAAATAAACAAAGGCTCAAGAAAACTTTATGGGTTTCCACAACATATAGATTCTAGAATCACCACTGATTTAGATCCGAGTTAATATAGGAATTTCACAAAATCTAAGAAGAGTGAGATGACAAAGAAAAATCCATGTCAACTTCTCCACATACCAACCATTGGTTTGATACCTATAATTTTCCTACAAACTTTGGTCAAACAATAGATGTGCCTAATCCATATAATAAATAATTGAAGCAAGACAATCAAATGAACATGGTATAAATCACAAAATGATACCAATTCATCACATCTACTAAAAATCATCTATGACTAGCATGATCTAGGAATAATATGCATAATCAATAATTACACATAGTGATAAAACATTGAAAGGATCTAACATACATACCCCATAATGCAATGCTAGTACATTGATGAAACACTCAATACAATAGATATCATATGAATTAGAAAGCACATAAGGATAACACAAGGGTGAGAATTACTCAAGGAATAAACTAGTAAAATCACATGATTCTTCATAAACAAATTGAAGAATAAGTTCACAATCATGTAGGCATATTAAAATTCTTAGGAACACAACGACCACAACCCCACAAGAAACCTAGGCCAAGTCAACTGCTACTAGAGATCATGAAGAGTGAAAGAAGGGTGAGACAGCATAATATAATTCTTTCAAAAATGTATGTGGCCATCATAATCTAGGAGAAATCATTATACAAAGGATGATACATTACAATGAAAACAATAAAGGTAAAAAATTATATTATATTACCTTTGTGGTGAAAATAATAGGATTAAGAATGAATGTGGTGCTGAAATAGGGGAGGTAAAGTGACAAGGGGAACTACAAAACATTTAAGGGGTACCACAACACACATTATGATACTGCATCACCATGAAAGAAAACAAAGGTACCATACTAGTTTACAAATGAAGGATAACATTGCATATGAAGGATAATATACTCTCATAATTTGTAATGAAAATCACACAATGAATGACCTATGGGAGACACATTTGAAAAATGAAAGCACCACAAAAAATTAAGACATTTAATTTGATCATATATTTGGGCATAAGCCTACATTATCTCTATTGGGAACATGTGCTTCTTGCAAACACATCAAGAATCTCGACAATTATCTAGTACTAGAATAAAATACCAAAATGGATGAAGAGGGAAGGTGGAAATAACACAAAATAAATAAAAAATACATATATATGACACAAACATCAATGTGCAACCAATAAAATGTTGACACAAAGGAAATTGATATTGTAAGACCACAAGTAAAATTGCAAAAAAAATGTTACAAGATAATGGCCACAAGTAAAACCTATGGGACAAGGCCATAGGAAAAATGATCAGCATATCTTTCCCTTGTCAAATACAATATGAAATAATGAGATAAATTTCATTCTTATATAGATAATGTATCCCCACTCAACCACAAGATGAAGGCCATCTTATGTGTAAGCAAGGGTGGACCATAGAAGTGCAAAGAACAAAAGTCAATGAAACATTAAATAAGTCAACCCATAAATGGTATTCATCTAATCTATACTTTATCAATGAAATATTTTCATACTCGCTAGAGTCTTAAGATGAATCAATTGAAAAAGAGAATGCACCCAACTCACAAGGGAATAATGGTTAGACTAAGAAAGGATATTGTCATCCATCTCAAACTAAAACATCTCAAGTTCGGGTATGGAATCAAGCTGAGTTGAAACATGATAGCATTCAAATTTATAATGTATTATAGCTTAATATCATTTTCATCACCATAATCCCTAGTATTAGGCATTTAAACCTCATCTAAAGGGAAGATCTCATAGTCACTAGTGTCCAAACTAACCTCTAGGATAACAAGCGACCAACATACAACATTGTTACCTGCATTGATATACTACTCCATACCTAGATTACACACATGATACACTCATAATTAAGATCATTAACATATGAATTGAATTGAGGAACCTCAAGTGAGGTATAAAATACATCCAAATACCTCTTTATTTTAAATTCACCTTGATAATTTGCTATCTCAAACTCACTATTGCATTCAAACTTATAACAATTTTCTTCTTCTTTGAGCTTATGCAGACAAACATCTAGACCCACTACAAAATAAATATATTCATTTTTAATATGCTCCACTAAATCAACATCAAAGCTCATATAATTATGGTCATAATTGTTGATGTCAAAAGTAACCACATCCATATCATGATAAAAGTTAGTGTATAGGTCATCAAAAAAGAGGGAAAGACTTGGGATTCATGTATAAAACACCATGCACATCATTCTCAACTCAAATTCCTACAAAAATATTAGAATAAAATTCATATATTTTAATTTAAAATGAAAAAATTAGGACACAACTCAACATCATCAGTCTAGGTAGCACATTCATCTTGTGATGTAAAAATTTCTACTTTAATTTTAAGCAAACAAACACTCGCAATAAGGGAATAATTTGTATCATTCTTGAGAGGGACAAAGAATGAGAGTAAACTAAAAAAACTATCCTTATGTTCTTCAAGATTAATAATACTATACCTATCATCATTGTCATCTATAGGGGCTAATTCGTTTAACTAAAAAATGGTGAAAACACTATCTACCTCATCTACACAACTATGACATGATGCCACAATATAAATTTTAACTTCCTCTAAACATTCATCAATAACAAGGTTCTCTTGATCATCCTTAATATACCACAAATTTTCATTCTTAGCCCTTGAAGTTAGAAACCCCATTACATAGAAATTGCTTTCCTTCTCAAGTTAGTCAACCCATCCATAGGCTTGCTACAAACTTGTAGACTTCATCTCCTTTAGCATCAAACTCAAAAAAAACTTACAATACTCAAAGGATATATCAATGCATGTAAATGTATTAGGCCTATATTGACTTAGAGTATCAAATTGATCCACAAAAAATGTATGAATTAAATCACAACTTGAATCTCCTTCCTACTTATTGATGTTCACCAATTTTTGGACAAGATAAACAAGGTCAATATTTATTAAATGATGATCAATAAATATAGTTTGAAGGTCATTCCAAGAAGAAAAATAATGTTGAGGAAGAATATTGAGTCATTTCAATACCTTCTCGCATAAACATTTGACAAAAAAAATGCATCTGCATGTCTTCATAATCAAAATGAAAAAATTCCATGAAATATGAAAGTACATCAACATGTGATTCTCATTCAATTTCATCAAGCCCATCAACCCTAGGAATTTTATTTAATATTATTTTATTCATTGTTTTCATTTCATAGTTTTCCCGAGAGAGATTTCATCTGTTTGTAGATGCTTTCAAGGGGAATCATTAGTTTTTTAACAACCTAGTTTTTGTGACAATAGGTAGAGAAAACTAATATAGTTTAGACTCAAAGTATATTGATTCAAGCTTTCATGCCCTAAATTTTCCATTTCTTGAACACACCCAAACCCCAATTTTTATTTTTATTTCAAATCAACCAATATAGAACTTAGAAACATGTCCTTAGCATATGTGAGAGCATCAAGTTAACAAATCCATAATAAATGCTTGCACTTAATCGAAGATGGAAAAGAGACAACTAGATTAAGGATAATCTAAAATGACCTCTAATCATGGAACAACTATTATGTTTAAATGAAAGAACATTAAGAAAAAAAAATTTAGAGTACTTTTCACGAAATAATAATTTTAATTCTAACTTAATTCTATAATTACATCTATAGATATTGATGAGCCCAATTAATGGATCAATTTTGATAGGGATTATCATACATTTGTTGATAATACTATAGACTTTGGCACCTGGTTGTTGGCATCCTTTATGTTATTTCCCTAGATTTGAGAACTTTGGGCATAGGTTTATCCTTGTGAATTTTGATAATATTAATGTGTTAGGTGGATTAATCTATGTTGATTTTACATGTGGATGAATGGATGTTGTTTTAATATAATTATGGATATGCAATTGTTTGTGCGTGCTAATGTTATTATGCAAGTTCACAATTAAGATGTTGATATGAATGAAGCCTACAAAGTAGAAGAAGTTCTTGCCAGCTAGTTGGTTTCCAAAAGAAGTCAAAAGGATGATTATTAAAAGGTCAATGGAGGGAAATTCCTAGTCAAATGAAAGATTGTAACTACCTTTTTAATGATCATAGTTGTTAGTTGAGCGAATATAGGAGGTTTTGTTATGCTAAATCTATGTCCATGCAAGACTGGCTTGACCAAATCTTGTGCATGCATAACCTCCTTTCCTCTTTCTATGCTTTCAATAAGTGGCATCCTCCTAACTTGTTGGAGTTGATTGCCTAGTTTTTTAGTTAGTTAGTAGTTTTATTCCTATAAATAATAATCAGATACTCCTTCTCAGAAGGTTGGTTGTTTTGATGTTGTACTTGCATTCCTAGTTTTTTTAAGAAATGCAGATATGTTGTTGTTCCATTGTAATCGCACTTTCAATTAATAAAATGATATTATAAGTTTGTTGCATTTGAGTTAGTTTCAAGGGAAACTCACCCAAGGGGGGCCACTTGGTGAGGATTACATCTATTAGCTCAGTCATTACTTTTTTGTTCAGTAATAGTTACAATTCTAGCAACTGTCTGTTCCTATAGCCACTAGAATTTCATTATGTGATTGTTCCCATAGCCAAATCAGACAGAGTAGTTTCTTGTCCATTCACAAAGATTACTATTTTTTTCATGCATTTTAGTTCAGTAAATTTGTTGGTTTATGCTTAGTGTTTATGTTACTTCCTTTCAAGCAATTTACTTTTAGCATCATGACTTTATACAATGAATATGGCTAGAATAGAAACCTGGTGCACATATAGTGTTGACCCATTTCAAGTTCACATCCCTGGGTTGACAATTAAATCAACCTTCATGATGAGAAATATGGCTATTCAGTACAGATCTCGGGTCTTTGAGTTACAACTTTAAGGGCTTAGTTGTTGAATCATTAGAGGAGGCCAATATTTTTGGCATTGTTGTCAGGGATGGTGTCAAACTAGGAATTATTTCAGAGTCATTTTAAGTTTCTTTCCTATTTTTGAAGTTTTTTTTCAGCATACCCTTCGTTAGAATAAGTAATGACCCACTATTCTTTCACCAAATTCTTTGTGTGAGTTGAGATGATACCAAGTAATATTGTATACATAGGGGTAGGAGAAGAGATGCTTCAGGGAGATTCCTTCCTAATGACCCTAACCCTAATAACTAGCTAGTTGAGTTTCAAAATTTTCTAGAAGAAGAAGAAGTAAACCCTTTTGTTGATGCATTTCCAGATTTGGCCAATTCTGAAACTTATGAAGAAGAATAAGCTGCCCAAAACCTAATAGAGAACCCATTTGCTATGATAGTCCATCAAGCAGATATGGATGCCCCAGCTCGGCCTAACCAGCCAACCTTTCATTTCCTTATCCCTCCACAAATTGATGTTGATAACCTCAAGAACATTCATGCTCCAGTTCTTCCTAAATTTGATGGACTTGTAACAGAGGACCCAGACACTTTCTTGTTTGAATTTGATATCCTTTGTAGAAGCTATGATTACACTACTCATGCACATAGGCTTAAGTTGTTTCCTACTACTTTGAAATAAGTTGCATTAAGGTGGTTTATGAGCTTAGGAAAGAATACTATAAATAGTTGGGATGATATGAAGGAAAAGTTTCTTGAAAAGTATAAAGAATATTGTGGAGGTAGTGATATGAGAGGAGGTGATATCTTCAAGATGCAGCAGAAGGAGGATGAAAGTTTGGAGGACTATCTGTCAAGGTACTAATTTAGTCTGAAGAAGTCTCCACACCATGCACTCAATGAAGAATCTCAAAAGTTTCTCTTCCTTAGGGGAATTAGTGAGAGTTATGTTGATGCTCTAGATTTGATTAGGGAAGGAGATATCACCCAAGTGCCTTGGGATGCTATTACGAAGTGTATAAGAATGAATTTGCACCCCTAACAAAAATTCCATTTTACCCCCTTACACTTTAGAAAATCTAAGGCGGAGGCTTAATTCCACTTGAGCCCGCTGTCCACATCACACTTGGCACCTTGTTTGTGTGTCGATGGAGGCATTTTTGTCTGTGATGCCCGCGTGACGCGCAGATGTCCCTAGAAGATTCATGTGGTCGAGTCTACAGAGACGTTACACTTCTGATTGGAAGTCGAAGTGTAATGCCCCTCTTCGGCTGGACGACCCGAATATGGTCATTTTTCATCCTTTTCCTTCATATTTTTCATCTTTTCTTCCATTTTAAAGTTCATTGATCTTCTTCACAAATGGACACACTCTCTCCATGCTTCAAGCATCCATCCATAAGCTTTGTAGCAGCACTTCACACTCCATTGCAGTAATCTACCACTTCATAACTCTGATAGTGCGAGCGCAGGACAAACACCATTGCAATAGAGGCTTGAGTTCCTCTCATTTTCTCCTCCACAAGCCTTGAGCGCTTTGGAAGGAGATGGTGAGCTCCTCTTATCTTCTCTATCATTTTGGTCGAGTAAGCACGTACTATTTTGTAGTGTCTTTTGTTTATGTATCTTGTATTCCCTTCTTTATCATTATTTCTATCATTGCAAACTTGGTTGTTCGTGGAGGTAGAAACACCAAAACGGGGGTCTGACTAAGGCAGACCCCTAACTAGCCCCCCCAAAATTTTCCTACTTTTCTGTGTGTAGGTGGAGAGATCTTGGAGTAAGATGGCGAGAATATTTTTGTGTGTAATCATCTTTGTCACCCTTGTGACTGTCAGTCCTTCTAAAGTTTAACCTCATCTCTCTAGTTTTCTCGTTGTACGGACGCCAACGCACCTATGATATTCCAGCACGCCACATTTTCATCCCAGAACTATGCTTATGTCCTATGATAGAGAGTTGCTTGAGACACATAGTTGACTTCGAAGACCGACTCGTCTAGTCTCTTTCAACTTTCAGGTTTGTAGAGTGATCAAAGGGCCTCATAGTCCTCATCATTCTCACCCTCTCTATCCTAACCTTCCTTTAAACTGAGGTAAGTTAGGGCAGCCTTACCACTCTTAGCCTTTTGTGACCAAGGGCCTTGCATTGGTTGGTCCCCCTCTCTTACATTTTTGGTGAACCCGACGTGAACCAATGTCTACCCGTTTGTCGGTGTCTGGAGCCTTTTTCTCCTATACCTTTTGGTCGTTGCACATTTGTGTGTTGTGAAGGTTTATGATCATCACAACCTAGTCTATGACCTCTAGGCACATAGTCAGAAGAATTTTGTGGCACCTTCTAATGAAGAAGATGAAGGTCTCTTCTAGTTTCACTACCGGCCTTTTCTTTGGTTTTGCAGTTGGTCTATCTGCATAGGAGCATGTGTTGCAAGGTGAATCTAGATTCCTTGACAAAATTGATCACATCCTTACCCCTCCTACATCACCGACCTCCTCATTCATAGATGAGCATGAGGTCGTTCATATCCCTTCTGAATACATCATTATCCTTAGTAAAGGGTTGGGTACGTTACAAAATCACCTAGAAGGAAACCTGAAACTGGCTAGGGCTGCTAAGGTGATCAGTGAAATAAAATACATGGTAGGTAAAGACCGAACAGGAGTAGAACTCTTGGCTAGTCTCACTGGTCTGGTTGAGGCATGTGCCCCTTTGAACCACATTCACATGGTATGAGGTGGCCTCTTTGGGGAACAGGAGAGACAATTAGAAATTTTGATGCCTCCTACATTTGTATACATGGCTGATGCGGTCCCTTTAGTCAGTATACCTGTTACTTTTGAGAATTTTGAAACTTTCAAAGTAAATAGGAACCCTTTAGGTTTCCACTTCACCCCTTCTATAGCCTCTGGTGGTGGAGGATTTGGTGGGATGATAGGTGGAGGCTATGGTGTGGGAAATTTTGGAAGCGGAGATGGTATTGGCGGAGGTGGCTCCGGCGGAGGTCATGCTGATGACCTTGGAAGTGGTGGTGGCTCCGATGGAGGTCACACTAGTGGTGGTGGCATCGGTAGTGGCTCTAGCAGTAGTCATGGTGGTGGTCTAGGCGATGGCTCTGGCAATGGTTCTAGTGGTCCTATGTCTTCTAATGACCCTATTTTGAACACCCTTCTTCAGAATATGGGGAAGATACAAAGCCAGTTGGTGAACCTTTCCCAAGCCTCGGCTCAACCTATTTTCTATCCCTTCTTCCGACACATCTCGTTGTCAATTGTAATTCTAAACACTCCTCTCCCACAAGGGATGGAGATTCCTAAATTTGAGAAATACGATGGTAAAGGGGACCCACAAACACACATGTCTGCCTTTAATGCCTTGTGCATAGATTTCTTCCATCATGATGCATTGATGGAAAAACTATTTCCCTGATCCCTCAAAGATATAGCACTTGACTGGTGTTGTTCTTTTCCTGACAATTCCATATTCACATTCGATCAACTTGTGAACCAGTTCCTACGACAATTCCAAGCCAACATCCGACCAAAGATGACCTTCTCTGACCTTGTTCGGTGTAAACAAGGAGATCGTGAGAAGATTACTGATTTCATAGCGCAATATCAAGCGCTCTTTTCACAAATATCATACCTGTTACTTGACTCTGACATGAAAAAGGTGTTCATTGGGAACTTACAAAGGCCTTGGCAAGAGAAGTTTTCCCTTCTAAAATACCCTTCTTTTGCACACCTGTGTGCAGATTTACGAGAGTACCAACAGATGGTGGTACAATTCAGGGGTTCCTCCTTGTGCTCTCGTCCTGAAGGGAATTCTATAATATCAATCTCTAGAAAAGGTAAAGCAGTCGCAAATGTAGTAGCCACTATGGATAACAACGGCCTCAGGTGCGACCAAAAGTTTACGAATTTATCAGAATCTTACTCTTCCATCTTGCAAAATTTTTTGAAGGATAAGATCCTTAGTTTTCCAACCCCCAAACCAGTTAGAGAACCATTTCCTAATTGGTATGAAGAAAACACATATTTTCAGTACCATCGAGTTAACAGACATGATACCGAATGTTGCATGCACCTGCATCATTAGATACAAGACCACATCGAGGATGGTACTATTCATCTTGATGGGAATAAACAAAATACAAAAAAATAAGTGGTGAAAGATAATAGTGAACTGTAGATATACACAGACCCATTTATGTCGCATTCTGCTAACATGATTATCAATCCCTCTGATTTTGTCTCTTACCCTGAGGTGTATGTTAACATGGTTATTGTACTCCCTCTCCTCGTCTTGCAACCAATTCATCGAATGTAACGTTTACTTCACAAGATGTGCCAGCAAATGACAAACCTTCTCCAGTTTACATTCCCACTCACCTCAATAGCAACATTGTGACAGGAGTCTTAGTTGACCCTATGAGTAGAGTGAATGTCATTATGGAGGATACATTACTCTTGAACTCCCTACAAAGGGAGGAATATGAAAAAACAAAATCCATCATCTGTACACATGATGGAATTTCTCTTAAACCTTATGGATCGATAACGTTGTTCCTCCTGGTGGGACCTAGGAACGTACACACGGTCTTTGATGTCATTCTCAAATCAAACCTATTCAGGGTGAAGCTAGGTATACCTTGGCTAGCTTCCATGAATGTGATCGCCTCTATAATTTATAAGTGCCTTAAGTTTTCCAACGAAGGTGTCATGCATGTGGTGCATGACACTAGATACTAGCCTATGGTATCTCATGGGGGATACTCGTGGATCAATTTTAGCCCACTCTAGTTGGTCTGCTCCCATAAAGAACAGACCTACTTTACAAGAACTATGTGAAGTATAAGATTGGAGGCAAAGGACAACCGAAATCGACCCTTCCTGTAGCTAAGCTGTCAGCTGCCTCCTCTTCCCAAAAGGGAAAGGAGAAGCTCGCTCCGTCTCAGGTTGACTCATCAACCCCCTTTCTTGGGAGGAGTATTGGATGAGCAAGCCTAAGCTTTACCCGCTAAGTCTGATGATTCCTCCTTGGCGAAGACCCAAGATCAAGATATCAGATCTCCCTAATAGGTCCTCTGGACCCTAGTACTATCTATATGACAGGAAAAGAGGCTTGCAAAGAGAATTTTCCCCTCAACCTCTTCCTATTCCCCTAAGCAGAAAGAGGCCCACCACTAAGGTATTGGAGTAGATTCCTCCTGGCATTTCCAAGCCTACTCCTTTTTCTCCCATTCAGGAATCTGTACTTATGTTGGAAACGATCGTGGAAGACACTCCCATGGCTGAGCAAAATCCTTTCATCCCTTCGCAAGCTCCGGCTTCTGGTTCGAAGAGTCGTAGGAATTTCCTTGCATGCGAGCACAAGCGTCAACGAACGGCTCTTCTGGCTGAGCAAGCCTCCTTATAGAAGGAGGAAGAGATGATCGCACCTCCTATTGTGTCCTTCTCTCTCCCCCATTTTTCCTATGACCTAACTAGTTTTGAATCACTTTCAGCTTTTGTTGTGAGTGCACATGCGTTTGGAAAGGTGCAGGTGTTTATCACTCCTTCTGCGAAGCCGCCTCTACTGACTTCCATCCCATATGTCTCACCTTTCCTGAAGCCCGTGGATATGGTAAATACTTCGGTTGTATCCATTGTGATCCTTTCCTCTTCTCCCTTGAACCTCCTTACTTTGTCTATGGGGAGTTCACCTCCTCCAACAAAGAAGAAGGTAGAGCATGGTCCTTTCCTTCAATGGATGACATAAGAAGATCCCACCTTCTTTGAAAGGTGGCCCCAATCTGACTTGTTTTTTCCTAGTAACAGAACCCATCCCAGCCTCCCCTGAGTTTGTCACCGCTCTCGATTCTCTCGGTGAGCCCAGCAGTGAACCTCAGGTGCAAACTCCTCCATTTGCCAAGGTGAAACATGGCACTCCCATCAAGTGTATGTTTAACTCGGTGGATGAAGTTCCAACCCTGTTAGCAATCTTCGCGATGTCATTGACCTTAGACCCACAAGAGTTGAGCGACAGAGACCTCACAGGTCCCTATGCCTTGGCCCTTGTTGTGGGAGGATTGGAAGCTCCTCCCCTTAACATTACACCATTGTAGGCTCACCATCCTTCCCCCTACAATGATCTAGAGTGGGAAGTTGATGACCTTTTGGTTGACCAGTGTTAGGGAGAGACCCTCTTCTTGATCTTTAGATTAGAAGTGTGTGTGTGTGTCATAACGTGTTCCCCCATAATCGTACTATATGTGCCCAGATGACCCTTGTCACCCCTATTGGTGCTTGGATACAGGCGTGATGTTTATGTTGTAACCCTTTTATGTGTATATTCATTCTTGCATGTTTGTGATTGGCTTTTGATAAATTGGGGAAGATGCAAAGCGTCGGGAGCATTTAGGCATCCTTCCATGTTGACCCAATTTTTTATTTTACTTTATCTTTCATGCATTCTTCCCAATCTGGTTGGGGATTGATGATCTTTCACATCTTACCTCAGTTACCTCCTATATATATATATATATATATATATATATATATATATATAAATAAAGTCATATCTGACCCCACGAAACCAGATCCCTTTGTGCTCGTTGGGTGTACTCTCTTTTCTTTTGTTTTCTCTTGATATTTCTCTCTTCTTTGCTTGAGTTGTCCCTTTCATGTGTGACAATACCACTTCTACACAACTTGGTCTTTATAAAATGCATTCGTTGTCGAGCGAATCTCTTCTCAAGACCCCTCACATGCTTCTTTGTTAGAATTGTATTCTCGACTTGAAACCCTAATGGAACATGTTTCCTTCATCACAGATTCGTAAAGAAAGGACTTGGGAACCTCCCTTCGAAGCGGGAACAATCTTAATCTTCCCCTTGCATGGGGGCATGTCCTTCCTTTCAAATTCCTTGATAAAGTGAACATCTTTCAAAATAATTCCTTGATGATGAATCGATTCGAGAAAGAAGACGATAGCTTTTGAACAGTGTGTCCCTTGAGTGGACCCCTCCTCTTCACGTTGGGTTCCCAAGGGACCCCTTCGAAATCCTTCATTGAGTTCTATGGCGTCTAGCTCGGGGGCAGCCCAACTAGGCCAATTTCACATTGTTGCGTCTAGTCTAGGGGCAACCCAACTAGACCTGCTTCACATCCTTACGTCTAGCTTGGGGACAACCCAGCTAGACTTCACTTTTCGAATAGCGCATCCCTTGAGTGGACCCTCCTTCCTTTTGAAGGGTTCTCAAGGGACCCCTTTGAAAGACTCACAACTTAGTGATGGTCTACATGACTGTTTATTCACTAGCCTGCACGGTTGCTTCCTGATGTGTTCTATCTGCGGGTGAACATGTCGACCTCTTTGACTCTACAGAGTCCCCTTTGCTCAGTCTCCCTCATGTGAGAGTTCTTGGGGGATACCTTCTTTGTAGGTCTGTGGATCTGTAAGGTGCTCTTCCTAGTTTCCTTCTTGTGAGATTTCTTGAAGGATGCCTCCCTTGGAGGACTATGAGCCTGTAAGGTGCTTTCGTTATTCAACTTTGTAGTTCTATAGAACTATGAAGTCCTCTCCTGCACTTCTGATATTGCCAAACCATGCTCTTCTTCCTCATCATTTTAGGTATACATCTCTTACCTTCTTACTCTTACTACACTACTTTACTGAAGCACTCATCAGTACTTGTGCTCGCTAAAGTGGGGGGAAAATGTATAAGCATGAATTTGCACCCCTAACACAAATTCCCTTTTACCCCCTTACACTTTATAAAACCTAAGGCAGAGGCTTAATTCCACTTGAGCCTGCTTTCCACATCACACTTGGTGCCTTGTTTGTGTGTTGGTGGAAGCATTTATGTTGGGGATGTCCGCGCAATGCACAAATTTCCCTAGCAGATTCCTGCGGCTGGAGTCTGCAGAGACGTTACACTTCCGATTGGAAGTCGAAGTGTAAGGCCCCTCTTCAGCTAGCCGACCCAAATATGGTTTTTTTTCATCCTTTTCCTTCATATTATTCATCTCTTCTTCCATTTTAAAGTTGGTTGATCTTCTTCACAAATGGATACACTCTCCCCACACTTCAAGCATCCATCCACAAGCTATGTAGTAGCACTTCACACTCCATTGCAGCAATCTACCACTCCATCACTCTGATAGTGCAAGCACAGAACAAACACCATTACAGTAGAGGCTTGATTTCCTCTCATTTTCTCCTCCACAAGCCTTGAGCACTTTGGATGGAGGTGGTAAGCTCCTCTTATCTTCTCTATCATTTTGGTTGAGTAAGCACATACTATTTTGTAGTGTCTTTTGTTTACGTAGCTTGTATTCCATTCTTTATTATTATTTCTATCATTGCAAACTTGGCTATCCATGGAGGTGGAAACACCAAAACGGGGGTCTGACTGAGGCAGATCCCTAAATAGCCCCCCCAACATTTTCTCGCTTTTCTCTGTGTAGGTGGAGAGATCTTGGAGTAAGCTGGCGAGAAGATTGTTGTGTGAAATCATCTTCCTCACCCTTGCGGCTGTCAGTCCTTTTTCTAAAGTTTAACCTCGTCTCTCTAGTTTTCTAGTCATATGGACACCAGCACACCTGTGAGATGCTAGCGCGCCATGCTATCATCCCAAAAACATGCTTTTTTCCTATGACAAAGAGCTACTTGAGACACAGAGTTGAATTTGAAGATCGACTCGTCTAGTCTCTTTCAACTCTCAGATTTGCAGATGATCGAAGGGCCTCATAGTCCTCATCATTCTCACCCTCTCTATCCTAACCTTCCTTTAAACTAAGGTAAGTTAGGGTAGCCTTACCGCTCTTAGCCTTTTATGACTTGGGGCCTTGCAGTGGTTGGTCCCCCTCTCTTACAAGAAGATATGTCAAAATTACTCCAGAGCAGCTATAAAGAAAGGGGGAGCTTACCAGACTTTTATGGGTAAATCTTTTGTTAATGGAGTTTCAAGGATTAAAATCGCTCACTTACTATCAGACTTCAAGTAGGACATCATAAATAATATGGCAACTCAGCTAGATACACTTCAAGAAAAGAAGAAACATGAGGAGGCAGAGGCAATGTTGGCAAAATATTGTCCTCATTGCAGGCAAAGAAAGAAGGACTGCAAATGCAAAATGGTGGCTTATATTGATAGCAAGCTTATTCCACCTGAATTCAAGCCAATTGAGGCAGATGAAGATCAAGTTTTATATGCTACACAAAGAAGTCCATGGGCTCCAAGACAAGGTATGCCACCAGACCCATTATCTTTGAATGGACCCTAAATGAATTCTTATGCATCTGGTAATCAATGGCAGCCCCAATATCCATCAAAATTTTGAGGTTATCCACCGCAACCTTGGAAAAATCCTCCTAAGACTTGGCCTAATTACCAAAATACTCCACCCCAGTGATAGCAATACTTTGGAAATTGGCAGCAACCTCAAGGAAACTGGCAGCAGACATCCCAATGGAGGGGAGGGTAGCAATGGCCAAACCAATCAACTGGTTACATGCAGCCACCTCCACAGCCTCAACATCTTGCAATAATTCCCCCTCCTAACTCAAATACTAGCACACCTAGACCTACTTAGTTACCAGGTCAACCCACACCCAACCCAAATAACAAACCACAGTAGCAACTAGTCTATTATGGAGATCCAAACCAATATATTGCCTATGTTGTGAGTTTGAGTAATATCCACCTATGTTCAGGAACCACTTTTCCATCACCTTCCACTCCTATCATCATAGATCTTCCTGTGGAAGAGGAAGAACATCAAAATCTATCTCATGCACCTACTCAGTCAAGTGTTCCTACCAATCCTAAACCAGTTCAACGGTTTGATCCTGAACCACCATTTGCTCAAAGGTTAGAAGTTGTTAAGCAAAAGGAGGAAGCAACCTTTGACATTTTGGATCAACTGAAACACATATGTGTCAAGATACCTCTATTCCAAGCCATAAAATATGTTCCCATATATGGTAAGGCAATAAAGGAAGCATGGCTTAAAAATATTGGGAGGAAAAAGAAAGACCCCACCACTGTCCATGTAGTAGAGCAGTTGGTAAATATCATGCTTGGGAAAGTCACTATTCCTAAATACACTGACCCAGGCAGTCCTATAGTTGAATTCATCGTAAATGGGATCCAAGTAAAGAATGCTCTAATAGACTTGGGGGCAGCTATTAATGTGATGGCTAGGGATATCCTACAGCAACTAAATGTTACAAATCTAAGACCTACTCCTACGGTCCTGCAACTTGCTGAGAATTTTACTATTAAACCTGATGGTGTAGTGGAAGACCTTGTTATTCTAGACTCTTGGGAATATCCAACAAATTTCATGATCCTTTCCCCTAAAGGTACATTAGGAGGGTATCCCATTTTTTTGGAAGGCCATGGTTGGTTACGACAGATGCCTACATTGGATTTTGGATAGGGGACATGACTATTTCTGATGGAAGAAGTACTAAAAATATTTCTCTTTATCCTCTTGCTCATCCATCCCTGATATGGATAATCCTATCTGGCCACATGTTGGTGAAGAAGATGAGGAGATTAATTCAGTAATATAACTCATGATGATTGGTAGAAGTCCTTTCATGCAGCTGCAGGAAGATGAAATATTGTCCCATATAATTTAGAACAGTTATGAAATGCATGAAGAATTACCTACTCCTGAGACTGGTTTTGTTGCTCCACTGTAGACATTTATGCCTACTCTTCCTGCACCTAAACTTCTCGCAACAACTGGTATGTTTCATATGTTGCTTCCACATGAACTAAAAATGCCATTCATCAATGAAACGGCCATGATAGAGTTGATAACACAGGTGCAATTTTCAAAAGGTAAACATTTGAACATTAATAAAAATATTACTCAGGAGCAGCAACTATCCCTAACAAACTTGTTTCAAAAACATCATCCTGCATTTGCATGGGATTACCATGACATGAAAGGATTAAATTATAAACTCTATACTCATAGAATCTACATCATAGATGAGTGCACACTAGTAAGGCAGCAACAAAGGAGTATCAATCTTGCATTAAGGGAGATTGTCAAAGGAGAACTACAAAAGTTATCTGATGCCAGATTCATCTACCCTATCTCAGACAGCCAATGGGTGTCTCCTTTGTTGATTGTTCCTAAAAAGGGGGGTAAATGGAGAGTTTTTATTGACTATAGAGAATTAAATTCTACCACCAAAAAGGATCACTTTCATCTTCCTTTCATAGATCAAGTATTGGATTCACTTGCAGGCAAGAAGTATTTTTCTTTCTTGGATGGTTTCAGTGACTATAATCAAATACAAATTGCACCTGAGGACCAAGAGAAGACAAATTTTACCTATCCTTGGGGAACTTATGCCTATTCAATGCTTCCATTTGGTCTTTGCAATGCACCTGCAACTTTCCAGAGAGCAGTCATTAGTATCTTCTCAGATATTTCACATATGTGCATGGAAATCTACATGGATGATTTCACAACTTATGGTGCTGATTTTGATGAAGCAATGGAAAACCTAAGGAAGGTTCTACAAAGATGTGAATACCATAATTTGTCCTTAAAAAGTGAGAAATACTTCATGATGATGCAAGAAGGAGTAGTCCTTGGCCACTATATCTCTCACAAGAGAATTCAGGTGGATCCAACCAGGATTGAGGTAATTACCAATCTCTCCATTCCTACAAAGCAAAAATATGTTAGAAGTTTTTTGGGTCATGTTGGATATTATAGGTGTTTCATAAAGGATTTAAGTAAAATGGTAGCACCACTCTATAGTCTTTTGACTAAATATGTTGAGTTCCAGTGGATAGAATATTGTGACAAAGCATTTTCTACTTTGAAGGAAGCCTTAACCCATGCTCCTATGCTCAAAGGTCCTAATTGGGAACTCCCTTTCCATATTCATACAGATGCATCTGATTATGCCATAGGAGTTGTCTTGGAAAAAAAGAGGGAACCATTGAGAATGCAATCTAATTTTTCAGCAAAAACCTACAAGGAGCAGATTTTAACTACACCGTGACAGAAAAGGAGATGTTGGCAGTCATATATGCCCTTAATAAGTTCAGACATTATATCACTAGGTATCAGATCTTTGTCTGTATAGACTATGTAGCCATAAAATATCTGATGAATAAGCCCTTAATTACAAAATGATTAGCAAGATGGTTGCTACTCATGCAGGAGTATGATATCACCATCATAGACAAGCTAGGGAAATAAAATGTTGTAGCAAACTTTCTCTCAAGATTGACTACATTGGAGGACACTCAAGTCATTGATGACTCTTTCCTTGATGAAAATTTATTTGCAATCAATATCCACATTCCTTGGTATGCAAATATAGCCAATTATCT
Organism: Sequoiadendron giganteum; assembly: GCA_007115665.2. Classification (NCBI taxonomy): domain Eukaryota; kingdom Viridiplantae; phylum Streptophyta; class Pinopsida; order Cupressales; family Cupressaceae; genus Sequoiadendron; species Sequoiadendron giganteum. The sequence continues at coordinate 194,111,212 of CM021108.1, forward strand.
AGTTACAGGGAGAGTTCCTCCTCATTTCTCTCCAAAAGAGAGAAGGATTCTTATTGAGAAAACTTTTCCTTTATCATGGATTACAGGATGTCTATTCTATATTGGACCAGATCATGTGATGAGGAGATGTGTAAGAGAGGATGAGACATATGATATACTGCATGTGTGTCATAATGAACCCTGTGGAGGGAGTTTTGCAGCTAAGAGGATAGCAATGAAGATTCTTAATATAGGATATTACTGGCCCACACTTCATAAAGATGCAGATAAATATACTAGGAAGTGTGATAGATGTCAGAGGATGGGTTGGCCAACTAAATCTGATGAGATGCCTTTGTACCCCCAGGTTGTCATCACACCATTTGATAAATGGGGACTTGATTTTGTGGGTCCAATTGATCCACCATCAAATGGAAAATCCTACACCTTGGTTTTCACTGACTATGTGACCAATTGGTTTGAGGTTAAAGCTATGAAACATGCCAGAGATAATAAGGTTGCAGAATTCCTATACGAGGAAATCTTCACATGTTATGGGGTTCCTAGAGAAATAGTGACAAATCAAGGGGCTCAATTTATATCAACTCTTGTAACAGCATCGATCAATGAATATAATATAAGGCATAGGAAATCTACCCCCTATCACCCTCAAGCCAATGGGTAGGATGAGGTGACCAATAGGGAAATAGAGGCTATTTTGACCAAAATAGTTGTTATTCACATAAAAGATTGGGAAAATAGGTTGCTAGAAGTTGTTTGGGCCTATAAGACCGGTTGGAAGACAACCACTAGGTTCACTCCTTTTGAATTATTGTATAGAAAGACAATTATGATGCCCATAGAATTCAAGAATAAAACTCTTTGAACCCTACTAAATCTTGGGATAGACATATCTGAAGCATAGAAGGACAAAATCATGCAGTTGAATGCTTTGGATGAAATGAGAAACTCGGCCCTTCATCATACTAAGATAGTATGGAATCAGAGAATCAAATGGCATGAAAAATTCATAAAGGACAAGAGGTTCCAGCCAAGTGACTGGGCACTCCTTTATGATTTTAGGTATCAAGATAATTCAGGCAAGCTATAGACTAGGTGGTTGGGACCATATGAAGTTGTTGAAGTCTTCACCTATGGCAATGTTCAACTCACAACTATTGACCCTGTTAGATTCAAGTTGCTTGTCAATGGTCACCGCCTCAGGTTATATCATAAACCAACTCCCAATCAAGAATTCCTATAGAAATTTTTTCAACATCAAGCCACCGAACTTCCTACAGTCGAAGGAAGTGTACCTAGTGTCCCTCCTTCTACCTAATCGAGGTATGTGTCACATCATAATAAAGCTTTCCACTTTTGTGGGAGTCAACTTCTCCATCAATTCATCTGCCCATTCATCTCCACCATTCTCTCTTCCATAACTTCACCATCACTTCTCCATCACATCACTTCATTCCATCACCACTTCAATTAATTGCTTAATGGTACTTTCCACATAACTTGTACTTCTATCCGCATTTTAAATGCATTCATATTAATTGTTGTATATTAATGTTGATTTTTCTTACATAGCACATATCTATACTTTTCCCTGTCAAATCATAATTGTATCCTAGTCTATGAGGACACATGCTCTAATTTAGGTTGGGGGGGAATGCAAACCTTTCTGTCTATGTGTCATACATGTCAGCAAATTTGAATTTGAAATGACGGCTTGCATGTGTGATAGGACACTGAATTCTCGTCCTTTTTCTTAATGATACCTTTCATTTATGTTTTCTTCTTGCCTTAGCCATCATTTTAATAACGCCACAGAGGTAAATTGAAAGTCACATGATATTGGCGTAAATATTGGAGAAGAGTTGCAGGAAGCTATGAAACTAGGTTTATAAAGAGGGATTGTAGGAAAAGGAAATTTTGCAAAGGTGTTCCTTGATAGTGGATAGAACAATGGGAGGCTAGCTAATCAGAAATGAACCTACAGTTCATGATGTGTTATTGCAGGATGCACTTTCTATGGTTGAGTTTAGGAATTGTGGGTGGCTAGACTATTTCTTGAAACTGGATAGTTTCAATGAAGGTATTGCTCTAGAATTTTCCTACACGCTTTTTGAGGGCAAAGCAATGGTTAAAGGGCTAGAAGTTATAGCCATAGAGGAAAGAATTGTCAAGGTAACAAGATTTCCTACCGATGGAGAACCATACCCTACTTCCGGGGATGCAAGGTCAGCTCGGGCGAAGTTCACTGAACCTAGTGATCCCCCGCTAGTTATTGATAAGAAAGGAATGAGGAGGACCTCTTTACCTGAGCCATGGAAGAAAGTTGTCCACATTGTTAAATATCTCACCTATGAAGGTCACCAATCATGCCTTCATTTTGTGCACTTCAAACTTCTGAATCATATGAGGCATGGGAGAAGGATGAATGTGCTTAATGTGTTGAGCAATCTCCTTGCAATTATGGCAGTTGAAACACAAAAAGTTAGGGATAAATCTGTTTCTCACCATTGTTTGATAAATTTGTTAGTTGAAAAATCTCTGCAAGTAGTATCTGGAATGACATGGAAAGAATTTGAGAGCATTGATCAATTTAGTCTAGAAAATGTAAACCCTAGAGGTTGAACCTTAGTTCATAGGGTTAGTAAATGTGTGAGGATTATTAAAACCACTCAGGGAACCTCAACTTTTTGAGTAGCATCTAGTCCAAACCCTCCTACAGTTGAAGCGATTTCTTCTGAATTTGAGCATGCTGATGAAGAGAGTTCATCTTCAAGACCTGATATTAATATTCCTCCTAGAAATACACCATGCAGTAGAATTTTTGCGAAGAAAGATAAGGAAAAAATGAGTGAAGCTGAGAGTAGCAAAGGAAAGGCTAAGAAGAAAGAGCTTGTGAAAATAAACCCTGGCCCTAGGAAGCGAAAAAAATTGGAAGCTAAAATTCCTGCAGTCGTAGAAGTTGAAGTTCTTGCAGTCGCAAGGAAAAACAAAAGTCCACCCAAGAAATCAAGAATAACCAAGTCTACTAATGATGAGACTCCAAGAAGCTATTGAAGACTCAATAATTTAGCTGAGAAGAAGAGACTCCTAGAGTGCAGGAAATTATAGATTTGATAGAGACACCTATGGAGCAGTTAGACGTTGGGTTGGAAAAACTTGTTGTTGTTGTAGAACACGTCAAACAGAAAGAACCAGTGATAGGGCTAGGTTATGATTAACACTAGGTTGCAGAGTAGGCTGAATATTGGGTTGATGAGCTATAGGAACCATTGCTCCCTATTGGTACAGAGCTAGTTGAATATGTGAAGCTAGCCCAGGGAAAAATCATTGTTGGAATGCATGGACCTACTTCTTCATGGGCATTTGTAGCTCTAAATTTGTGGAAGGAGATGCAAGAAAAAGAAAGAGAATGGAGAAGAGAGAAACACAAGCTACAAGAATAATTTAAAAAGAAAGATGTTGAAGTTAAGGAGAAAAATGCAAAAAATTGATGCATTAAAAGATAAAGTGGATAATGTGGTGGCTTTGGTGCCACAAATGTTGGCATGTAGGACCCTTCCAAGAGTGTATACACTGCACTTAGAGGAGCACCATATTTCTTTCAAATTTTCAAGGATTGTTTCAGGTTTGAATCCTTCTATTGCAACTCCACATGATTTTTTCTCATCTTATCACTCTTCTCCCATTGAAGTTAAAAAATTCTCTATGAACTATATTTGCATAATTATGTTGTACCTAATGATCAAAACTGGAACCCGTTGTTGTATATTGGGGATATCCATTTGAGGGAATTTATGTCCTAGATACAAAATGAAATTAATTGGGGACAACAATTTAGAACATACAAGGAAAGGGAACTCCACACCCCTTTGGCTATCAGAGTTGAATCTAATTATCCTTTTGACATTTACCTTACATGGCACAAAATCCTTTATAGTATGGATTACAAGAGTAGAATCATGCCTGTTAGGGATGAATTATACCAGGAGTATGAACAAATGGTTGATACTACAGGAAAGGTAGTGTTGGGGTACCTTTCACAAAGATGGAGTAGTTTGACAAAACAATTGGAGCAATTTGAACCCCATTCTTTGTAGAATTATGTTGCAGCATATAAAAGGATTCCTAGTTATATTCAGAATGGAAGAATGCAACAACACTATTGGATTCCACTAACATTCCAAGCCACCTATGTTATTATGGCATGTGCTAGATTATAAATACTATAAGTATGATATAGTTGTGGAAAGAGCAAGGTGAGACAGGTTGGAAAAGAAGCATGGATTTTACTGGGATTCCAATTCTTATACTGTAGAGTCTGATGTGGGACAATTGGTAGATGTTGACTTCAGAGCTTTAACTAGGCAAAGGAACAGAGTTTAATTTGTTGGAGGACCAGCAGAACTTTAAGTTGGGGGGAAATGATGAATCCAATTAATGGCTCGATTTTGATAGGGATTATCATACATTTGTTGATAATACTATAGACTTTGGCACCTATTTGTTGGCATCCTTTATGTTATTTCCCTAGATTTGAGAACTTTGGGCATAGGTTTATCCTTGTGAATTTTAATAATATTAATGTGTTATGTGGATTAATCTATGTTGATTTTACATGTGGATTAATGGATGTTGTTTTAAGATAATTATGGATATGCAATTATTTGTGTGTGCTAATGTCATTATTCAGGTTCACAATTAAGATGTTGATATGAATGAAGCCTACAAAGTAGAAGAAGTTCCTGCCAGCTGGTCGGTTGCCAAAAGAAGTCAAAAGGATGATTATTAAAAGGTCAATGGAGGGAAATTCCTAGTCAAATGAAATATTTTAAATGCCTTTTTAATGATCATAGTTGTTAGTTGAGCAAATATAGGAGGTGTTGTTATGTTAAATCTATGTTCAGGCAAGACTGGCTTGACCAAATCTTGCACATGCATAACCTCCTTTCCTCTTTCTATGCTTTCATTAAGTAGCATCCTCCTAACTTGTTGGAGTTGACTGCCTAGTTTGTTAGTTAGTTAGTAGTTTTCTTCCTATAAATAATAATCAGATACTCCTTCTCAGAAGGTTGGTTGTTTTGATGTTGTACTTGCATTCCTATTTTTTTTAAGAAATACAGATATGTTGTTGTTCCATTCTAATCGCACTTTCAATGAATAAAATTATATTATAAGTTTATCGCATTTGAGTTAGTTTCAAGGGAAACTCACCCAAGGGGGTCCACTTGGTGAGGATTCCATCTGCTAGCTCATTCACTACTCTTCTGTTCAATAATAGTTACAATTCTTGCAACTATTTGTTTCTATAGCCACTACAATTCCATTATGTGACTGTTCCTACAGCTAAAGAAGACAGAGTAGTTTCTTGTTCATTCGCTAAGATTACTATTTTTTCCATGCATTTCAGTTTAGTAAATTTGTTGGTTTATGCTTAGTGTTTATGTTACTTCCTTTCAAGCAATTTACTTTTAGAATCATGACTTTCCTAGTTATAGAATGAATATGGCTAGAATAGAAACCTAGTGCACATATAGTGCTGACCCATTTCAAGTTCCCATCCCTGGGTTGAAAATTAAATGAACCTTCATCATGAGAAAGATAGCTATTTAGTACATATGTCCAGTCTCTGAGTTGCAGCTTTAAGGGATTAGTTGTTGAATCATTAGAGGAGGCCAACAGATACTAGGATAAATTATTATATTATCAATAATTGTCTTACACAATGTTGTCCTCAGTTTTTGTAAAGAAAAAATTGGACAACCTATACAAATTTTTCTTTAAAAATTCCTATTATGGTTTCTCTAATGCACATTTTTCAAGAGAAAGTCGTGCCTTGTATAATCTTTAAGCTCTTAATCAGTTTTTGGTCCATTTTGTTTTAGTTTTGATGTCTTTCTGGTCTTATTTTTTGCCTTTTCTTTTTAAAATTGGGTTTTGAATACCTCATTGCAAGTTGGGGATCTTGAGAAGCTAAGTGCAATTAATGTTTTAACTTGCAGTCAGGTCTTAGAAACTCGATTTCAAGTTAAGTTACTTGTTTTTATGTTTTAAAAGTCACTTGCAATCGGGTCTTCAAGGTCCAATTTCAAGTGAAGGCATTTAAGTTTTTATTTACTTGTAATCGGTCCTTGGGAGTCTAATTGCAAGTTGACAAGGGAAGTTATGTTTTAAAAGTCACTCGTAACTGGTCTTTACAAACCCGACTTTAAGTGATATTCATTATCTAACTTGTAATGGATCTTTGAAGACCCGATTGCAAGTTAGTGAAGTCGATTCACTTTTACACACTTGCTATTGAGTCTATTAAACCCGACCATGGGTTTATTTTTCCATTTCAAGTGATGGTGTGTCCTTTCAAAATCAATTTCTTCCTTTTATTTTTGTGTTTCTAGAGGGGAACATTTATTGTCAATCTTGTTGCATTCAAAGAGGAGTCTTCATCCCGTTTCACTTATAAGTGTCAATTTCATTCCAAAGATCCTTATGTTTTCTTTGAGCTGAGCAATTTTTCTCTTCAAGGTACGTTTTGTTTTTCTTTTGTTGTTTTTGTTAACTTTTTTTTTTTATGCGTGTTTTATTTCACCTTCCTTTGGTATCACCCAAGTTACTTGCAAGTTAATGCGTTTGCAAGTTACTTGCAATTATATCATTTAAAACTCTTATTTATTTACTTGCAATGGAGTCTCTAAAACCCAACTGCAAGTAAAAGACATACATTCATAAATCCCTCTTGTGTGCTTACAATCGGATCTTAGAAATCTGATTGCAAGTAGTTTTGGAAACTTACTTGTTTTCTATTCGCCATACCATATGTTTAAAAATATTTTCAAAATACTTGTATTACGCCATTTACTCACTTGTAATCGGGTCTCTAAGACCCGACTGCAAGTATCCATTGTTGAAAGATACTCATTGCTTGCAATCAGGTCTTAGAGACTCTATTACAAGTAAAGCTCGCAGTCGACCTTCCCAGTTCCGATTTCCTTCCCATTGCTGTCCAAAGCATATCCACAAAGAATCTTTGAGTCATTCCAAGTTGTTGCAAGTTAAATTTTGATGCAAGTTTTGATGGAAGCATTGATTTTTAAGGATTTGGCATCATGGAATCACCAATAGTTGTTGAAGATGTTCTTACTCTTCCAAGTTTTCATCACAGTGTTTCAGATTCTTGTTCAATGACAAAAGAACCAACATCACCTCCAAACAAGAAAATAAAGTCTAAGTATGACAAACACCTGAAGAGATGCAGTTGTCGGATTACAGTCTTACCAAGATTGAACTTGGTAAACAAACACATTTTGGTCTCATGCATGATGCCACAAATTCAGTAGCCTCATTAGTTTGAAAGTATGATGAGTTACTGGCAAAGAAGAGTGAGCTCAAAGAGAAGAATTTATAGCTCATCACAGTGATTCAGAAAATAATGAGTTCTTCAGAGCAAGTTAATCCATTAACTTCTTCTACATCTGAAGAATCAGTTAAGCAATTGGAGAAGGTTGCCCAAAAGGCCAAGGAAGTTGATTCTTGGGTAGATCAGCTGATTGATCAAGGTACTCAAGTGATTGAGAAGGCATTGCATGTTTTGAGAAATGTTAGAGCAGAAAAGGTTAAGTTGAATTAGACTTTGGAAGCGTTCAAGCAAAGTCTGAGTTCAATTGAAAAATACTTAAAGATCTAGCATGAGATGGATTACACCAAACTAGAAATTTTGTGCAACAATACGATAATACCTGGCAGAAAGAAATATATAGAATTTGAAGACCTCATCAATGATGTTCAGGCTAAACTTGAAATGAGTGGCGAAGTTGAGCAGGACATACTTTCTACTTTTGATAAAATGTCTTGCAAGATTCTAAGTCATGAAGGAGAGGTGCTTGCAATAGTGAGGTATTTTGATGTGATTCTTAAGACTATTGCAGTTGCCAAGAATATGTTGGGTCACAATCATGATGAGTTGCAAAGAACTATCAGCAATTTCCAAACCTTCAAAGCTAGAAATGAAATGGAATAAAAATTCTCTCATGATACTTTCTCTTTATTTTATGTATTTTGTTTTCGACAAGTTACATGTAAAAACAAATTTTGTAATTGCAAGTGTTTCTTTCACTTGCATTTTTGTAAAATGAAATTACATGTAAGGCAACTACAAGTTGAGTTAGATTAGGACTGTAGTTGGAATAAGTCATGGTGGTTGAGAGAATTTCTCAAGTTAGTTGGGATCCTCCCACCTTTTTCTCATGAATACTCTCCTATATATACTTGAGGGGGTCCATTGTAAAAATCATCTTTTTGGAAAGCAAGTAAATTCTGCAAAATTTTGTACTCATAAAGACTTTGAGCTTTATAGTTATAAATTGTTCTTTTTCAAGTAATATCAAGGAGTTGGAATTTCAGACTTTGTGTTGAAGTCTTATTTTGTATCCATTGTGTTCTTATGTCATTTTGGGACATTTCCTTGTGATTATTTGAAGGTTGTAGAAGATTGTTGAAGAGATTTCCACTCTAAATATCTGCAGGCTTTGTGTTGTAAATGTTGAAGATTGCATTCGTAATTCATGATTAGGAATTGAGAAGAATTGCAAGTCTTTGTGCTTGTAGTAATTCCCATTTGAATTAATTTATAGGTGCACCATACTTGCAGACTTTATGTTGTTATGTGTTGTATATTGTTCTTAGGTAATCATTCTAAAAGGGTAGATAGGATTTCATATATTCAAGACTTTGTGCTTGGTGGTTGTTTTCCCATCCCGGAGGAAGTGACGGAAGTCTTTGTGCTTTCAGGAAACTTCATTTCCTCTCTCTCAATTTCATTTCAAAATTGTTGTAGTAGTTTCCTTAAAGATTGTTGTTTTTTTGTGTGAAGAGAAAAGAATATAATCCTTCCTGAAAAAAAAGGAAAGATTGTTGTCCTACCCATATTAATTTAAGTTAGTTAGTAGAAAAGGGGGATCCTTCCCTAAATTAGGAGAGTATCATACTCACACACTGTGATTGAAACTATCATTTTGCATACCCTCAAGGTATACAAAATTTTCAACCAACACACAATTTGATCAAAGAAATTTAAAACAACTAGAAATCAATCCTTTCAAGTATCGATACTATTAACTTAAACTAAATTAATAATGAAGTAGTGTTAATTTTAATGTATTGATTAATTTATTAAATGGAACAATCATTATTCGTTAAATACATAACTTAAAGCATATAGTAACACCAATATCAATGGTTTAGATTTTTTAATAATTCTTACTTACCTATATATTGACTATACGGTTATTCGTTTAAATTTATAAGCTGTAGAATTTTCTAAGGTTCAATTGAATAATTATACATTTATTCTCAATCCGTTATTGATTTTTCAAACAAATCATTCTTCAATCAAACATGTTTAATCATTTAAAAAACAAGTATAATATTGGATGTAGTTTGCTTAAGATTTTCGAACAAAATTAAATGGAAAACTAATTTTATCTTAATTTATTTCATTAGGCCATTTTATTATTTGAGTTTCCAAAGTTAATAATTAACTCAAGGTCTATAAAAAGAGAGAAGAGTTTATTTAATTGCTTTCTATAAATATTAAGAAAAATAATAAATTGGAACTAATATTATCCTAATATTAATTGTGTTTATTTAATGTCTTTAGAGAGGTTTGTGGTTTCCTTCAATGGAAGGTTTGCATTGAGATAGGAAGCATTGAAGAAAAGCGTGAAACATAAGATAGGATGATGCAAAGAATAAATGAAAGCGTAGGCACTAAAAATTGTCCCAAGCTTGCAATTTCTAAATTCTCTATCATCTCCCCTTTTATCTTTGATAATTAAATAATTTTAATTATTTAATTATTTTTTAAAGTCATAATTCTTCTATTAATTAAATAATTTTAATTATTTAATTAATTCATTTTTTTATCTTTATTCCTCTTTGATTAATTAAATAAATTTTATTTATTTAATTACGTCACTAATTAAGTCCTCTTCTTTCTAAAATTGAATAAATTCTTATTTATTTAATTTTTGTCCACTTTCCACTATAATTAAATAATTATTTTTAACTAGTTAATTATTCATCAGCCTTTTCTCTCCTAAATTAAATAAATTTTATTTATTTAATTTGGTCTACTCTCTTGAATTTTGAATTATTCATTTTGTCACATTCCTCTATAATTAAATGATATCTTTATTATTTAATTATTTTTTGGCCACCTAAATTAAATAATTTTATTATTATTTAATTTCTCCTATCACCTCTTTATCTGTGTCAATCTTATCTTCCACATCAAATCTTATCTCTTGACATCTCATTTAATCCTAGACCTTGATTGAATTATCTCATAATTCAACCTCCACCCTTGATTAAATTATTTATAATTTAATCTTGATCGTCGATCCTTATCATTTGCTCTAATTTTTCCCTAACCCTAGTCCATACTACATCTTTCATGCTTGGTCATTGATTAAGAAATCTTATTGGCATCCAATCTCAACTATTCATTCAAATTTGTCTTTTCTATAAAATACCTTACCCTTGTCATTGTCATGGGGACAGATCTACACATATTATGCAAGTATATGCTGCTAGTATGAGACAACAATCTTCAATATTTTGTTAGTCGCTTGTCATAGGCTTATTATTGCACACTCAAATCTGATGGAAATTATCATATTCAAGCAAAATGGAGGTGAATCAATGGTGGCATGAAGATTTGGTAATATTGTTTTATACTTTGTCTTTATGCTCATTTGTGCTTCATTGTTTATTAGGGTTTGATTTATATGCTTCATTACATTAACCTTTAATATTTTTAGCCCTAATTACATTGGTGAACCCGACAAATTTTGACAAATTTTGGAGTTGGATCATTTTTGTTGCAGTTTTGTTAGCTTTTTGTTGCAGGTTTTGCATCATTTTGGGACAAAACCCTAGTTTTCAAAGATTCAATCATATCTCTCAAATGGATATATATTTTCCCACAAAATGTTTTCTACAGGTTTGAGACGATATCAAGAGCTTCCAGTCCAAAAATCAGATTTTTTGGAGCTTTTTTCAAATTTTGATAATTTATTTGTTATTTTTCATGAAAAATCAATTTTGAGAGAAAACTAGCAAATTTTTCGGATATTTTTTATATTTTTGGAAATCTCTCTACATTATAATAGGGGTTTGTTCTTTATGTTTTTTATGTGGATGAAAAATAATTTTTTTAAAAATAGATCTTTGAAAATTAGGGTTTTACAAATATTTGCTATATCTCACAAACGGTTATAGATATTTTCACAAAATTGTTTCTGCAGATTTGGGGTTATGTCAAGCGCCTTCAGTCCAAAAATCAGAATTTTTGGATCTATTTTGAATTTTTTATAATTTTTTTATGATTTTTCATAAAAATAATTCTAGATGCAAAACATAAAAATTTCCGGATTTCTTTACATTTTTGGAAAGCTCTCAAAGTTTCAATAAGGGTCTATTCTCTATTTTTTATTTTTTTTAATCTAAAAAACATTTCCAAAATCAAATTTGTCTTGACTAGCTAACCCTCTAATATCAATGATCAATTATCTTGTTAAGGTTTTGGCTTTGTTATTGCTTTTGAGAATGTGCAGGAAAAATAAACACTTCAAAGGACAAATTGGAACAAGTGAAAAAAAAAATCTCTAAATTTTCGTGGGTTCAAGACATCTTTTTTGACTACTAACAAGTGGTTTTGTAGGTTCGATTGTCCAAGGATTTTATTTTGAAACCATTTATGCTTGTTTTAGATTTGAAAACACTTCCATTGGTGCTTTAAAATGAAAATTTGCTTGTCTCACTTAGATTTAATTAGGGGAGTAAAGAACTTTGCTTGATTATGCTTGAAGGTGGTAGGTGATTATGCTCTCACCTTGTGCAAACTAGGTGATCAGAAAACCAGACCCATCTTTTTCTATTGTTTTATCCTTAGAGGGCTTGTCTGGTGGGAAAAAATAATCACCCCAGGGAACGACCCAACCGGTAACACGCTAAATCCAAGCGACTTCCAGCCGGTATATAAGTGTGGGTACTTGAGGAAAGTTCAAGTATCACGAGGATTGTTCCGACAAGAAGGGTAGCAATGGTCTCTTGCCACATGGATGATCCCCCACGAACGAAATGCCCATACTAGAACCCTTGTTATAGTAAGGCCAAAATCCTTTATCTAATATTTGGTGCAGCAACGGTCATTGTGAAGGCATCCACATTCTCGCAGTTCTTAGTAGAGGTGAAAAAATTGCCATGGGAGATTTATGGGAGCTTGAAGCTTGGTTGACCCGAGAAGTGAGTGCAATGTAAGGAGGAGCCTATGTGACCAAGCTTCTAAGTCACCCGCTAAGAATAAGTGTGGTTGGAGTAAAATCCATGTGGAATCCAAAGAATACAGTCCTTGTAAACCATAGGGTTGTACTTTTCTTCTTTGTGCAAAAAAAATATTATGTTTGCCAAGTGTTTTCTAAGACATTCAACAAACAAACGCCATTTCACAGACCTAGAAACAATCCTTCAAATTAAAAAAATCTCCAAAATTTGCCAAGAGACCGGAGATTGTCAACCTGTTGCAATGCATGTTGCATTTTGCACCACTACGCATGTGCCATTTTTCACTGCATTTGATTCCTTAATCGACGCATCTACCTTTATGTGATGCAATTTCCTTTTGTAAACCTCAACTGCCTAAGGTCATATCTTTGCATTAAACCTCACCATCGTGTCTTCAAATCACTATGGCATGCTTTCTAGTCGAATTGAATGCCAATTTATCCATAATGGTCAAGCCCAACTAGCCATGGACTTCAAAAGACTATACCTCCAATCCAAATACAAATTTGCCACAACCCATAGTCAACCACCCACATATCCATCTTACCAACAATTCATAAGTCCTATTACTCCATCCATCCACTCTAACTACAAAGAGTCCCTTAACACCATTAGTCATACCCACCCTAACCTTGACAACGGAAATCAACCATCCACTAGTCCTTTCCAAGTCTCCACATCCTATCCTAGCCCTTCATCCACCAACACTTTTCAATCCCCCACATCCTATTCTAGTCCATTATTAATCAATCCAGTCCAAGTCTCCATGTCCAATCCAAGTCAACCATCCATTAACACCTTACAAGCATCCATGTCTTATCCTAGTCCTCAATCCATTGATCCCTTCCAAGCCTCCACATCCTATCCTAGTCCTTTATCCACATCCAATCCTAGCCCTTTGTATACCAATCCATTCCGAGACGCTCCATCTCAACATACATCTAGTCATGCAAGTTCTATCCTGGTCCAAAGTCGCATTCCATTGTCTACATTTGAGGATACATGTCAAAAGGAAAGTCCAAAGCATGACACCATAACTCCCCCTTCATGTCAAGATCAAATTTGTCCATCCCATGACCCCATCCTTAAGTCCATTAGAGAAGTCCTCCCAGACAATCATGACATACAAAATACACCCATCCTTGGTCAAAATTCCATTCACAACCATGTTATCCAAGACGAACCTATCATTGGTCAAGATCCTATTTCCAATCATGTCATTGAAAACGAACCCATCTTTGATCAAGACACTACTAGTGAAGAAGTCCAAAACGATCCACTCCTTGACCTCTATGCCATTCAAGACCAAACACTTGATGACCCTATCCAGGTTCCTACTATCGATACTTTCCAAAATGAGACACTTGCCTCCATGGGACACATAAATGATCTTCCTTTAGAACAAGAGTCTTCTACTATGGACATATTTGCAAATGATCAAGCTATAACTGAATTTAGTGGGCTCTATGACAATGACCATGAAGACAGTTTTGACATCAACTTGGAAGCACCAGTAGCATCATCTGAATCTGACATGTCACAAAATCAAACCACATATGTTAGTCAAGACTCTATCCAACATGTCAGTAAAGCTACGACACCTTATCAACTAGGATCATCTATCTTTTTCAGAGCAAGCTTTCTTACAGATGAGAATATTCCAAGTAACAATGTTCACGTAAACAATGATGCATTGGCATCTTGCTTCAAAAATGACAAATACCCCATCGCCAACAAACTCTATCAAAGCATGCAGTATCAAGGCAAAGGACTAGGCATACACGAGCAAGGCATTCGCGAACCAATACAGCTTCAGGCAAATTACAATTAGCAAGGTCTTAGATTTTCCTCAATAAGCAAATCAAATAGTGATAGTGGTACTTCCTCGATATTGGGGGTAACTTTATCCAATAAAAAATTTAAAATGGATGCCATGAGTAGTCCTTGTCATAAGATTGTTGCCAACACCCCTTCCATCCACACCATAAACCATCATTCCAACATGAATACGCCTTGAACCATTTGGAACCAACAAAAACAAAAGTCTTATAAATCCAAAATTCAAAGTCAAATGTCAAAGGCCATTGAATCAAACAAAAAGACAAGTGGACAAATGAAGTTAAAATGGATCCCAAAGAAAAATGGATCAAGCAAAGAAAATGTGTCAAATTTAAAAGTCAATCAAAATGTGGAACCACAAGACAAGAGGACTCCCACATATAATAAATGTCCACCTCCTTCGAAATGGTCATCAAGCAAGTCATCAAAAAGTGTTGGTTCCAAACATTATCCTAATCAAAATTCCAAACTCCACCATCCAACACTTAAAGTTTGGAAAATAAAAAGTGATTCATCCAAACATCCAAACATCCAAACAATCCTTCCATACCTACCACCATCCGTCATAATCCTGCATCTCGCCTAAAGTCCAAAAATCACATGTCACAAATCCATCACATCTTGGCAGCAACTCTTTATCATAAGGACTCTCATGGCACTCTATCGGGATGTGGATATTTTGATAAGGCCAACTCTAGTATCAAAAAGGATCACAATGACATCAATCAGTTGTATGCAAGTGCTATGATCCTGACAAGGCAACTACTTCAGAAAGGTCATTATTGGCATATCATGGCACCCATCTATACATCGGTACCGGAAACAACTTCAGAATAATCAGTGAGTATCAAAGACATCCTGCCCATATAAAAATTCCAAAATACAAAAAAATATATATATATATATAGTAAAGAGAAAAAAAATTTCCAATAGTGAAAACCATTCTTATGGCGCTTTGGATAAGTACCATGATGAAAACCTGAAAAACAGGCATCATGTGTAAAATAAATTATCTATGAAGACCACTACACTTGGGGGTAAGTCGTCTCATCTCCCGTACCTTTCCTGTGACATTTTCATCTATCCATCTAAGCCTTGTCATTTCCATCCATTGATCTTGACAGCGACTAAGGTACAAACATAAATCATGCTTTGAGAAAACTTTGGACATGTCTATCCTTTTGACCATACCCTATTCAATAAATATCATGTCCTTACTTTCATAGCCTCATTATCCCTATGTGACATCGTCCTTGGAGACCCTATGATAATTCTCCTAGTCAAAGCCATCCATTGTCCTTTTATACCTATCGCCTATCTTGGTTTCCCTTGTCAATGGTCTAAATATCCTCCATCATCCCATCTAGTCCTAATGAAGTCATTCCAAATGCAACGAGCCTAATCCTAACAATCTTGCCATGCAACCTAGCGCATCATCCGAAACATTCATTGGATTTGTTCCTAGCCCTGCTGCAAACCTTGATCCTTTAGTCACATAATCGTCATCTTCATGTTGTTTCGGGATGTTTCCTTCCCACATCAAGCAATGTCATCATCATCATCACTTGTCAATTGGTATTCAACTTGACTAGGGGCAAGATCATGGTTGTCTTGGGATTCTTGTGCATGCGTGCTCGCTTTCTTGTAGGCATCATTCACATGCATTTGTCACAATCCTCATTAAACATCAAAAAGCCATAAAAACCATAAAAAGTCATGAAAAAAATCCTAGAAAAACAAAATCATAAAATGTCCTGAAAAAATCCAAAAAAAATATAAAACTTCAAAATCCAAAAAAATTGAAACATGTCAAAACCCAAAATCATCCAAATAATTTTTAAAACCCCAAAAATAGAGTCAAGTTAGTCGTGTCAGTCAGTCCATGTCATCGTCAAACTATGTTGCCTCTACACTTTTGCTACGTAGGCAAGGTCATCATTTGATGTACCCCTGGGGCCGCATTAGGTCATTCTGTTAGGATTCATCTTATCTCATCAAATAAGTCAGACACAATCAAACTCAGACATAAGACAATAGACAACATAGTCCAACCAGTCATTAATTCCAAATTAGACAACATAGTCCAATCGGTCATACAGTCAAAATCAATCAAATTGTCAAAGCAATGTCAATCTCGTCACTCTTTGGTCCCCTCCAAGATGTGTCCTTCTTGGACTTGGACCTCGTCAAAATTTCATTTACCTTCTCAGGATGTGTCTTTCCTAACGATAGGCACCGTTCAAATGTCAGCATCATCAAATTGGCAACCCGTCAAAACCGTCCAAATTGTCAAAATGTCAAACTATCATGCAATCAATCTTTGACAAACAAACAGTGGCAAACACAACTAAATGGCTATTAATTTTTTTGGTCTATTTTGTCATATCTTTTTATTCCTTTGTCTCTTGTTCATGTTACTAGCTACCTCGAGGATGTCCCATGAAGGATTTAGAGGTTCGATGACGTCTCATGACGTATTTTATTTTCTTTGATTGTTGTATGTGGATTGTCGTGACAAAAAGACTGGGGCAACTTGGCCCTTAGTATGAGTTAGGACATTCCTTGCCTGCGACTATCTATTTTGCAAGTGGATGACCTTGCACACCTTGGTCTATGTCATACCATGGTGTTTGTTGTCCATTTGTGTCATTTTACCGCCCAATGATGATTAGTGCAGAGGCTTGTTTGGAAAAATATGGATTTTTTAAGTTGTCTCCACTAACATCCATATCCTCCACGCTAACATTTCTTCTATGTCGCTTATCTATTTTCCTCTTATCCATTTCGAGAGCACACTCGTGTTCTTTGAACCAACATGTCCTCTCAAGGGGGCATACCACAACCCTCCTCGTCATCCTTCCTCATCCTCTTTAGACTGGGGCATGTTTTGATTGAGTTTCTTTGACACAACATGATAAACCGCATTGTATCAAAGAGGAGCAAAATGTAGACACTAAAAATTATCCCAAGCTTGCAATTTCTAAATTCTCCATCATTTCCCCTTTTGTCTTTGATAGTTAAATAATTTTAATTTTTTTCTAAAGTCATAATTCTTCTATTAATTAAATAATTCATTCATTCATTTTTTTATCTTTATTCCTCCTTGATTAATTAAATAAATCTTAATTTTTTTCTAAAGTCATAATTCTTCTATTAATTAAATAATTCATTCATTCATTTTTTTATCTTTATATTTATTTCATTACGTCACTAATTAAGTCCTCTTCTTTCTAAAATTGAATAAATTCTTATTTATTTAATTTTTGTCCACTTTCCACTATAATTAAATAATTATTTTTAATTAGTTAATTATTCATCAGCCTTTTCTCTCCTAAATTAAATAAATTTTATTTATTTAATTTGGTCCACTCTCTTGAATTTTGAATTAAATCATTATCTAATTCAAAAGATTCATTTTGTCACACTCCTCTATAATTAAATAATATCTTTATTATTTAATTATTTATTAGCCACCTAAATTAAATAATTTTATTATTATTTAATTTCTCATATCACCTCTTTATTCGTGTCAATCTTATCTTCCACATCAAATCTTACCTCTTGAAATCTCATTTAATCCTAGACCTTGATTGAATTATCTCATAATTCAACCTCCACCCTTGATTATTGACCGTCGATCCTTATCATTTGGCCTAATTTTTCCCTAACCCTAGTCCATACTACATCTTTCATTCTTGGCCATTGATTAAGAAATCTTATTGGCATCCACTCTCAACTATTCATTCAAATTTGTCTTTTCTATAAAAGACCTTACCCTTGTCATTGTCATGGGGACAGATCTACACATATTATGCAAGTATATGTTGCTAGTGTGAGACAACAATCTTCAATATTTTGCTAGTCACTTGTCATAGGCTTATTATTGCACACTCAAATCTGAGGGCAATTATCATATTCAAGCAAAATGGAGAAGTGCAATGGAGGTGAATCAATGGTGGCATGAAGATTTGGTAATATTGTTTTATGCTTTATGTCTTTATGCTCATTTGTGCTTCATTGTTTATTAGCGTTTGATTTCTATGCTTTATTACATTAACTTTAATATTTTAGCCCTAATTACAGAAAGAGAATGTAGAATGTTTATTAACATAGGTAGCACAATTGTTTGAGGGTACCTCTTGGTGTGCATTAAATGGATGCCCCTTGTCCCTCACAAATGGTTTCAAAACAAGCATGGAGAGATAATTCAATCATAGAGAAAAAATCTATCCTTTTGGGATTAATTTATAATTTTTATAACTATTATGTAATCTATGAGGATCCCATCCTAACTCCCAAGACAAGAAATCATGTTTATTGAAGAAGAGGGAGGAGTTACACATGGAGAGTAGCAAATGGTATCCAAAACTAAGGAATGACACCTAATTACCGTTGTTGATGTAATTTCTCTTCATGCATGATCCATATGCTTATAATGATTTATATTTCATCCAAATTTTCTTCATGAGTAAAAGAGTTAATTAATTTTCTACATCCCTATTTTACTACTTTTACAAAGTAAGGCATAAGATATAATTATTATATTGTTTAGCTTTCACTGGTGTACTAAAAATATAAATGCAAAATGTAGAACCCTCCCTATATGACCAAATTTGATAACTTTCTTCATTAATAGACTTCATCTACATTAATAGCATTTCAAAAATTTAGAAATTATTCCTCAATCCCAAAACGATATTTTTTTGTTTCTATGTCACTTTTAATTGAAATTTCTCTATATGCTTGCTTTACTTTGAAACAACTCATATTTTAATGAAAACCTTAGATTATAAGCTAACCACACACCTCCAAGAGAGGCCAAAGTTGACACATGCTTGGGTTAGGATTATAGATTTTAACATATTTAAATATTATTTAAGGTAAAAAAGAGTGAACAATAGAGCATGCTTAACTAAGTCTCATTAAAGGGCAATGCAAAAAATGATTGCATTTAATTTAGTACACTTTTTATTCTTTGAACTTGTGCAATGAGTATGATTTGTATGCAAGAGTTAAATTTTGGATTGCATGATTTTTTTATTATAAGCAAATCATGGTTTGGTTTACATGACATAATTCACATTGCATAATATTGCATATGTCTTAGTGTCAATTTTACCTTATAGAACAAAATAGCAAGGATAACTTATATAAAGATGACTCTCATACATCCTATCATGACTTATGCAAAGTATAGAAGAAATGACATGCTTGGCAATCGATAGATAACTATCCATATCACTATCAAGGGTTAAAACTCTTATCTCAAATAGATGCAATGATATCCCACACTCTTAAGAAGGAGTTCAATACAAAAATGCTCAAGATTATTGTGCAACAATTGAAAGTCTTCTAGATTTAAGACTTTACTGTTGTGTAGTAGTATTTAGTTGTACAACAAATAAAGGAATATTAAAATGTAGTGTGGATATTACAATCAATCCTTGTCTATTTAAAGTAGTGTGTGTTTTTAAATAACGAAATAATTTTATAAGTAGTCGATTATAATTATTCAAGAGCTTGTTGTGTGTTGTTGATTTTTTTGTTGAGCAAAAGGGTTCCCACTTTCTGAATCTCATAGTTTGGCTACATGGTTAAAAATCTTCCCCGCAAAGTGGAATCACTTATGGTTGTGCTAACACAAAAAATGCCATAGAGCTAGCTAATGAAGATGCAAGGAAGACAATAGCAAGCCTTGGAGAAGAACAATGTGAGGTTTGAAGTATACAATTCACACTTCTCTCTCCAAGGCTTAATATTGCCTTCCTAGTATCCTCATTAGCTAACACTGGTTACAAATCTTCCTTTCCTATTGGAATCTCTTCTAGCTAAGCTTAACTAGTAAGGTTTGATACAAATCTACTAACATTATATACCCTAATATAAAAATATAGGCTAGCTTCCTAAGGTAGGCTACCAATTCTCAAAGAACTCGTGTAGGAAATGGACTTTTTAAACATTTCTAAATATTTTGAACTTATATCACCATGACTTTCAAATAATTTTCTATGAATTTTCAAATAAAATTGACTCTTGCTCAACCAAAATATTGTTTGGCACTAGGAAAGGGTCAAGTGGAGCTTAACTCACATGGAAAAAGATTGCCAAAAAATTATAAAGATATAGCACCATACATTTGTAGCCCTGCAATTTGTTTATTAGTGTTTGATAATATTCCTCCTAAAGATATTTGTGAACCATAGGATCATAACAAAACTTTTTATGATGCTACTCAACTAAATTCATTAAGAAAAAGTGTGAGCATAACACATAAAGACTTTTAAACAAATGCAATATCTAATTGGTCAAAATTGACATTGAAGAAATTGCAATCCTATACTTGCAACTCAGTCATTATTCATCCCTTCAAAGCTTTGATTGTGAGTTGTGTCCGCTACAAAGTAAAATCCGGGTTAATGGTATCAAATCCATGTTTACTGATAATAAAATCCATGGTTGACCTAGCTTTCAATGCAAACAAGATTAATGTAGCTAAAAACTTTAATTCCATTGTTTTCTAAAATTCAAATATTAGTCACAAATATGAAGTGGGAAATAGGGTTAAGGCTTCAAGGTTCTTTTGCTTTACTATTCAAATGAAACAATTAGGAGTCCTATCATAAGATTTGTGAAAAGGATTTGTACTTGCACTTAACATGTAAGCTTCAATATCTAGAGATTATGTTTGTGACTCTTATGAATAGGTGACATGTTTGTATCCATCCATCATTGACTAAGTTGATGATATTTAATTTGATAAAAAAAGAATGCATTTGAAGGGCGCATTGACAAATACACCTCAATCGGGGTGATGTAGCAAAGGTGGATGTGGCAATGATGGCAACAACATATGCAAAACTTAACCACAATGGAACCTAACCCATTAGTAGAAACATAACACTTAGAATGCTTTGACCACAAGATGTGGAATGGAGGTAAACATGGCAATGGGAACAAGGCATGGAAAGTGGGTCCACCACATTACAACTTTGTTAAAAAAGTAACAAAAGTAAAAGGGAATTAACATTCTAGTTAAGCTCAGCCCAAGCAAAATATCCTACATAACTATAATTCCTCCTTATGCTTCATATTTTTGATTATTTTGTTTTCCATGGAAGGAATAATACAAGAATACCTTCATGATAACGGATAATGTTACTCTTGTTATATCATAGAATTGATTAAAATATTTATACTTAGTTCATGTTCATTATAGTGCTTGAATTAGAGATCACTCGAGTTGGTTTCTTCCTTCATCGTAAATATTTGTTTTCTATAATATATTGCTATCGTCTAGGTGTTTATTTATACCTGAGGAAGATAGCTTTAGGAGCTTGTTGTAAGGATTGGAGTGGGGTCTTCTTCTTTCCTGAAATGAATTTTGGTATATGTCTTCTGACTCACCCATTTAATGCAGATAATACAATTGCCTAAAGTGGTTTAAAAAACTCTTGTTCACAACGGTGTGAATGCACTTCAATCTCTCATAAATGAATCCACACCTTAATGAATCCACACCTTTCTTGTCTAGTTAGTTGAGTTTTTAGTGAGTGCGGGAGAAAATAACTCAGAAATATAAACTGGGAGTAGAAACTAGCCACATTTATATTAGGCAAAAGGAATATATAAGCCTTGGTTATGAGGAAGAATAGAATTAGTGAGAACTATTGTTAGAATTTTTAATAAATTGATAACTGAAGATATTAAAATTGTATGATGAGAATTGTTAACTATGCCATTCACCTCTTTGGGTGCATAACAAATATGTATATTAGTTTTAGAGTTAAAAGATTCTTATTGAAAACCTAGGTTCTCCAATCATTAAGCCATGGAAGCAATATTGAAAATAAGCTTATAAATAACATATTTAATGTTGATTTGATCTTTGCTGCCTCGTTGCCGACTCCCTCGCTCCTTGGTGACTCTTCTCCTATGGTGATTGGGATGGAGCCGCTCCTCTCACCTTTCTCATTGATTCTTGATTCTGAGCCTCCCTGGTTGGTTGTTCTACGAAAGAAGAAATCTATTGCTACTTCTCAGCCTCGGGTTCGTGGAGTCAGCTTTGACCCCTTTGTTTCTGGGGTTGCTTAATTTCTTTGTTTTTCTACAGCTGTCGGTCAGTTGTTTCTGTTTGTTCCTATAGTTCAAATTATGTTTTGAACTATGTTTTCCTTTGGCCCTTTGGGCTCTGTGTGAAGAGTACAGCACCCTGCTTATCTTTTCAGAAACATACTTAATGTTGAAGCAAAAACATATGAAATGGTTTTTTCATGTCTCAATCTTCAAACTTTAAAATTAAGTGCAAAAGTAACATCAAGTATAAAATGATTATTCTTTTTTAGAAGATGAGATGTGTGTTGTAGAAGTTGACACATTGAACTATACATATTGCATTTGACAATATTACTCAAAATTCCAAGTCATTGGGTATCATCTATTGAATGTGTCAGTGGTCATGATATGAGAGATAACTATTATGTAAAATAAATTCTCAAGATGTAACATTTTTTTATTAGAAATTATTTTATTTAGTATTTTGTACAAACATTATAGTATTATTGTGTTTTGTTTTGTTAGTATATTGGTTGATTTGTATATTAGTATTCATTTAATCATCAATTTATTATGTATTATATAAGTAAAAAATGGGTTATTTTGGGTATTGTAAGTTGTTTTGAGTATTAATTGAATTATTAATAATTTTAATTAAGTTTTCTAAGTATTTGTGTAAATTTGTAGTATATTTTAAGTAGTATTATTTCAGATTTCTATAAAGGAAATTAAAATCTTTTAATGGTTGAATCTTGAGAGAAAGTAAGGATAAAAAAATGGTTGAATCTTGGGAAAAAGTAAGGATAAATAAATTTGAGTAGATTGACACCTTGAGACTTCACTAAAATAGAAGCAATAATGTGTTGGTGGTGTTATCTTATGATAGGCTTGAATTACTATGTTGAATAGTTGAAAAGAACTTTTGGTGTGAGAAGTGTGTTTATAGTTGAAAGAAATTCCAACCATTATTGATATGTTATGGTCTAACACCATTTGTAATCTTAACCCTTTTATGACATGAAGGAATCCTTATCAATGTGGATCTTAATAGGAGTGTGTGTTGTAACATATGATAAATAGTTAAGTTGCATTAGGAAAGGCATTTTGGTTAGGGCAATGCCAAACAATGTGTTATTTTAGTAAGTTGGTGTCACATCAACAAGCCCTTGATATGTTATTAGATTTGTAAAACCCTACAATGATGTCTACGATATCTAAAATAGGATAATAGGAGAGTTTATCCTTGCACAAGTTGTAGGCTACTATTTGTAGACTCACATAGCCTATAATGGTGCTGAAAGGTGTTCTCACATTACACGTATCTACATAGTGATAAAATTGTTGCTTGTGCTAGGGGCAATTTCAAAAACATCGTGATAGAGACATTGTTGTTGCTTTCACAATCTTCATGATTGGGACAAAATCACCACCTACAAAAACTAGCAATTTTGTAAAATTACAAAAATCTTTTTTTTATTACCTACACACCTACCCTTTGTCAACCTTAAGACACTTAAAGATCATACCAATCCCTTCCCTAACATGTACACAAGCATTTGAACCTCTAAAACTAATGAACACTAATCTCCTTATGATATGTCTTAAAAAGGCTCTCTAACAAGTCAATACACCTGATCATCTAACTGTGAACTATGACTTAGTTTACAAATCAACCACTAAATGATTTTCTATAATGATGTGCCTATAAATACTCATACACGTGAATTAGGTTTAAGCACAAGGGAGAAATATCTTATCGTATTGTGAATGGTTGAGCTAACACAATGAGTGTTTTTTCCCTAAAAGGTTTCTTAAGGTGAATAATTGTGTTATATTGTATGTAATTATTTTATTTATCAATTTCTCCTCAATGGTGAAAAATGTTTCACATATTAAGTACTATTGTTCATAAAATGTCAATCAATATTAATGTGGTTTCAAACATATAACCATTTTCAATTTCATACCCAAGGTACCAAATTAGCACATAAAGGCACATTTAAAAGATATTTTTTGCATCATTATAGAGTTGATTGATTGTTATATGGGCTTCTAATACCAATAGGTGAAAACTAACAACTTAATAGTTGTCATGAAACAAATTGTTTATTATTAAAATAAGATATCGTACCACTTTACAATCCTAGGAACAAATGTAATTAATTAATATTCCATATAATGTCATGTTGGACCCTCCTCAAATATGGTGCCTCACATGGAGAATCTAGAAGCTTCCATTTACAACATATTCTCATGTGTCCAAGTGGTTATGGTAAATGTAAGAGAACATGTAAGAAGAGGGTTACAAAGTAGACTTGAAAGAACATCTTGAATTACCTATTTTAAGTAATTTTGCAATTTAGAGTTTGAGGCTAAGCAATGACATATTGTTGAAGTGTTGACACAAGGGCTACATCATTATTGGGGTTCTCATTGTATTGAAAGCTTTAATTTTGAAATAATATTATTTTATTTTATTTTTCCTAGTGATTTTTTTTATCCAAAAGAATTTCCCCACATATATGTTATGTTATATTCTCTCTTAGTCTATTTTTATCTACTTATGTTCTTCTAAGTTTCATAGGGCATACTTTGATTTAGATCAACAAATTTAATTACTATAAGTTGCTTCTATTTATGACATCCAAGTATGTAAATCTTTTTGAGATCACATTATATTTGGCTACCTGCTATATGGGCTACCAAGCCCAATACCAACATGTAAAACCCAGCAAAATAGCAACTCATGAAACAAATTGCTTAAAACCAATAAAACATTTTTTGAAACATTGCACAAACCCATTCTGAAGCCTTATAAAAACATATCATGTGCATTCCAGTCATTGTAATAGTGATTAAAATAAATAAACTCTTGTTGAGGGCTTCTTTTAGTTAGTAAATGTGAATCTTAAATGTCGATTCACATTTACAAATCAGTAATAGAAGCAATATAGGTATCCTAGTGATACAATGGAAACAAAGTGCTTACAACCAATGAAACACTCGGCAACATTACATGTCCATCAAGAAGCTTTTATAGAACAAATTGTATTCAACCATCAAAATAGATTCCTTTAATATTAAATTCAGTAGTCAACATTTTTTTGAATGGTGAAACATAATGCAACACCATTATCAAGGGAAGTCAAATTAAAATGCAGATTCAAGTTTACATACCAATATTAGGAGGACCAAATTAGGCTTTCCTAAGACAATATTTATAGAGTGTTGAACCCTTGTTAATCGATTACAAAAGAAATAACATACCAAAAAAATTGTTAAGATCCTAAAGAATTACATAAGATTAAACTTTGATGGAGCCTCAAGCACAATCCAAGTCCTGTTGGAGCGGGCATGGTGCTCAATGTAGTAAAATTGCTTTGTTTGCAGTGTTTCTCATTTTTTGGGTTGTCGAGCTAATAACAAGGTAGAATGGGAGGTGGTCTTTGTAGGATTATCTTTGGCCCCTTCTCTTTGGGTACAAACAAATTATGGTTGAATGAGTCTCACTCAATGTCATTAATGAATGGTATGTAGAAAGACAATTGCTTGAATTGGAAACTTCGGCATTTTCTAGAAGAGGTCCAAGTTCGAAGTTCTTCCTTTGATATTATGGTGTTCTTGCATTGTTATAGAGGTGACTTTGGTGGCAGATATTTCAGCTAATATGGGAGTGGATTAGGGGCCTTTAACAACCTTATATAGAATGCTTCCTGAATCTTGATCGAGACTTGAGGAACAAGTGGCTTTTAAGCTACTGTAGCTTAGATTATAGTTCATTCAAAGGTGCACATGGAGGCACTTGGCGATGTCCCTTGTGCCTTCATACTTCGTTGAGGGTTGATTATGTGATTGGCGAGCTAGGGTGGTGATAAGACTGGCGTCAATAGTTTAATAAGTATAAAGCCTACAAATTTAGTCTCGGAGAGTATGAATGGGCCTTTTATTTGTGGTAGTTTTCAGCTTCTTTTCTCAAATCATTTCCTTCTATTTCTATTGCAAATTTGGGTACGGCGTTGACGGGTGCATGAGATTCGGTTTGAGTGACTTTCTTCTATTCTGGCAATGGCTAAACATGGCATCTCTTTGTGGCCCCATGATCCCTACTTGTGTGGGAGAGTTTTTGATAGACGTTTGGAAGTTATCTTCTAAGGCAATGACACATTGCCCTTGGGTTTGTTAAAGCAGTGACTTCATTTAGGAAGATTTGTATAAAAATTAGCATTAGCAATTTCATCGGTTGAGATGTAAGTGTGATTATTTAGGTTTCTTTTGCCAAGTAATTCTCTGATACTGTGTTGGCGACTGGGGAGTCAAACGAGGACGTTGTTGAGGAGGATGGTCCGTCTTTGGTGATGAACAAGGCAGATGCTGGTCTGGCCAAAAAGGAAATACTTACAGTTTACAAGGATTTACGGGAGTTAAATTGTTCTGATATGGTTAAAGTTGTGGAGAATATAATGGTTAGTCATTTTCATGAGCATTTTCAGGTGTATAGTGCTTTTATTGTTTCGTCCTTTGAGTCTAGAAAATTGGGGAGGGCGAGGTTTTCATGGAGTGAAGTTTCATGTGCTTGACATGCCCGGTGTTGGTGATAATGCTAGTTTCATTCTGTATGGGTAGGCAAGAGGGGGTGGCAATGCAGGAAGTGGTAGGGTTGAATGTACCCTTTGGGAAACGTGTTGATGGTTGGAGTCCATCTTTATAGTCTTTGGGTGGAAGCTGGTTTTGTTGGAGTGCATTTGTCATGTTTTGGATCGTTTTGTTTGCTTCTCATTTCCCGACCTATAGGCCGTTTTAGTAATTGTTACTGTTCAAATATGGGCGAGGGCCCTAATAGATCCATCTAATATGTATACATAAAAAGTGTTGAAGATTATCCCAGCAGTTATTCTCCACTTTCCATAACAGCAGCTATTTCTGTGAAGAATTCTAATCCATCCTCTCGAGCTCAATAAATTTCTCATCAAACCTAGAGCAGCACCCTCTCTTGTTTGAATACTGTCAATGAATATCCCTGTTTTCCAGCAGTAAGAAACATCTCAAGTGAAACCTATGAAAAATGGCTTGAGATGGTTCTGTTAGAAACCCCTTTAACATAGAAATATCGGAGAAGTGAATGAAATTATAATAGTCGGGTATTCTTTTTTTTATTTTGTAATAGATAATGCCGGTAGAAATAAGAAAAAATAACTCACATCCAAAAACTTACAATACAAATTAGTACGAGTCTAAAGCAGTGTTGCAAAACTAAATAATATATATTTAATCTAATATCAGCTCTCGATTCAAATATATAGTTGAAAATGGCACAGCCGGTTGAGTGTATTTTTCATCCATTAATCTTTAGCATTAAAACAATTGAAGCAAGTTGTCAATGGAGTATCGAGGCAAAAATGCATATGGCATGAGTACCAAATACAGTTATAAGTAAAGAAAGTAAAACTAAGCAACAGATTTGTATTTCTCAGGATGGACCGGATCTACTATCTACTTGTGAACTCCAGGTCTCGTAAGTTTGGAAACAACAAAAACAATATTAATAAAGAAATCTCAGTAACATAGATAACTACTATCTTTAATCATCATAACCAAGTACTTTTGCACTGTAAGAATAATTTTCATTAATCCATCAAGAATGTCAAGCATATATATCATCGTATTGCAATGTGGAATATAAGTCAAATTTTGAAAATTTGCAAAAGTAAGTCGGGTGTTTTTTCCTGCATTGTATCTTCTCCAATACCACTAATCAGAAATTTCCTTAACAAGTGAAAATAACTGAGTACAGATCATGTTGATGACAAATTTCAAGATAACATGCAGATACCGGAAGTGTAAATATCTAGAGATCTATATATTAAGTAGTTCTCTATCTCAAGATAGTATGATAAGCTGAGTCTGTAATTTGTCATGATAAGTTTAGAACCAAAAAATCCAGTTTTGTTGGATTAGATATACATGCTAACTTTTGACAACTTAACCGACTGTATATGAACATTCCCCAAAGATGATCTTGTTTTTTGATGCTATATTACACACTGTACAGTAAAGAGAAGTTAGATTACAAAACTCAGAATGCAGGAAATTCTTGTAAATAAACTTTCTCAAGATACTGTTAAAAAAAAATTACTTCAGCTATTCTTCCAAAATGCCAGGCGAGAAAGACGACGTGTCAAAGATGGTGGGCTTGTTCCACTGTCAGCTGTAATTTCAGAAGGATCGCGCCAGAACTTAAGCACATGAAGGCTTTCTTCCTCTGTAGACCTCTGAACTATAATTCGAGATGCAAACCCCTTTTGTTTCATAATTAAACAAATTTCAGAAGGGTTATTGGCAGTTAATGTGACAAGATAAAACCAACCTTTGCTGGATAAGAGGTTGTCTGCAAGTGCCAGTATCCTATCTATGACAGTCCGACCATTCTCACCACCAGCCCATGCAGCAGTAACTCCTTCACCACCAACCTCCTCCTCTGAAGTGGGTACATAAGGGGGATTGACAACAAGTACATCAACAGTTCCAGCTAAACGCTTGTCCAGACCTGATGCAAGATCAGCCAAAATTACATCTGCATGTACACCATGAGCTGCTAATGTCTTGTGTGTCACCTCAGTGGCAGCTGAACTAATGTCTGTAGCAAGATATTGAATCCCAGTTTCCTGCCCAAGCATAAGTGCCAAGGATGTAATTACATATCCACTCCCACACCCAAGTTCCAAACACAAACTTGGCCGAGCTTCCTCAAGGTGAACCCGATCTGCAAGTAGGGCATCAACGAGTGCAAATGAATCGTCACATGGTTCATAGACCTCTGAGTGTCGTCCAACAAGACGAATATCTGCACTCTTCCGACGTAGGGTAGATGTAGAAACCTTAAATAAATTCACAAACGAAAATATTATCACCTTCAATAGAACTTAGCACATCCTCATATTACAAGAAGCTGTATCTCATATAACACATTTACAAGATTTATTTGACTTTTGTTTTCTGATTGAAATAATTGGGTTTGCTGGAACAGTACAACTTAAAGAAAACTTAACAAGCACATGATGATTTCCTATAATCAAGTGATTGTTCAAACTTCAAATAACATAAGTGAGCATGTTTAGATTAGCTTGTAAAACAGCGCCTACTATAGACAAGCAATGCATAATTCAAATAACCAAAAAAAAAAATCGACAACAAGGGATGGAAATCCTTTGAAAACAACATGATTAATTTGCCAGAACAGAAGTTCTGCTTAATTTTGCTACATTTGAACCCTGGCAAACCATCGAAAATATGCACTTACCAGATACTGGCTTCTGATGTCATTGTTGCCAACTTGAGAGATATGGTGATGAGCAACAAGAGCTTGTATATCTATTTTCTGGTCCATGCCAATCACTATATCCCAAAAAGACTTTTACTACTACATGTGATGAAACTAAACATAAGATCCTCCCAGAAAAAATTATCTAAATTTAGGAAGAATTTTATAGCTTCAAGAGATTTGCTCTATTTCTATATAACTAATGCAAATAACACATTCCTCAGGAACAGCCAACCAAAGATAAAACGTTGCAGAAAATATGCACGATTAATGTTCTTTATCCAATCTGTACCCGAGCTGAAGACTATCTAAAGAACACTTTTCAAAAGACACTTGCTACCATGTAAAAAAATCATAAACGATAAATTTTATACATGATCATTATCATTAAAGAAAATGATTTATCCAAATAAATTAAGACTCAAAGGACTGAGGGCTGGAAAAGTAATAAAAAGGACAAAAAGAAATTCATACAAACACAACTATCGCATGGTAAAAGCATCAACAATTATCCCATTTATAGTTCAATCCTGTTAAATACAGAACAGTCAAGTTGATGATTGTAAAAATTTTGAGAAAGAAAAGTTCAGGATAGAAAACATCTCATACAAGCCCATCAGGACTCGCCAGTCTGTACAACTCAGCGAGTCTAGAAACACAAAAAACTAATAAATAAGTCATTTGAAAAAATGTACTGAATTTAAAAACATTCATGAAAAGGGTCATTTAGGCCTTACAGAACCTTAGTGAGCAGTTTAGCTTTCATTTTATTTTCACTCGCACTCTCAATTGCAGAGTTGCAAGATTTTGTAGAATTTTTCTGGTGTTTTGGTGGGAAGTAACACTATTGAGTTTGAGTGACGAATCAAGCAAAGGACAGAAAGTTTTTGTCAACAACAAGACTGCAGTAACAACAGGTTGGCAACTGCTTTATTGTCAGGGAAGTTTTGCATGTGACAGTGGCAGTTGAGTTATTGTCAAGGCAGTTTTGAATGTGATTTTAGAATTTTGCATGTGACAGCAATGGTTTCATCTGTGTAACAGCGATACATGGTATCATGGGGCTTTTGTGCTGGTAACTGTGGAGGTTTTGTCCATTTTCAAACTTAAGAGGCAAAGTAATTACAAAAGGAATATGCTCCTTACTTTAGTGCACAAAAGTACACCTACAAATAATGACATATAGAGGAAATATGATTCCATGACAGAAAGAAAGCGTGAGAGGAAAAATTAGTAGTTCAGTTGATTGTAGGAGCAACACTAGTTTGGTGTAGAAAGTATCAGATGACTGTATATACTCTACAAGGTGTTGACTATTATCTGGCTAAGTTACAAATTGCATACAGAATTAGTAGCTAACAAAGCATACCAGACACAGCAACAGAAAATAACACTACAGAAGCTTTATTTGATAATTTTTTCTTGCATACATGTAGATCAGGGAAGCCGAAGCCAAAGATTGGGTGTGTTCCCTCTCTAGGGTTATTCAATATAAAGGTGACCAATGTTTGTCAGTTAGAACAAATCATTTGAAACTGCTACAACTAAATACAAACAATTAACCTATAGCCAACAAGTTAACTAACAAGATAGTCAGCTAATCAATACATTACAAACCATTTTACTAATTAAATCATCCCCCACAAAATAAATGACTAAGCATCAGAGGCAGGAGATGTCCTTGGAGGCACATCAGCTCCAGCTGAAATGGAAGATGTAGTGGAAGTATGTTGGATGGCAGTCCAAAGCTTGAAGACTTCTTCAATCTGTTATTTCAAATGATGGGTAGCTATGACTTCTCATTTCCTGGAGGTTTTGACCATGTTAACTATTTCCATGAGTTTCTTCTGTACCTGATCATGGGCATCTGTACCACTAGCCACTTCAGCTTTGTGCAGTACTACTTCCTTTTCTGTGGCTGCCGACTTTGCTTTTGCAGCTTCAGTGAGTTGGGTTTGTTGAGCCAATTACTCCTGAAACCGTATTTGTTGGTCCTCCATCACTTCATGTAAATTTTCACAAGTTAGGGC
This sequence comes from Sequoiadendron giganteum, assembly GCA_007115665.2. Taxonomy (NCBI): domain Eukaryota; kingdom Viridiplantae; phylum Streptophyta; class Pinopsida; order Cupressales; family Cupressaceae; genus Sequoiadendron; species Sequoiadendron giganteum. Next base: position 194,142,787 of record CM021108.1, read on the forward strand.
TACATTATCTACTTTCTCTGTGCACACATCTCAATCTCCAACATGAGATACTTCTATCAAAAATGATGGTTCAACTGAATATAAAGCTGCCAAAATCTTCCCAATTAAAACTCCAAAAGAAGGGATCCAGATTCCGAATAGGTAACCAAGTTTTGCATTTCCTGTGTGAACTGCCCTGGCCATCCTTGGTTTAAAAATATGGGGATGAACTCCGTGTGGCGTTCCTCTTCAACCAACTTCTAAAGACACACAGCTTCCTATATGAACGATGGATGATGTATGCCATCCAACCCTTACACACCATTGGCCAATTCAAGCACTACATGAGCCATGGGCTCCAAACTTTGAATAAATTTTGTATAGTACTCATTGGATCAACAAGATCTGGGCATGGAAATTATATAGAAAACATCTCTAAATGTCCCTCTGAATAGCTATATGGTTTGGAATGTGTGGGAGTAAGGGAAGTGATCTCTACTTGTAACTGAAGTTGAAAAGTACCCAGATCCCCAACTCCTTTCCACCATGGTTGCCTCTAAAAATTTGGTCATACGCCAAAACTCTAATACAAAGGACTCATTGGAGGAACTTCTATTGTTTCCAAGGGAGTCCCTAATTGGTCAACCACTCTTCAATGTGGTGGTCTTCACTAAAAGGTAAGTGTTGGTGTGCGTTTTAATACTCACCTAACACAGAATAAAATGCCCAAGGACACTTTATCCTCTCTTGAAAAGTTACTGCGTATGCTAAGAAGATCGTACAGCAACTCCAAGGTTTCTTTCATCAGGTCATGACATGTGGATAAGATCAGTGGGCGTTGTGATATGCTGGTATCACAAAGGGACTTACTTTAGAGTTTGTTTACAAGCCAAGGACTTAGACGGTTTTATCATTGAATGCTCTTTCCATTGGGTATTTCAGATTTTCCAAAAAAAATGCAAAAAGATGAGGGTTTAGAAGTCTAAACTACACCTAAGAACTCAAGAGACGGCAATGATTGGATGAAACTGGAATAACCACACTTTGTTTCGCGTCCCTAGGACAACTACGCAAAGCGGGTGCAATCTTCAACGGAGGTGATAACAATTTCCATGTCTAAATTAATAATTATTCAAACCGAAGTTAAGCATCCACAATTTGAGAGCTCAGGCTAACTTTGCACATTGAATAAAAATCATCTATCCAACAAAAGTATGAGCTAAATTTCATCAACCACTGCTATCAGATCTTTCATTCACTAACAAACATTCAAATGGAAATGCTAAATTAACTTTAATCTAAGTGTTGAAGGAGAATATGTAACCTTGCACACCACTTGAAAATAAAAGTGATTCGAAGCAAATCATGCACAAAAGCTTTTATTAACGAAAATGGTATAACGCAACAATCTCATACTACTCACTTCACCCTTTACAAATGAGGTGCGAGCTCAATTTATAGGCTCCCCGATTACAATTCAATGGCCAAGATTGATTTCGAATCAACAGCCAAAATTACAAAATAAAACCCTAATTAGGGCTTGTCATAATTAACTACCTCTCGACCAATGAGCAAATAACATTTTGGGACACTCGTCCTTCTCTCTAAATATAAACCAACTCTATGGATGGATAAGTCAGGTTCATTGAACCTAGACATGTTGACTGGTTGGAACAATTTGATTGGTTAGAAGATGACGAGGCACCACCTCAGCGTGCTGGATGTCCTCCTTGGTCTCCTTGTTCTTTTTCCATGTACTTGCCTTAGAATATCTTTCTTTGCCAACGACTCTGTCCTTTGTGCCTGTTTCTTCCTAGCTTTGATCTTGGATATCCTTTGAGATTTTGATTTCTACTTCTCACTTGCATTTGAAGTCTGGAAGTCTCCCCTTGGAGTAGTTATTGAACTTTTCCTTCCTGATTGCTTTGAAATTCCTTCAAGTGCCCTGAATTTGGACAACTCTCTTGTGCTTTCACCACAATGGAGGAAATTGGAACTTTCTTTGTGAAGTATTTCCCATACTTAGCCAAATTTTAGCTATTCAATTTTATTCTGTAACGCCTTCATGTGGATCATTCAACGCTTAGCCAAGATTTTGGCCATCTTTATGCTCGAATGAACTTTGCCTGTGGATTTGTCTTCAATTCTGAGTTTGGCTTGTGCTAAGTAGGGCATACTCCATCCTTGGGCAAGAATTTTATTCATTTCCTCTTTATTCCTCTTCATTTTTCTTGTTTTCTTTCCAACAGTTAGTCAAAATTTGATCCTTTTATTGTAGGAAAATTCCACACTTAGCCTTTTTTTTGGCTTCCTCTTGGCAAGTTTTACCATGTTTGTTTCTAACCTTGGCGGACTTTGGCACATGTCATGCCAATTTTCTATTATGCTTGAGCGGACTTCCTCATTGGCAAGCCAATTCTTTGTCTTTCTACCTGGCGGACTTGGTTGTGTCTTGGACATCTTCAATTTTGCCATGGCAAACTTCATAATTGGTTTGCCATGTTGGGCGAAGTTTCTCATTGCTTAGGGAATTTTCTTGACACTTAACCAAATTTTGAAATTTTATTCTCCAAGGTATCAACACTTAGCCAATTTTATGAGTTTTCCTTGGCGGACTTCATAGTTGTTGCACCACTTTGCTCATTTGCTAAAGCTGAGTTTGTCTTCCTTATGCTATTCCCATCTTACTCTGGGGCGGACTTCATCTTCTCTTGGACAAGGCGGACTTTGAAGCTGGCCGAACAAGATGCATTTTCCTCTGGGCATACTTGACCTTGTGGTTGGACATCTTCATGGTGGACTTCATCTTTGGCTAGACCATGTGTACTTCTCTTTGGGCAGACTTTGACCTTGATCCGGACAATTTGTCTGCTTCCTCTAGGTGGACTTTGCCAACTTCTTGCCGACTTTTATGTTGGGCGAACTTCATGATGCCTATGCCATTTCTCTTGGGTGGGCGGACTTGGAAGCTTCTTTGCCATCTCACATCTCTCCTCTAAGCACTTCATGCCTTAGATATTTTCCATCTTGCTTGAGGGCGGACTTTGGAGTCTTCTTGCCAATCACACCTTTTCTCATGCCTTAGAAACTTTTACCATGCTGGGGAGGGGGGCAAACTTCAACATTTTCATGCCAAGGGCGGACTTTGAAGTTGGCCGGACGAGATGCATTTTCCTCTAGGTGCACTTGATCCTGTGTCTGGACATCTTCATGGTGGACTTCACCAATGCTTGGACATGCTTCCCTGTTGGAAGGCAGACTTTGTCTTGTGCCTGCCATTGCTCCCCTTGGTGTCTAGGCAGACTTCATGTTGCCTTAGCCATTTCTTTGGGTGAATTTTGCCAATGCTTAGACACTTCTCTTCCTATGGCGGACTTTATACTTAGCCAGACATCTGACTTAGTCAAAAATTTCAAATTTTCTCTCTCCTTCTAGGTTGGGCAGACTTGGAGGCTTCTCTGCTATTTTGTAATTTTGTCCATGCCTTAGGAATTTCTTCAGGTTGAGAGGGCCGGACTTCACACTTGCCTTGTCATTCATGCTTTCCTCCGTGCCTTAGAATATTTTCTTCATGCTGAGGGGCGAACTTTATGTTAGCTTAGTCACCTCTCTCTCTAGGCGTATTTTGACCAATGCCTTAGAAAATTTTCTCCTTTTCCAAAGTTAGGCGGACTTGGTGCTTGTCTTGCCTATGGCGGACTTGAGGCTCTTCCTTGCCCTGGGCGCACTTGATTTTGACTTGTCCAAGGGCGGACTTGGAGCTTCTCCTTCCAAGGGCGGACTTGGAGCTTGCTCATTCCATGGCGGACTTTAACTCTTTCCAAGGCATGGTGGACTTGGAGGCTTCTCCAGACATGGCGGACTTGGAGCTTGGCCTGCCAGTGCCTGCCTTTGGCTTGCCAGAGGCTAGGGCGGACTTGGGACCATGTTTGCCATTCCTTCTCATGGGCGAACTTCTCAGACTTGTCATTTTTCATCAATTTTTTACCTTTTACCTTGATTTTCATGTTGATTTCTCTCAATCTGGAGGCGTGTTGACATCATGATCGATGGGACCTCGAAATAGAAACTTTTCCCAAAATAGAAACTTTCCAAAAATAGAAAGAAAAAAAAAAGCAAAAAGCATCCCTAAAAAATAGAAACTCTAGAATGGCCTAAAAATGTCAAAAACCAAAAAAGCAAAAACCAAAAAAACAAAATCCCTAAAAAACAGTAAGTGTCAGAATTGACTCAAAGCAATGGTGTTCCTCATCTACCGGTCCTTTTGAGCACTTCCATGACATCTAGGCACTGATACGAGCTTGAATTCTCTACTTGGCTCAAATGATTTCCAAAAAACTCTTAACTCCTCGTTGTAAATAAAATGGTGATAAGAAGTTGCGCTACCAAGGCAAAAACCCAAAAAGCAAAAAGAAGGGGTCCCCATTTGCAATGGGGCGATGTGTGAAATAGGTCACAACAGTAAGGTCGGTGATGAAGATGCTTAAGGGAGAACTTATGCCTCTATCTCTTTGTGGATTCTTATTCCCACTAACTTTCTTCTATAGCTACTTCTTCAAATGTTGTGTCTTCTACTTAGTGTTTTCTTTTCTTTGTATAAGTTTGGTTGTCCTCTTGTCCTTGTACATCAAAATACTACTCTCAAGGATTTTCATTGAAAAATGGAGGGCCACAAAGGGTCATTGGAAGTATCAAGTCACTTCCTCACATGTTACCTCAGTGTATATTGCATCAAGGAATAACCCTATAGCATGTTAGGTCAAATAGAAACCCTTATGCTTCATAGACACAAATTCATGGATTTTGGTACTAAGCAGCTCACCCCAAACAAATACTTCCCCTTTACTGAGCTCTATCATGTCCTCTATCATCCAAATTACCCCCAATAATCTACTTTTTATTAAATCCATAGAGTATCCATTCTTCAATGCCAAGAATTTCTTTTTCAAGCCTTGGCTTCCTTTTGGCCACATCTTACCATGCTCGGTGATAGTCAAATTGGCTTGCATAACGTATGCACCATCAAATTCTTTTCCACCTGATACTATTAGTTGTGGGAGGGGCCAACTACAAAAGTAGATGTAAGCTAAACTTCTTAATCCATGCAGCATAAGGGCGATTCTTTCTTCTCTCTATTATAGCTGGACACCATTCAAACCAGGTAAGATTTGAAGTTGCATACACTAAAATAAGGCATTTGCAAAATTTGGCCACCTTGTTTGCACAGAGGGACAGCCTTCAACTCATGTTTATCAAGTTTTCTTGCCCACCACATCCAACACTCATTTGCTGTTAGACTTTTCCAACTAAATATATCTGGAGTTGATCCTACCAAACTTGATGCGGGTTTTTGTTTTTCCTACCCTTTCTTGTCTATACTTGATAACATTGTTTGCATTGTTTGTTTGGAGGAATTGGCTTTGATGATGTTGGAATTAACCAACCTCTTGCAGTCCCATAATTCTCAAAGGTTTTATCCAAAGCTGTTTTCCAAATCTTTGGTTTCTACACTAAAGAGGACAAAGTGCCTGCGGTTTGCTGTTTTTCTTTTTCAGGCCATCATGGCTTGAGGAAAACCCAAATTTTCAACCACAAAGAACTTACTAAACCCTTATTCAGTGCAATAATGGTCCCTTGAAACTTTGATGATTTGCCAATCCCACCTCTTCTTTCTACAAAAGCCGAAATGTTAACTTGCTAATCTCAATTGGTTTCTGAACGATGTAACCAATGTATGGCGAATGCATTTGCCAATAACCATAACACTTGATGAATTCCTACAGACTGTTTAGGTAGTGACATTCACCTTCCAAAGTGCTACTCTCCACTATGTCAATCCTATTATCATAGGGTCATGCACTGGGATAAAATAGTACCTTCGTTTGACTGTATGACAGGTTATAAGCAAGGTTACCCCAAGTTTCCAGGACGGGGACGGCAGGGGATGGTGGGACGAGTCCCCAAGTTTCCGATTTTTGAGGCCAAAATTAGGGACGGCAGGGGACGGCTATATAAAATATAAGGAAAATTTAAATATTCATATGAAAACATGGATAAAGCATACATAATATACATTATAGAACCTTAACATATAACATTTGTGTTCAATATTCTTTGTCAATACTCGGTACACATTGAAAATTCATAATTAACATACATGAATCATAATACAACCTCCAAGTTATACTTTATAAACTTATATCAAATTACATAAGGTTATTTCCAACTCACAAATTGATGCACTCAAGGAGTTTTGGGCATCAAATTGCCTTAATATTCAGCCTATTTCCAATTGTGAAGAACTGTTTAAAAAGGTCAAAATCCTAAGTCTTTGTCTTTAAAACCTGTTAGTGAACAGCAAGCAAATAAATTCAAGTTTACACACTTTTGGAATATTTTTTTGTTATTTTTATATATCTCTAATAGAGCATCAAATATTTATCTTGTGAGTGTTCCAAATATTGTCAAAGATATATGAAAATAATTTAAACGAACAACTCATAAACCATAAAACTGAAAACTATATATATATATAATTTTTAAAACATGCTTTGACGTGGGGGACTGCTAGGGGACGGCAGGGGACGGCCAGGGGATGCCTGAGCCGTCCCCAGCGCCAGATCTAACAGTCCAAATCAACATTTTAAAAATAAAATATATATATATATATATATAATAGTTTTCAGTTTTACATGGTTTATAATTATTAGGATTTAAATATTTTCTGCTATCTGATAATATTGAAAACCTTCCTAGATAAACTATTTGATAACTCTAATGAAATAGCAAAATAACAAAAAATAGTAAACAATTTATTGCTTGCTAATTCATAACAGGTTTAAAGACAAGTTGACAACACAAACGATTCTCCTGATAAGTAGGCACGAATATAGAACAATTTGATGCCCAAAACTCATCAGTAATGGTTAAATAACACTATGTTGATATTTATAAAGTATAACCTGAAGACTATTCAATGTGTGATATTGACAAATATTGTTTCTAAATATTATATGTTAAGGTTCTATAATATATATATGCTATCCATACCCTGCCGATCCCGGGACTGGTCAGCTGTCCCTCTTTTGGTCCAGCCCGTCCCCGTCCGGGGAACGTTTCCCTGGGATTTCTGCAAAGGGACTGGTCCCTACGTCGGGGAGCAGGCGAACATTTTGGTAGCATCCCCGGGTTTCCCTGGTTATAAGCAATTAACCTTCATATTCAGCAAAGGGATTACTTGCAACACACTGTAAGGTGGTCGATATTCTAGCATGAAGCCATAAGGCTGCTCTGGCAATTCTAATGAAGTTTTTCCACTCTGTCCATGGCAAATCCTTTGATGAAACCCTGAATTCCTGAAATATCAATCTTTGCAACTTGAATCCGAACTTCTGCTCTATTGACCTCTCTGAACCAAATCCCAGTTGAGATCCACAGCTCTTCATCACCTCTATATGTTTTGCAACAACAAGACACCACAGCAATCTCCTTTGATAAGAAGGAAACAAATGACCTTAAAACACTTCAAATGAGAAGATGTTATAACCTCTCACCACTTGCTTTTGTGATGACTGAAAAACTTGCTCTTAAAATTTCAGTATGCTGATATCCATTTGTAAATTTGCTGATACCATGACTGAACTTTAGGCAATTTTGGCATGACAGAATAATTAAGGGTTTGAAGATAACAAGAATTGAAAATAACCTTGCTCATGCTGAAAGATACTGCTGCAACACACTATAACTGATATTTACTAATGTAAGCGGTTGAATCTCAAACTAAGACTGTTGAATTTTTCTGCTCATGCTGAAAGATACTGCTGCAACCCTGCTGTGGGTGGTGAAAATCCTGCTGCACTTGAAACTATCTCTCTCACAATGAAGTCTACCATTGCTGATAGTATGATACAACTGTTATAAATCATAATAAAGCACAAAACTCACTCACCCCCATCTGCTATTAATATCTACCTTTTTCCAGATCAAAAATTATTTTACTTGCGAATGCTGGGCACCTCAGATATATATATCTTGAAACAGCACAATCTTCATGAACAAGTGCATCATCCTATTAATAGTGAACTCTTTTTGACAAATGTTGATCAGGCAGGCTATACATATGCCCCTAATAATAGATTTAGCTTTAATTACGCAACAAGTCGACCACCCCACTCATGGGCACACCTATTATAATAGATTTCAACATTTCATGCTATCATGCCGTTGACCTATAACAGGTGCACACCAATGCATGTGAAAGAATTATTTAATCTCTTAAATCTGTCAGCTATCTTCACAGGTGCACACCTCATAATGTATTCACAGACTTTTGGAAAGTTGTTTGATCCTTCCCTATATAGGTGCACCCCTAATAATGTATTTGTTTACTTTGAAATTTGTAATAATTTGTGTTTGTTTGTTTACTCCTGTCTCACACACCTTTACTCCAGTCCAAACAGCAGTCCAAAACTCTTAAGCCCTTCCAAGCTTACACATAGGGAAGTACAGCAAAGTCTCTGACAATTCTACAGCTCCAATACCTTTTCCAGCATCTATTCACTCAGCTCCAAGTCCTTTTCCCACCGCTGCCAGGCACTTGGTCACCTCCTATTCTACAAAGGGAATATAATAATTACTGCTGCTCCAGCACTAGAATAATTCACAGATCTATTGATATGGCTCTAATACCATATTATCATTATATTCTTGAGCCAATGAATGTTGCATTGCATAATAGCTTATTCTATAACCCAAAGAATGAAGCAACCCATTCATTTATTTAGGAACAAACTCCCAGCAACCTACAACCTATGTGAAACAAATTACAACAATGTGCTAATGTTAGCACAATAATAACAAATATAAAACTAATCCCATAATGCTAAGATATATTTTACAATGCTAAAATTAATCTATATTAACCTAGTATCTATATCATCCATTCATAGGTGTGCACCTATGTATACAAATCCACATTTTGAACTCTTCAAATTGTCTACCCTTCACACAGCTTGCACCTGTACATAGTCTTCATGCTTTTAACTTTTAAGAACAAGTTCAATTCCAAATTTCATGTTTCCAGGTGCATGCCTCACAATGCAAGCATAGACTATGCAAACCCACTTGTTAAAATCTTCCATTTGTCAACCCTTTACACAGCTCGCACATATACATAGCCTTCATGCTTTTTTGGAAAAGTAAAATTTCATGTTTCATGTTTCCAAATGCATGCCTCACAATGCAAGCATAGGCTTTTGAAACTTGATTGATTTCCCTGTGCAACTGTGCACTTGATAATGCGTTTAAAGTTTTGAGTTTGGATATATGTTTTCTTAATCAAGTGTGTGCCTTTGTAAGCGTTTGCGGACTAATCTATCATTCTTGATGATATGCAAATGCAGTTTATAACCTGAAATCTCGCCCTCACCTTCATCTAGCACATACCTAATATTAACAATGAGTAGTTGATCTTTGATAGTTATATCTCTCGTGGGGCGTGCCTCTATATGTAGATGACAATTTATTAATTAGAAAACCTTTAAACCCTACATCTTTTCATATTGGAGGACCAACATATATGATCTGCAAATTTCTACAATGCCTTGGTAGTTTTGAAATTTATCCTTCATCGATTTCCTTCTCCTCCACAACATGGGATGTTGTGTAAAGGGTTGACTAAGTCCCATTATTCCAGGTCCTCATGGGACCCACTTTGTGTTCCTCCCCTAGGCTGCAAACCCCTGAGCAGACATGGAACCTTGGACTTAGTGCCAATGTTCTAAGGCTTCTTCAAGTCCCAAAACTCACCCTGTAGTGCTATGTTTTCTTGCGAGCTTTGGGTCCGTTGACAAACCTATGACAAAGGAACAATCCCCAAGTCCCTGGTCCCCCCAAGGCCCTAACCCCTAAGTAGACCGTCTCTTTGTTCCCCCAAATCTTAGACCTCTGGGAGAATCCCAGACCTTGGCAACAAGTTCCCAATGCTAGGTCCACCCCAACCCTTGCTCCCTACAGTCTCCCTTCTCCTAGTCCCTATCTAAGTTCCCCTTTGCAAACCAATCCCCACACCTAACTTGGTCCTAGTCCTTGTCCTCGTGCCCCTCTTGGACCTCTAACATGTGTCTGAGACTTGACCCCATATTTTCCCCCTCCCAACCTTGATTCCTTCTACAATCTCAACCCTACAAGTTCTCTTTCCCATATTGATCCCAATTCGTTCCTACCCTACTTTTGACTCCTAACCCTTCAATGCATATTCCTCATGTCCCCCCAAACCCAAATTCCCACTAGGCACCAAAAATCTCAAATTTCATGCCAAAGCTCAACACGCACGTCCAACTACCCCAGCAACTTCAAAGTCGTCATCAAGGCCCCTGATTTGATTCGAGGAGGCCCCCAAAAGTTGCTTTCCCGCCCAAAACATGATTCCAAATGCATTTTTCAATAACAAATGATAGATCCTTACACGGATCACCATTAATGCAATTTGGTGAGGATGAAATGCCATACTCATCCCATTTCCTGGAAGTTGTTGGTTGTTGGGCAACAATACTGAGAGGTTATAAATAGAAGCTTCTCTATCATTCAAGAGTTTGGTCTTTGTTGTTTCCAAATGCCTAAATGTGCCTGATCTCTCTAAGGCTTCAAACCACACCAGTTTAGTCCATTTTGTGAGTAGCAACATCATTTGGAATCAAAAGGAAATTAATACTGTAAGTGACTTGTAATGAAATGTCTCCATGACAATTTGTTTGTTTTCAAAGGAATTTTCTTAGTCACAACTAGGGTTTATTCCTTGCCCCAATTGTTGGCACGAGTGTCATATTGGATGTAACGACATTCTAATGCATTGCAAGCCTTGTAATGGCCTCTACCATATTGTACATGGATTTATGCAATTTTATAATGGATCGTTAAGCATGCTTTGTTATTGATATCACAATCTTTGGTGTATGTAAATGCATTGCTCATTGTTCCTTGTGGTTTCAACTTGTTTTTCCTTTGATAAAGATGACTGTGTTGCCCAATGGATAGGCATCAATCCTTGGAAATATTTGATTGATCGTACTCCTTTAAACAAATAAATCATTCATCCGCAATTTAGGATCAAAAATAGGTTTCTATGCACTTCATGATTTGATGTATAACTAGAGAAATATCTAAACTAAACCTTGAAAGAATCCATTTTAAAATAAATCACTTTTGCATATATATATGCTTAATACGAGATCATTGCAACTGGCAGTTTTGGTTTAGTGACGGTCTTCGGGATCAAAACCTACATTTGGGTGTCACTAAAATTTGTTTATCACGTGTTTACTTTTCAGCTATAACAAAAACCTTATTTAAGGTTACCTCTAGGAATACCCTCCTGGGTCTAGCTAAGCCCGAAGTGCATGAGAGTTTACCCACTATCATTAATTGACCTTTAATCTTCCATAGACTATTGATGAACCCCCCATTTTACCTTCTTGAAAACACCCCATGGCCTTGAAGGTGAAACTAAGCTATAGGATTATGGAGCGACGGTTTTGGGACCCAACGCACTTGGTACACAATTCGTGTTTGTCAAAAGACAATGGTTTAGCTTAAAAATTGTACAAAATAAGAAAATTCTACAGGTGTATAACCACAACCACTTTGTTTTATGCCTCTAACCTTTTTTGGCATTTTTTTCTTTTTCAAAAACTCTAACCCTAGTTTTTTTGCAATGTTTGCCTATGTTACCAATTCGTCCCTGTAACCTTGCCACTTCAAGTAAGATCCATTTCAAGTTTGTGTGAGCAGAGGTGAGACTTGTGGGTTCATCCCCGATGAACTTGTGAGAACCGATGAAGAATTTTAACGTTTTTCTTAACATTGTGTCACAAGGTTTGCCAAACTTAATCCATAAAATTCAAAATTTGGCAAACTTTTTTAAAACCTAAAAAAATGATGGAATTCATACCAAAAAGGATTAGGTTTTTTTATTGTTTGCAATACAATTTTCTGAAATTTTTATGTACTATAACACTCGAGACATGTAAAAATAGATTGTGAGCTTCTAAAAGTTTGTTTGGACTTTTGTCTCTGTCTTCCAACTTTGCAAAGAGGAAGTTTTGTTCATTGATTGTTCCCTGCAACGTGCTAATAGTGGTGAATGTTGCTTGTTGTTGTAGAGCCAATTTGGTACCATTCTATTGAGCAGTGACTTCGGCAACATTTATGCAATTGTACGTTCAATTTTAAAGAATGAGTGTCAAATTGAGACGAACAAAGAAGTTTTACTATTGGATCCCCCATCCTATTTCTTGCTCCAGATTCCCACTTCCCTTGCATTCCCAAGCTCACAAAAAGATTTGTATTGGGAATCAAGATTTGGAATTCGATACTCATTCTATATACCAAATGAGCAGTGACTTAGGTCAAATAAATGTACATTCGATTTAAACATGTTTTTTGGTTTTTTAATATTAACATTTAATAGTTTATATATTTTATTTGTTTTTTAATATATTAATACCAATATGAATACTATGAATATCAATATATATTATATTTATGTATTTTATATTAATGTATCTTTATATTTTTTATTTATTTATATTTATATTAATGGATATTAGATACATTGTTTAGTTTACTACATTTATTTATTATTTACTAAAGAAAAGCCTTATATATGTAATTTTTATATGCTTTTGTATGGACAAACCCAACCCCAATTTTTTTCTACTGAACCTGCAGACCAAACCCACGAAACCCAAACCCAAAACTATACCAAGACCGATAACTTAGATTTCTGCCAGTTGCATGATCTTTTTTCCTGTGAAAACCTAACCTAATTTTTTCCCAATTAGCTTGCATTTTTTTTGAAAAAATCTTTTTTTTGGTTTGCTGATTTATCCTGAGAATGATTTCTGATACCATGTCCAAAACTGTGTTTCAGCTACGGCGGCATCTGTAATGTCCAAGATTTTTTTGTAGTCAGCATCCATCGCTCTCAGACAAGTTATTCCCCTATCTATGTAATCTCTGATTTAGTTTTTCCACTTTTCAGTTTTAACTAAATAAAAGAAAACCAGTTTAGCTCAGATCTTTTAGCTACTTTAGCACAATTTTGGGAGATTTCAGTTTTCTGGTTGAAGCTGTTTTATTTTATTTTAGTTTTCCAGTTCGGATCAGAGTTACATTTGTAAGAACTCGTAGGGCTTGCCCTAGTTTTCTAGCAGATAGGATTGTTATTTGTTCCAAAGTTTTCAGTGCTTCTATATTTTCAGCATTTTCAAGAGTTATTGTTCACAACTAGAGACTTGCTTCCATTTTAGTTTAAGGTTTTTCTGTTCGTTCACAGCAGGTGCCTTAGTTGAGTTCAGAACAGGCAGAATTACTTTCTAGATCCTGATATGCAGAGAGGATGTCAGTCTTGACTGTTGATGAAAGGTAGCTTCGGTCAGTTAAGATCCAGGCTATTCTTCTGAATAAATCAAATTAAGAATATAAGTGAAATCGAATTTATAAAGCATTGATCATATTCAAAATATATTAAATGATGTCTAAATTCTGTATTAAATAAATTCGGAATTTTATTCATATCCACCACCTTAGTTTGTGTGTGTTTAGACACTAAACTAACTGTCATTAAGAGAGATGAGATCCGCGGGCTCAAAGAGACACGTCTCTTGAGCGGACAGGTCTCCACTTGTGGAGACACGTCCTCTCTTGAGACGTGCCTCTTAGAGGTGGGTCTCCATCATATTTATGGTGGCTTCCCATTGATATGCAAACATCGAAATTTATTAATGTTCTGCAATCAGTCCATTCGACATAAGAAGAAGAAATCTGGAAATTGACTTTTGACTTAGAATCTGTCACACAGAATTTCAGACCTTAGTGTTCTCCAACTTTTAGGATCCTATTTGACAAAGATTTGATTACATTTACATGGTATCAGAGCCAAGTTGTGTGAATCCAAATCAAATCTAAAATCAGTTTGCTCTAGATCACGTCCTCCCCATATCGATCCCTCTTGTCAGACCTATGAGTGGTGTTGCGACCTGGAGATTCTGGATACTTAGAATTATCTTGGGCACTCGGAGGATTGTAGATCATCATAAAAGAAGTGAATAATAATTGGTTCCTACATTTGGATTTCTGAGAACAGAATGCCTTAGGAATTGTGGCTACAGAAGAGTCATATCCTTGACATTTTTATTGGAGAATCACCCGAAGGATTGAAAGGTCGGGTGGCACTAGAAGTTAATATAGGAACGGATATTGCTTACCTCTGTAGACATCTTCACACCTGACCGAATGATAAATTTGGCGACGCGGATCCCTGTTATTCATGTACCACCTTGGTCGCACATGTTGGCACCGACGGTGATTTATTTGCTAAAGCAAGTTTAGCGAAATTGTCTTTAGTAACAACTTGTGGGTTCGGGGAATATATCATATAGCGACTAAACTGCTGGTGCTTTTACTCCATCTGACGGGTGGTGGCCTTCATCAATTTTATATCGCCGTTGGATAATTGTATATTCCTCCCTGCCGATATCAAGTTGTGCGGAAGACATCATCGAGACATTATATACCTGGAATTGCTTGCTGGAGGTGCCAACACGTTTCTGAAGCTACAGGTCGTGATCATATTTGCTTAGTGTAGTCTCCGAGGACAAAAGTCAGAATAAAATTTGAATGGTCTTTTGACCACATTCAAATATTAAGGATATCGCTTCTCCCTACCATCAGAAGGATAAGTCAACAAATCTTAGCGTATGTTCAGTGGAGAAAAGGCTATGAGAAATCTCTACTGAAGGAAAGGTTGTTTTCACATTCCTCCTGCATCATTTTCGGCAATCCAGAGAAGGGGGATTTGCCTCTAATTACAATGATGATCATCGGACTAGATAAAGAGAGAATGTCTATTCAGTATTGATTTCACCATATAAATCTGGGAAGCTTTGGTGCCTTGGTTATTTGGAGATATTTGCAACCTATGTTTGGAGATGATCTGTGGATCACTACAAACTCCGAGAAGTGGTTTCTTGTTAGGTGTAAATCATGGCATCACTGAAAGTGGCCAAGATGGAACATTGCCACCAATCCAGCTTTATGGTGTACCATCAATTAAAGAGATAAGTATTTTATTTCTTTATTTCTTTATTTTTATTTTTTTAATAATTTTCATTTGAGTTGAAAGTCAATCTGCTAAGTTGAGCAGATCTGATATCATTTATTGGATCATGTGTGATTAGTAAAGAGAGATCGTGTTTTCTCTTGAAATGTTTTCACTGACATAAGATCCCTTGAAAATTCAAATTATTATTTCCAAGTCATTTTTTAATTTTTATGCTAGTTGTGAAGATTTTTGAGTGTGACTCTGAAATAAAAGGAGAACTGCAATTTCGATGGTGATAAGTTGGTCACATCGATATCATTCTCTAATGCATAAACTGTGATAGAGCCTTGACTCTTGGAGAGGGTAAGTTTTTCATGCTAAACTGCATAATGCATTCAAGAAATCTGTAGTGTTCAGATTATCTTTTGTTGTGCTAAGTTAAGCACTCTCGAGAGGAGTAAAAGATGGAAGAAAGAGTTATATCAAAATTTAAAGATAAGCTCCTTATCCCTTCATTCTAATCTTTTGATATATTTCTCTTTTAAATTGATTCATGTTTTGATATTGTTCATAAATTCTTATGCATTCATGCTATAACTTGAGATAGTAAACCTTGTATGATTCTAGTCTTGATATTCCCTTGGATAGTTATAAACTGTTAGTAAATCTCTCTCTAAAATGCTTCCTGGACAGATCTAGGAACAAGAAGGTGATGAGAGATTGCTTAGTGATAAAAGCTTGAGGCATCTTGTAAGGAAGTCATGCCGACCAAAGAAATGATCAAGAGGGAGTTCTGTGACTCACGGAAAAGAAGATGCAAGGCTTGATGCTAAGATCCTCTTCAGCAATTGAGATAAGAATTGCTCAAGTCAACCAACCTGGATTCAACATTGGTAGCTCCACAAACCTGTTCCGTATAGAGTGTTCTAGGATGAGGTTGAAGAGGACAGCTCTAAATCTCTACAGAGGTGTGCATTGGAAACCATTTCTCTAAAGCAAGTATTGCTGACAATTTTGGATGAGGAGGTCAGGAGGCTGATACATGTACTTAGAGTTTCAGAGGGAGTCACATCATCACTTGTTGTAATGCATAATTCTCTGAGATAGAGAGATATGAGGTGAAAGCCCTTGTTCATCTCTAAGACTGAGATGAGGCGTCATGTTGAGAGACTCCATGACGACAAGTCCTTGGATCTAACTTCATGAGCCCCCAACACCCGCAATGTGGCTTAAAGGGGGGGGTGTTGGATATAAGCCACACCCAAACTGATGATGGGCTAGTCACAAGGGGCCAATAGCTCATCTGATAAAGCACTCCTGCTGCAAATGGAAGGTACTAGTGAATGCTCTAAACCAGTTCAAGTGTGAGCCAAAGGAAATTCACCTTATGGCTATAAAACATATATTCATCTTACTGGCACTATTGGATATGGTCTTCTTTACAGAAATGACCAACTAGATCAACCTAAATACTCTGATTCAGATTGGGCTAGGAATGTAACCGATCAAAAAAGCACATCAAGATGTTGCTTCAGTTTAGGATCGGCTATGATCTCTTGGATCTGCAGAAAACAGTTTTTTGTAGCACAAAGCTCGACAGAAAGGAATGTGATCCAGTTGGAGTATGTTAGTACAAAATGATCAAACAGCAGACATTCTCACCACACCTCTCTCCCGATTCAAGGTAGAGCACTTCAGGAAGAAACTTGGTATGGTTGAAATGTAATTTGATATTATGTTGAAATTCAAATTGTTTATATGTTGTACTAATATATATAAAGATGTTTAATGTGTAAACTCTTTTGTCATGTGTGTGACTCCATGACCTTATGGGCCCGCTCCCCCTGTGTACATTATTGAAAGGTGACAATCTTTCTAATAATGAACACTTGTATTTGACATTGTAAAGTGAAGACTCTACAATGATAAATTATCATGATAGATATCATGTGACTTGATATCTGTGGACATGTCATGATAGTATCTCTTGGACACTTTGATTGATATCATGGGACTTGATATCATCTGTAGATCATTGTGATCCTTAAGAGATAATCAAGGTGGATATTTATATCCGTGGATATGCCATGAATTATGGTAGACATCATGTGACTTGATGTCAGTGCACATACCATAATGAAGATATGTTATGAAGAATGTCATGTGACTTGACACTTTCAGAAGCATACCATATCTTCTGATATCACGAGTTAGGTGATATCAATTTTACTTAATAGAAGTTAGCTTCTCCAGTTAAAGAGGGAGTGTTGAATAAAGAAAATGTGTTATGAAAAATGTCATGTGACTTGACACTTTCAGAAGCATACCATATCTTCTGATGTCACGAGTTAGGTGATATAACTTTTACTTGGTGGAAGTTTATCCTCCCTAGCTAAGAGGGAGTGTTATTAGAGTTTATCCTCCCTAGTTGAAGAGGGAGTGTTGAATAATGAAGATGTGTATGAAGAATGTCATGTGACTTGACAATATTGAGAAAAGCATACCATGTCTTCGATATCATGTGTGAAGGTGATATCTTCACTTATTTGATTTGAAATATCTTCCCTAGCTAAGAGGGAGTGTTGATGAAAGGTAGCTTCGGTCAATTAAGATCCAGGCTATTCTTCTGAATAAATCAAATTAAGAATATAAGTGAAATCGAATTTATAAAGCATTGATAAAATTCGAAATATATTAAATGATGTCTAAATTCTGTATTAAATAAATTCGGAATTTTATTCATATCCGCCACCTTAGTTTGTGTGTGTTTAGACACTAAACTAACTGTCATTAACAGAGATGAGATCCGCGGGCTCAAAGAGACAT
Source organism: Sequoiadendron giganteum (assembly GCA_007115665.2). NCBI lineage: Eukaryota > Viridiplantae > Streptophyta > Pinopsida > Cupressales > Cupressaceae > Sequoiadendron > Sequoiadendron giganteum. Next base: position 194,160,692 of record CM021108.1, read on the forward strand.
GTCTCTTGAGCGGACAGGTCTCCACTTGTGGAGACACGTCCTCTCTTGAGACGTGCCTCTTAGAGGCGGGTCTCCATCATATTTATGGTGGCTTCCCATTGATATGCACACATCGAAATTTATTAATGTTCTGCAATCAGTCCATTCGACATAAGAAGAAGAAATCTGGAAATTGACTTTTGACTTAGAATCTGTCACACAGAATTTCAGACCTTAGTGTTCTCCAACTTTTAGGATCCTATTTGACAAAGATTTGATTACATTTACATTGACTAATGGCTTATTAGTATGTGGTCTTCATTCCACTTCCTTTCCACCAATCACTCTCTTCCAACATTATTTTCACTTTCTCCACGTTGCTTCTCCAACCCATTATTTTCTTTTGCCAAGAATCCTGTTGCACAAAACGCGATCTCATAACACAGAATTACTTTCTTGATCCTGACATGCAGACAGGATGTAAGTCTTGACTAATGGCTTATATTAATGTGGTCTTCATCCAACTTCCTTCCCCCCAATCACTCTCTTTGAGCATTATTATCACTTTCTCCATGTTGCTTCTCCAATCCAATATTTTTTTTGCCAATAATCGTTGTGAACAAAACATGAATTTTGTAACCTACTCAGCAAAGAAAATTGTAGTACATATTCTTATAGGATATTTTTATTATTCTCCACTTCTTGCAATATGTAGTCTTGAATGGTTCAATTACCTAATTGAGTAAATCTTGCACATGAGAAATCACTTGCTTGATTGAATCTTGCACATGAGCAATTTCTTGCTTAAATGAATTTTGCAAATGAAAAATTTCTTGTTTGTTTGACTTCTGTGACTGCAACACGTAGCCTTCAACTGTTTGACTCCACATATGTGTGAAATCTTGCATAAGAGCAAACTTCTTCCACGTTTAAATTCTGCAAAGGTATGCCTACTGTATTTAAAACCCACAACTATATATATTTTACTCAAAGATGCTGATCTAATCTGGAGATTTTTGTAGTTAATCAAGATGGTCAGACCTAAAGGGACTCACACTTGACACAGAAAACAAGTGTGTTGCACAAACAAATGTGGACTATATAGACAAATTTCAGCAACAAGCAGTATAATAAATTTTCAACAAAAAATCTCCCTTAGCCTTTCCTCCAAAAAGTTTGCCTTCTAACCTTTCCTCTACATGGTTTCTCTCCAGTCTCTAATCAAGTTTAGTGTCACCAACCTTCATATAAAGTACTGAGTATTAATTCCAAACCAACATCAACAACAAAATGAAACAATATTATTTCTTTCATTTTCCAATATGCATTTCAAATTTTAAGAATAATTGCAAGCAAATATGAACACAATAAAAATGAATATATGTTTCATTACTTACTTCAGTTCTGTGCACATTGACCATTCTCTAGACAGTACATAAGGACCTTAGAAACTTGTGAAATGATCAACTCCCCTCCACACTGTCGACAATTTGTAGAGTTCACTGCTGAATGGAAATTATGGCATTCAGAAAACAAGAACTGTCGAGGGAACTAGCTCCACCCAAAAAACTAATGAAAAAAAATTGACAGCCATCATGTCATAATAGTATTCTGAAGACTAAAAGAATTTTTAATTAAAAAAAGACCTCAAACTACAAATTATCTACTAACTTCTCAAAATATCCTATTAAGACATGCTTGTGGGTTTATTGGGATATGAAAGTGTGATTAGGCCCATGTTTTGCACACAAATGTTAATTATTAAGTATTCCATAAGATATCCTTTGATGCTTATAATATCATACAGTTGGCCAACGAATAATGTGTGGATAAGTCACTAAAACCTAAGATAACAGCACCAAAGATAAGTGTCCAGAGGCATAATTGAGCTGTGGGGAGACTAACAAGCCATTACAAAGGGTCTCTTAAAAGCGATGTGGACCATCCACTGGAATTGATAACAACTAAATCAATCAACAGTGGTTAGGATGTGGAATATATATCCCTTAGTTATTTTTCAATTGCTGTCACTTGAATTTTTTTTAACATCCTAAAGGCAAATTTGCTCAAGGAAAGGATATTTCTACTGCAATTCCTAGTATCAAAAAGTATTGATGTGCTAAAGAAAATTTCTGGATTGATTTTGAAACCATCTATGAATTCAGCTAGAGTTTGGATTTTGGACTTCTGAATAGCCTTACACAGAATATGTTTATTGTTTTCATACGACAGGAATAAGAATATAAAATGAACACGCTTTTCAGATTTTTTGAGCATATCTTTCACAGCCACAATGTTTTGTTTCAGAGTTTTGCAATAGCAATTGGTATCTTTTAGTTATACAACAGGAATAAGAATATAAAATGGGCATGCTTTTCAGATTTTTTAAGCGTATCTTTCACAGCCACAGTGTTTTGTTTCAGAGTTTTGCAATAGCAATTGGTATCTTTTAGTTATCGATGGACCTGGAACGATGGTCAACAGTTTAGTTAGTTATGAAGGAGGATTTAGAATAAAGGTGCTGTTTATAAGTTGTGGCCCTTAATTCAACCATTCTACCTTTCTGACATTAGCAGCAGATGGCATTCTGGATTATATATAAGAATGCTTAAAATAAAGAAGCCACTAAAAATATGCGACATATGAATGTTGTACAACTCATGTCTATATTTACTCATCTCTAAATTAAGAATATATAATCCTCGTTGATGTGCCCTGAGAAAAAGCATATCTCTCGTCAGTTTATAATCAAATGTGTGAACAGGTGCTCATCACCAAGGCAACTTCAAATACAGAAATAAAACTCAAAAGAAGCAGGCATACGAAAGCTAGAGATCTTTCAGGTGAGAAGTCATTAAATATAAGTATACAGCATAAGGCTATCATGCTGGAGTTTGGCATGTGAAGGTTGCCAATAGTAATTCTTGTGTGTCAAAGTTCAAGTACATCAACATCCAGAAGTTCAATTTGTCAGAGATCATAGCTTCTCTTGCCTAGATTCCTGGCCTTTTTTCTTTTTGCTTAAGAAGATTTCACTAAGAGATGATCATATGGAGGTGAGTCATATTATGGGCACATGGTTTGGGGAGATGAGATTGCTCGAGTTAAAGGAGGTGAACTTAAATCCCATTCTCACTTTGTCTGTTTCCTTGCATTCCAAATTCAAATTGCTTGCAACCTAGAAAGTTAAGAGATATTTGCATGCACATCTAAGAATTTCTATTATTGTCAAGAGTTGGAGAGAACTCAATTTCCATGCAGGTAGAACCTCAATCCCATTCTCACTTTGTCTATTTCCTTGCTTTCGAACTTCCACTTGCTTGCCACCTTGGAAGTGAGAGATGTTTGCATGTACATGTGAGGATTTCTACCATTGTTGAGAGGTGGAGAGGATTCAATTTCCATGCTTGAGGAAACCATCACTCAGTGAGAAAACCTTGTTCATTCTTCATAAAGAGGCACCTTCACAATTCAGTTTGGTAGCTTGAACAACACAAGTAACTTAACATATTGATGGATATGGATATGAAAGGAAATGAACAAAAATGGGAAAACATTCAAGTTAGGTTTAGCATTGAAATTCTTTCCTATCCTTCTCTTGTTTGGAGACTTAATTATACTTGAGTGATAAATTGATTGAAAGAATAAACATTATTTTATTTTTTCCCTACGAGTGGACAGAGGGTTGCTAGGGATTGTAGGTGCCCTTAACAAGTCTTGTTGGTGAAGAATTTGGTGGCATGATGGAATCAAAGCACAAAGAGAACTTCCATTTTTAATTTTACTTTCTTTCTCTAGGGTGTCATCTTATTCAGTGTCATGGAGTGAGATTGGGAGATTGTTGTCAATGCAAGTTTAGGATCATGCCCCCTCTTCCTTCACCTCAAAAAATTGCATTTTCCCTTTGATGTATTAGATATAATATAATGTTAGAATATAATGTATTCCTTATGTTAATGATGTAATAACCACATTAATTATGCGTAAGTAACTTAAAATCAAGTTACAACCACCACCTTGTAACTTCTGCACTCAATAATCAATAAAAGCCATACTCGGTGAAGTTTGTGCCATTCAATTCCCTCAAACTTCTTGCATTCATTCTTCCAACATTTGGTATCAGAGCAACAAAACCTTGAGAAAGATATGCCGATTTAGAGCAAGGAAGCCCTGAGAAGAGTACTCTAATCCAGAGTGAGGAAGCCCTTGGAGACGATATGTTAATCAATAAGAAAATTGAATGGAAAGGAAAATTGCTTTCAAAGGAGGTCTGACCAATCACCATCAGATCACTGTCTAAAGAGGAAATTGCTGTCAAAAGAAGAAAAAACCTGCTATCAAAGTCTGTCAAATCCACTGTCCAAGAAGAAAATTGCGGTTCAAAAGGACAGTGACACTATGGTACAGATGAACAGAAGTCAGGTACTGATGGACAGTAATGGTATGGCACAATACGAACAAACAGTGATCCCGTACAGTATTCCTAATAAATTTCTGATTTGCTGCTTTTCGTTAGTTAAATCTATTTTGATATATTTCCCTGGTTGATGGCCAACTATAATTTGCTGTAAAAATGTGTTGTTAAGGGCTGATTTCACATGAAAGTGCACAGGTACTGAGTCTTTCACATTTTTGAAATCCTTTGCAATTGTTTGTTGCAAACATACAATTTTTCTACCATTTTTTGGTGAATAATCCTGCATTAGCCTATACACTTTTTGGTCAAGAAGTTCTCTTGTAAACCCTAGGTTGCATAGTCATGGCCAATATTCAAATTCTTTTGCCTAAAGCCAAAAAAATTGACAGAAAAAAACTTTAATGTGTGGAGTCACAAAATACTCACCATTTTTTAGCATAGGCATTGTGATAGAATAACTAGAACAGCTTCAAATCTTGCAAATTTTGATAATTGTCTTTAAGAAGCCTTCTTGTTAAAAATGCCCATTTCTTCCTTGGATCATGGGGAGGACTTCAATATGGCAAAAAGCGGATAAAAGTGGGGCTAAATTTGGCAAGACAAGAAATGAGCTTTTCTTGTCCAAAATGAAAAGAAATTTCAATATTTCTGATCCCCTTTGGAGCCACAGGACAGAGACAACAAATTTGGTTTACTTGGTGTAATAATGACCATGATAGAAAAATACTGTACTCTAGATTGGATAGATTTTGGATAGATTTTGTTTTAATAAGGACCATTTTTCATGTCCTTCACTCATGGTGCCAGAATTAGATCCAGATTGACATTGCTTAAGAATACACACAAAGGTACTAAATACTTTTTCAGGATGCTTGAGGCCAAGTATATAATAGGGAGAGGGTGGAAGTTGTTGAGTTGGAGGGTTGCTCTGTTCTGACCTTGAGGAAATCAGCAGAGGCTTCTCCTTTTATAATACCCTGTTTACTTCAGATGGTATTAATGATAATATTTCTAGCAGTAGAGATCTCTGCAGTAGTATTGTTCATTGCAAACTTTCAGAAGAGGATTCTTGCACACTCGAAAGCTCACATCACTATTAATGAAAATGATTCAGCGATTGATGGGTTGAAAGAGGTGAAATAACCTATTGTTAATGGGCTCCTCACTAAGCTCTATCAAGAAAACAAAGATTGGGTCTCCAGGGATCTATGGGGTGTTATTAAGGAGGCTTTGCAAGACAGCTCATTAGGCAAGGATATTAACAAAGGATTCATTAAGTTTATCCCTAGCAAGGGGGGCAAGAAACAATTGAAGAACTAGAAACCCATTACTCTTCTTAACAGGTTGTGTTTTATTGCATGAAGGGTTCCTTATCATTGTGGCATAGTTATTTTTTAACATTGTTGAAGAGATCTCTTATTACAATTATCTGTATCATCTCAAAATTAGTGAGAAAATCCGCATTTCAAAATTCATGATGCAATCTCTCTCTCTCTCTCTAGAATGGCTTTAAATGTAAAAAACATTAGTTATTTCTCTTTTTAATAGTTTATTGCATTTTTTGGGTTCCCAATATTTTCCAAGTTTTTTTCTGAGAAATTGAAAATATCTTCATCTTTTGGTATGCCGAGAAATTCCCAAGGAAGATATTTGCTTCTATATCGTGTCTTGTGCCCTTGAACAAGCATGTGAAATTTTATAAATTGAAAGCGAGGTGCTGCTAGGGTATCAAAAATAGAGGGAGATACACATGAGTGGATACAAAAAAAATTAAAAAATGAGTTTTGTTTGCTAATTCGCACCCATGGATTGATGTATGTGTCAACCCATAAGGTTTTGTGAAACAAAAAAACAAATGAAATTTTTGTGAAGACAAACATGTGCCTTTATAGAGGGAATATCAGCAAAAAAAATAAGTCAAATCATTGTGCTTTGACATGTGCCTAGGTAAAGAGATTTGAGGTAAAAATAGCATATACTGGTGCACAGCTTTGCAAAGGGTTGACAAGTTATGGAAATGATGCCAAAAACCTATATACGACCACATGCCAGTAATAAGGGAAAAAAAATCTATATATTGGCACATGCCAGCAATATGAAAAGTGGGTTTTCATGTAGACCAGTGTGCATGGTTATAGGAATCAATAGAGTTATGATACGGCTGCATCAAGTACTTATAGGCTTGATTTTCCCTGTAGATAGACAGTGATTTTTCAAAGGCAGAAACATCCACATATAGATGGTGATTCCATATAAAGAAAGAGCAACATTATACCTAGCACATTCATGTTAAACTAGGCCTTCATTCTTTGTTGTCTTCCATTATGTTAATCTCCATTATTGACAGTAGAGCAGGATTTTAGCAAGTGGCAAGGTTTCATTGAGTTATAACAGCAGTCATTGTTCCATAACAACAGTTTTCATCATTGAAGAAGGTTCTGTTATCAGATTTCAGCTGTAATTTCAGCAAAAGGGTGTTCAGCAAATTACAATGGATAATCTCAGGTATCTATATCATCACATTGGTGTGTTTCAAGGTATCATACACTTCATGTCTTCAGGGCACAGTTTTGAAAACAGAACAGCAAGATGGAGATGGAGATGGAAGAGAGGGATACAGATAGGAGAGGGACAGATAAAGAGAGAGAGGAGAGAGGGATAGATAGAGATGGAAGAGAAAGATATATAGAGGGAGAGAGAGGGAGGGATAGAAAGATAAAGATGGAGAGAGATGGGGAGATAAAGAGGGAGAGATAGAGAGGAAGAGATAGAAAGATATAGAGGAAGAGGGAGAGAGATATAGAGAGGATGTGATAGAAAGATATAGAGGAAGAGGGAGAGGGAGAGATAGAGAGAGATATAGATGGTGAGGTAGAGTGATAGAAAAATATAAGGAGATATAAAGAGAGGGAGAGAGGTAGAGACAGACAAACAAAGAGAAGAAGAGATAGAGATATTGAGGGGGGGTAGAGGGGAGAGATAGGTATATATGGGAAGAGAAAGAGAGAGACAGAGATATATGGGAAGAGAAATGGGGAGAGAGGTAGAGGTAGAGGTAGAGGTAGAGATAGAGAGAAAGATAGGGGGATAGGGAGGGAGAATGGTGGGAGAGATGAGGAGAGATAGAGAGGAGGGAAATAGAGAGAGGGATGGAAAGAAAGGGAAAAGATAGGTAGAGGGGGGGAGAGGGAGAGAGATAGGTAGAGGAAGAGAGAGAAGAGGGGGGAGAGAGAAAAGAGTGGTAAAAGAGGGAGAGAGACAAGTAGAGAGGGAGAGAGAAGAAAAAGGAGGAAGAGGGAGAGATAGTTCAATATGTAGAGAGGGAGAGGGAGAGGGAGGAGAGAGGGAGAGATATAGATAAAGGGCGATATAGAGAGATAAAAATTGAAGTTTTACTTGCAATTTTCAATATTAAAGTTAAAATTTTATCTTTAACAATTTTAATATAGTTTATTTTTATTTTTAATATTTTATTTGAAGTATAGTTTTTATTTTTTTAATTTATTTTATTTTAAGAATTTAACTATATTAACACTTAATTTTATAATTATTTTTTATTTATTAATATTGCGTTTATCTTTCAATTAATGATAATATTGTTTGTAATATATTAATTATATTTTTTAGGTACATATTTTACTAATATTTCAATTCTAATAAATCAAAAAATTATGTTGCTAACTATTAATTATAAGGGATATTAATAACTCAGGCATCACTACACTTCCACATATTCTAAAATCAAATGCATACATAGAATGCAATCCTTATTTCGATCATGAAATACATTGAGAATATACATGATGGTATGCATACATCACAAGGAATAAATAGAATAATAGCTGATTTGTTGAAATACTATAAACCTTCATAGCCTATGTGAGGGTTCAAGCAACGTAATCTTATTTACAAGCCGTGTAATTCGCACAACAATGGGATTTTGGAACCAAGTTATGGACAACTATCAATGTGTAAGGATAGCTAAATTTGCTAGGCATTGCAATTGAAATCACTATCGATGTTAATCAAGGCATAAGAGTGAGTACAAATCCTTAAGGAAGTTAGATTGAATTAAAAGCCACCAAGTATGGATAATGAAAATTATTGCAAGTCATGGAGATGGGTAGATATGTACAAACCCGGTCATAACATCATTCATTGTTTAAGGTTGTGGGAAGATGATAAATGAATGAGATATAAGTAAGCAAATCAAATTTCATACAAATAGATTTTGTAAATACCATAATATGTGGCCTGGAACAATGGTCTTACCTAACATAAGCTTGACTTCCTCAACATCCTTTGTACGTTCCAACACTATTTCTCTTCAACCTTGCTTATGATAGAAATCCTCTACAAAGCCATCAACAACACGCTTCTTTTCTTTTCCACCATCTCTTGAGTTGCCTCTAGAAATTGATTTATATAGACTTCCAATTCAAGGTGGTTAACGATGAAAATTAGTGGTGGAGCAATGAAAGATGGCAATGAAACAATGAAAAATCAGATTTGATTTGTTTTTGGCTAGCCATGTAGGGGTTTTCATGAGCTTAGTCTTTGTGTAACCCACCGCCTAATAGCATGATGTCACCTCAAAAACCCACGTGTATGGACCAAATTAAATGTATCGTCTTGCTCGTCTCTTCATAAATGAGGATTGTCAATCACAGAAGTCAACCAGTTGGGTTCATATAGGGAACACCTTCAACATAATAAAATAATTTCATACATGTGGGGGTGTGGATTATATAAAAGGTTGTTCATCATGACAAATTCTATGACAGCTCATTAATGAGGAGTTACAAGTTAGCATTCATAACAAAGTGGAGACTATTTTGAGGAGAGAATAATGTCAATTCATTCATCGTTATTTTGGAGAGGGAAAATGGGGTGTTAAAATTTGTGCCCTGATAGTGCTATTTATTGAGGAGCTTGTTGGATTTTGAGAGATCTACAATTTTTTGTTAAGTTATGTCTTAACTTTAGCCTTGTGTTCAACTATAAATTCAAGGATGAAAACCCTTGGATTTAAAAAATCAAAATATAAAATCCCTTTGGTTTTCTAAGGACAATCTCATTGAGAAGTATTTGTGCTATTAGCTTTTGTCTTATTTTCCAACATACTTGTATTTGGAATACCAACATATTAATAGCAGATTTGCCTCAAATTTACATGTTTATTTGATGATATTCTAGAATATTTGAATACATATTTTTGCTCCGACATATTTGTATTGCTCATGCAATCTATTGCTGCATTTTTCAAGCATTGTTGTTTATTTGAATATATACATGTAAATCATTATTCATCACCATATGTTCTCACCTCATTCTCACAAGATATCGGTGGTCAGAAAATGCTAAACAATACTATTTACTCACAGTATACTCTCACCTTGCCCTCACATGACCTTAGTGATTCAAAAGTGGTAAATATGTTTTATTAAAATTTGCTGAGGTCATGACATACCCCATCTCTATCCCTCTAAAATATGGATTGTTGATGAGGTTGCTAATCAAGATTGCTGCCACCTAAAACTCACCATACACTTAACTAAACTTATGTGCAAGCGCTTGAGCATAAGGAATTACAGTTATATTTTTCCAACTGGGAAACCCAACAATTCTGTAGCTAACAAACGTAAGGAAATGTTATGATTGCTTCTAAGAGATATCACTAATGAAAAAAAAAAGTGAGCATAAACCACAATTACTTGGCTGGGAGTGAAATAAGGCTCTTAATCTGACATTCCCAAAAAACGGCTACCACTTTCTGGTGAACATGTAAGCCCATGTATAGCAAATGGGTTAGTGGCTTAACCGATGAACGGCAAATGGAATCCCGGCACTAAAGTAAAACAAACACAGATGAATAGCACTCAATTTCTCTATTTAAATTCGCTCAAAAGCACGTTCCAACCTCTGAATTTCTCTTTTCTAGCGACCTATGGACTTGCCTCAAACCAAATGTAAAACAACGGACCCTACATACATTTACAACTACACCACAACCCAACTAGGTTTCCAACCCGCCTCTAGCAATCTAGCCGGCATAGTCCCTAATTGCGATAAATTTCCCACAACATAAAAACCTAACATCAATAAAACCCTAACAAAGGAAGAACCCTAGTCATCGGAAAACATAATCTCATACTTAATATCCGTCTAAATTGCACTAGATATCTGCTCTCCCTTGCCTTCGCAGTAAATCATGGCCTCCACGAAACTAATAACGATTCAAATCAAAGCATTCAAGTTAACTTCTAAAAACCTACCAAAATCTGCAAAATCTCCCACACAAAAGTTCAGAATTAAACACCTTAATTGCACTTAATCGAAAGCATAATTAATCTACCAAAAGAATAAAGGAAAAATTAAACATAATTAACACTAAAAAATCCAAAAGAAAAAGGCCATAGACGGATAAAATACAACAATCTGTAAATGCGTTGACTCGCAAGAATCAAACAACAAAACTAAAAATAAAACAAAAAACAAGATGCACAATTTAACTAAATTTTCAACAAATGGCCTACTGAATTATAAATACCTAGAGCAGAGTAAGCGTGAGCTCGTGCCAGGTTGCATACCTGAATAGCAGAGAAGGAATTCGAGGCTTTGAAGCTCTGCTGCTCAATAGGTTTTATACTATCCACGACTCAAATATACATACGTGGTAGTGTACGCGCATAAATAAGTGGCAGAAGGGGAAACCCTCCTCCCTTTATTTGGCTTACGAAAGTAAGATTTAAAGATGCTTTTCGTACGAATATTTCATTATTAATTCACTTAAGCCAAAATATTTCATTATTAATTGACGTTTCATCTTATCGAAATAAAGCATTCAAGAAATAATAGATTGAGTTATGACTAAAATGTCTCCTTTATTTTAAGCATTAATTAAGATAAAAGATCATTTCACATGACTTTGCATCTTATCAAAATTAAATTTAGACTTTTTGATGTTATTTTCTTCTACATATATTTAATGATTAGACAATGGATAATGTTAAAATGTCACCAAGAGAGATTATGGATAGAGTTATGATCAGTATGTTCTCTTATAAAGACTAAATAGAAATGGCATTTAAATAGTAAAGACATTTTTTATAAATGTATGTGTTAGGCATTTTCTATGAATATAAGTGTGGATTATATTCTTGAAGTTTGATTGAATATAGTATTAAAAAATTTAAAATATTTTAAAATGTTATTTTTGTGATGTGGTATTGGGTGTATTAATTATTATTTTTCTAGGTTTACAATTAAAATTTATCATCATTGAATAACTGTATGAATTATCACTTCTTTCTAATTGAAATCAAGATCTGAGGGACGTCCATTCCACCAAATTAACACTTCCTTCAATTTAGAACCAAGATATAAGAACTAAGGTCCAATCTCGACTTCATCCTTTAAGAGAACCAAACCTCCAAATTTTATTGAGGTAAAATCTCTACCTCATCCCTTAAAAGCATTAAGCCTTTACACTTAGCAAGACTTCCCTAATAAATTCTTTTTTGAACCATTCAACTTCACCAATAAACTAAAAATTTCTTAACAATACTACTAAAAAGTTAAATTTTTATTAATCTCTACTTCCCATTTTTTAAGAAACTTTGAACTTAAATTTGAATTTAGCACTCATGTCAAAAGTTAACTTGAGTACCCTCGTTCATGGGGTTGGTCGAGATCATCCATAATCAAATTCTAGATAAGAGTACCAATGGTTGCCTCTTCCTAGATTTTGTTGTAATCTCAACTATGACAGTGCTTGTAGGGGCAATCCTAACATTTTGGGTGCTAGTTGTATCATAAGTGTGAACCCTGATTTCATACCTGCACAAACATAGCAAACAAGCATAATGTTCGATCAAATGCAAGAGAGAATCAAGGTTCCCCATGAAACTAGATTGAAATACTAATATAGGAAGAAAATGAAGAACAATGCAAATGAAAGTAAATAAATCCTATTTTAATGAACAACTATCAATCCCATGGGGGAATTGGTGTTGATTGGTGTGTCGAAATCAGCCATTTCCCAACTCCTTTGTAAGCCTTGTGATTGTTGATGGTGAGATTAGCTGCTTGAGTGGAATGAACAAAATTAGCTCTCTTCAAAAGAGTAACTTTGCATGAAATATGTGGAATGAAAACGAATTTGAGTATAGTAAGTTTACTCAAAATTGTGGATGATGAATGAGGAGAGAAACCTCCAATTTATAGATTTTCAAAATGGAAAAGAAAGTGAAAACAAGCAATGTGGGATCATTCAACATCCAATGGCCAAGTGTCACTTGTCAAGATGTGAATGGTTGAAAGTTGTGCACATTTTAGCCAAAGTGCCAATAAATGCAACTAGGTGGAATTTGAAATCGAGGAAATGACATGTGAGAGGGAAAAAGGAATGAAATAAATGCCACTTGGCTCAATGCACAAGAACATGTAAAAGAGTGAATGCCTTGTTGGATGTACAAGTTCACTTGGACTTTTTGAATTCAAACTTGAGGGAATATTCCCTTTTTGATGCCATGTGAGGGAAAATAAAGATTTAATAAATGAATTAAATCTATTTTCATGTGCAACTTGCATTCTCTAGAAGATTTTAGTGATAGAGATTAACTTAATCAATGATTTGATTAATATAATGAGGGATTAGATGATTTGACAATTTTGACTTAAATTGATAAATTGATTTAAATCGGAATTGAGAGGAAATGCTTAATTAAATAAGTGATTTTTATTTATTTAACTAAGTGGGATAATGTTAGATTAAATCAAATAAGGTTTAATTTGTTTAATTTAATAAGAGGACTTTAGAGACTTTAATTAAATAAAATGATTTATTTAATTAAACAAAAATATAAGGTTAATTAAATTAAATTGATTAATTTAATCACTGGAGGAGAAAGACTTAATCAAATAAATAATGATTTATTAAATTAAGGGACAGAATATGATGAAGTGTTGAGAGTGTGATTTAGGAGGAACTGTTGTTAGTAATCAAGATCAAATGTGTCAAATCGAATTTGTACATTTTCCATGTCTATATTTTGCCCCTCTTTGAAGCAATGTACTTGTTGCATTGATTCAAAGAATAAACTGTTGTGATCATAGTTCAAAATTTCTCAATTTTTTCATATGCCCCACTACTGCCCCAGCGGAAGGATTATGCTGGTATACTACCCCCCTCAAGAGATCGAGCAGAAATGTTCGATTTTTCGATCGAGATCGCGATAAAATGCGAAAGGAATGGTTTTATTGATCAAAGGACGAAAGATAATTATTTGATGTAAACAATTCTGATGATGTATAGACAGTCATCAGCCATGAATAGCCTCGTGTATATTTTGAGATCTCACACCTACTTTAGATAGAAATGTTAGTAAAGATAGAAGAATAAGAAGAATAAGATGGATGGAAGGAGGATCCAACAAGCCTACATTATGAATGATGATGATGATGATTTGCTTACCAGGAGTTGGGATTTTCAAAGGGTCAATAACATTATGTTTGATAACACACATAGATACGATGCATCAAGGTATAAAGGACCAGGATGGTGTTGTACCTAGTGTGATGGACTTTGACTCGGCAATCAGATAGGAGTATTCTTGTTCACACTTGACATACGAAAACGTTGCTAGGGCGGACCTTAACAAAGCAAGTATTCGCCAAGTTAATTTACAAGAGCATCCAACAAGCATAGTAGATAAAAGAGACAACGATCTTTTCCCCATTCCTTTCCCTCTAAACCTGTTTTTGTTTAGGCATCATCGAGAGGTCCTTGGAATGAGCACAAAATAAGATAATCCAATAAAAGACTAAATAAAGCAAACCAAACAAGCTAATGTTCTTCATACCGCTAGCCAAGGCTAAACTACTGTGGGGTACCTGATGCTTATGTCCATCATGGGAAGGATTCATCCTAGGACATGTTGTGATCAGGGTTTTGGTGGGACTGATTGGATGATAAGCTATTGATACTCTGAGTTGACCAACTTGCTTGCTTACTAATTTAGACTTTCGAGACTTTGACGATTAGGGTGTTCACTTTTGAACCTGCTAGACTTGTTTCTAACTGACTCACCAAAGGGTGAAGGCGACGATTGACTTTATTACGAGAATCGCAGGTGAAAGCGAGATGAAATGGATGCACCATTTTGGTTTTTTCTAGATATTTTGAGGTTGTTTTTGGTATTTTTGAAGATGTTTTGCAAATGTTTTTGGTATTTTCAAAAAATTTAATATTTTTGGTATTTTTGAGATTTATGAATGTTTTTGGTTTTTGTGTCTTGGGGGTCGATCAAGGATGGCCTTGCCTACGTTTACGCTCAAAGACGACGTAGTTCAGATTCCAATTGACTTGGTTGGTAATGAGATAGATGGGCAAACGGATTGTCGTTGCGATGGACACCTAAAATCCTAGAATGTAAACTAGATGGGCAAATAGATTGCCAATGTGACAGACACCTAAAAATCCTAGAATGTAAACTAGATGGGCAAACGGATTGCCAATGCGACGGATGCCTAAAGGACTGACCTAAATGTAAACTAGATGGGCAAACGAATTGCCAATGCGATGGACGCTTAAAGGACTGACCTAAATGTAAACTAAATGGGCAAACGGATTGCCAATGCGACAGACGCCTAAAGGACTGACCTAAATGTCTCGGGGGATGATCAAAGATCAACCTTGCCTACGTTCAAGCTCAGAGATGACGTAGTTCGACAAGGTGAAAGACTGGCAAGACTCAATGATAAATTTTGAAGATTTTCTGATATTTTGACATGTTTTTTGGATTTTGAATTTTTTTTTCTAATGTTTTTGGATTTTTTGATGAATTTTCCGAATGTTTTTGGATTTTTTGCATGATTTTGATGATTTGGATATGGATACATGATATCAGTGCTTTGTTTTGGGATTTTTGTTGAAAACCAAGCTAAGATTGATTGATCAGATTAATGGATTGATAGTTTGACTAAGTGTGTTAAGTCAAACAAAAGTGATAATGCACTTGTAAAATCTAGGAAGTTGTGTTATCCTAGAGTAAATTTGTACAAAAGAGGATGGTTTGACTAAGTGTGTTAATTCAAACAAGTTGATGATGGATTGGATAACTTGACTAAGTGTGTTAAGTCAAATAAAATGATAATGCACTTGTAAACTCTAGGAAGTTGTGTTATCCTAGAGTAAACTCGTGCACAAGAGGGCAGTTTGACTAAGTGTGTTTAGTCAAAAAGGTGATAATTGATTGGATTCATTTGATCAATATTGATGAAGCTTGATTTGGAACAAAATTTTTTTGATGATTTGATGTGATGCTGACGCACAAGTTAGATGCGACTGATATGAATTGTCCAGATTGATGTTCAATGAAAGATAAAACTTGATAAGGAACATCTTCTCGTCAAAATATGTCATGGGGTAGTGATTTAGATTGTTGGCTCACATATGCTTTAACCAATTTTATTCCATGTTCGCCAATGTTCGAATTACTTCATAAGTTGGATAATATATACTAAGATCTATTCCTGAAGCAAGATGCAAATATCTGCCCCCAGTGTCTAGCAATGTATGGAACGACCATGGGTGGATGCTTGGATCAGTATAGGTGGATGGATGGATAGATAGATACGGTAAGCATGCAAAGGATTCCAAGGATTATATTGTGATAAGATAAGGTGTTTGAACAAAGGATACTCATTTGGATAATGCTTCAAGGCTCAGATAGCGTCGGGTAGGATAGGATTAATGAAAATGACCCATGTCAAGATGTCTACCATAAGCAAGTGTAAAGTGTGCACCAAAATTTCATCAAGATCAAGGTAACTTGGAGTGTGGATGCAGATGGATAAAAATGGATTGGATAAATAGTGCATGGATGAATGGATTTATGTTGGCTTTATTATGGATGTGATAAGATGCTTGCTCCTGAAATGGCGCACGTGGATGCTCAATTCTACACATGATGCCTATTTGCCAATTTTTCATCATGGTACTTGCCCAAAGAGCCACCGTAGTGGTTTTCACTAAAGGACGATTTTTTTCTTTATTGTTTTCAATCATTTTATTTTTTTTATTTTTTTTATTTTTAATTTTTTTTTGTATTTTTTTGAGAGATTTTAAGCTCATACTGAACCATCTGGTGGTGTCGATGTAGATGCTTCCATAATAATGTGCCATCAATATCTTGCTTGAAGAAGTTGCCTTGCCAAGATACGTGCACTTGAAAGCAACTTTTGAGAAATATGTTTTGCTTTGCTGATACTGGAGTTAACACTGTCTTTGTGCGCACATCGTGATAAAGTGCCTTCTGAATCCTTATGATGAAGGGTTTTTGCCAACACATGGTCAATGTGAGAATTGGATATCATGCGTGGAGGCGTGGATGAAGTGTGTTTAAGAGTAAAAGATGGATTAGTTGATAGTTTGGAACTTTTGACTCTCCAAACTTGGGATGAGCAATAATGGGTGGATATAAAAGTGTGCATGGAATCAGGACCAACTACTTGATACACTTTGTATGTTGCTTGAGAAGCCTTCTTTTTCCTTTGTGGACATTTTTAATGGATACTTGCCCCTTTTTTATTTTGCCCCATAGTTTCTTTGACTGATGGAGTTTGATAGGGATATTTTTTCTTTGTATTCTTTGGTATCCATATGTATTTGATTTGTCCTTCGTACTTCTTATCTTCTTTGCTTTGATTCAAATATCCATTTTGATGTTGGTCCCAATTCGTGGATGGGGTGATGGGTGGATGAAGATTCATGATGTGGCTGGTTGTAGTATTGGCATTGGTTTCATCATAAAGATTCTTCATGCTCCCTATGTTGACATTTGCTCAAGACGAAGTTGCCCCCAATTTCATGAAGGTATCACTGATATGTGTATATCCCTTGATTATCAAATAACCAAGGCCTTGATGCTCAAGATTGCCAATAATTTATACTAATTCTAGGATACCTTATTCACGTAGGCCTAATCCTCTACCTTGATAATTCATCTGTTGAAACATTTTATGTGCAACATAATATGATTTACCTTGGAGACAAGGTGCTACTCCTTTGCTTTGTGGTGAATCTTCAAAAGTGCCAATTGCTTTATTGATGAGGCAACTTGCCCTAAGAAAGGTAAGTGATCCAAATTTATAAGTGATAGGATCCTCTATCTGTGGGATGACTTCCTGATTGATATCTTTGGTTTGAGCTTGTCAAATATTAGATTTTCATGCTTCTTCAAGGGGTATTGATGATTCACTGTCCTCGTAAAAGTCTTCCTCATGATTCATTCTTGATATGCTTTCACATGATGTTTTTGATTCACAACTTTTGTAGAAGCCTTCTTCATGACCCATTTCTGATATGTCTCTGCATTTCTCTATATCTTGATCGTGTTTACAAATGTTAAGAGTAGGAGACTCTTGTTTTGAAAGAAGACCATCTACATGTCCATCTAAAGAAAGCATCTTACGGGTAGATGGAGGGGTGTGTGCTATATGGATATGATCCTTATTTGTGATATCTTGTATAGATAGGAGAGTTTCCATTACCTCATTGTAGTATCTTAGATATACGAATTCTTGATCTTGGTTAATGTCAGAATTGATCTCAACATGCTTTGGATCAAGTTCTTGAAATGGGTCGATTTTAAAGGATGGATTGTTTATAAAGGGTTCTTGGATATCTTCATTAGGCATAGGAAGTTTCCCAAATGTCATGAGGTCAAAGGATGTCCATAGGTTTTGGAAAGGATCATTGCTAGACTTTGGTGAAAGATGTTGATCATGCTTTGGATCAAATTCCTGAGATATGTCCTCTAACTCATTAGGTGATGTAGAGACATTTTCAACATGATCATTGGTTGAAGGATCTTGATCATCATTTTCAACGATTGTGGTGGGAGTTTGTTGCAAGCTTTGTTGCTCGAGTAAGGCTTGTGTTTGATGTTAAGCCAACAATGCTTGTTGTTGGTTGTGTTGTTGTTATTTCAACAAAGCTTGTTGTTGATCTTGCTGCTGTTGCGCCAACAAAGCTTGTTGTTGGTCTAGTTGCTATTGTGCCAACAAAGCTTGTTGTTTCGCTTGTTGTTGTGCCTAAAAATCTTGTAGGGCTTGTTGGTATGATTGTTCATGAATTGCTTCTAGTTGTGCTCAGTATTGTGCTTGCGCTTGTTGAGCCTAGTGCTCAGATTGAGCTTGAGCTTGTGCTTGTTGGGCTACTTGAGTGGCTTGCGCAGCTTGTTGGGCAACTGCTTGTGCTTGTGCTTGCTAAGCAGCCTGTTGTGCAGCTTGTTGGTTTTGTTTCAGTACCCTCTGATGATTGGCTTTTTGGATGGGTTGGATCAGGGTGGTGAATGAATTCATCACATTAGCTTTTGGTGGGATTGGTGGTGGATTGGGAATGATTCCAACCATTGTGACAAGCGAAACGGTTGTGTTGGTGGTTGAGATTTGGGTTGTTCGAAGTGTGGTTGAGATGCTCGATCCTTGAGAAGGTATGTTTTGAGAAATTTGAGGATCGACTACTATATTGGTCGTGGTGGTTTGAATGGTTGCCACTTGTTGTTGTGATGTTGCAGGCAAAAAGAGAGGATTCGATGTGATGCTCGAATTGCATAGATTTGAGAAACTAGATGTGGGTAGGGGGGGAAGACCCAATCCAATAGGTGATGTGGATGTGAGCGATAATAGAGGAAAGGGTGGTAAGTTCCCCAGGAAGGAGAACGGGTCAATGAATCCCGCTGCTCCGATCAAACCACCTTCTCCTTATGGTAGAGAAGTAGGTATGTTTAACGGATAGGCCGGTGTTGCATGGAATGAGGATGAATTTGCATGATTATGGAAGGTGAGTGGGATGTAGGGGTGTGATGGATTCACCGGGATGAATTTTTCCAGTGTGGTGCTTGTTGGGTCTCAAAAACGCAGGTTTGAACCATGAGAGGTTGTCAAGCTCTCACAACGCTTTTGGCCAACATGCAAGGCCAATTGATGCAATTATACCTTCTTCTCTTCAAGCTCTGCAAAACCCAGGCGGGTGCACCTATGTGTATGTTACAAATTTAAGATGTATTTCCTGGTGAAACAATCTATCCACAATGGCAAAGGGAAGTGGATAGATAAAATCACTACAACTACTCCTACTCCTATTGCACAAATGAAAGGTTTTGAATAAGTTGTTTATGTGAATCTCTGGGTTGTGGCAGATCAATGCCTTCTATCCACATGGGTAATGGAGTCAAGAATAAAAATGATATGTGTTTCCTCTTATTGGCTTAACTCTAGTTGTTAGGCACTTTGAAAATTCTATGGCTGGCATAAAACTTCACTAAATCTATGACTTGCATAAACAGTGCTGGAATGTTTCTCTATCAGGTTCTACTTCAACAATCCAAAAGAAATCTTAAAATCACTGTGACTTATTAAAAGATTTTAATTCTGACTTGCAGACACCAGTTAATTAAATCACACAAAATGAGAGTGCATTTTGATAAACCAGAGATATACTTGATATGTTGATTTAAATGATTAAAAGATCCCAAGCTAGAGACAACCAAAAATAAGGAATATGTATTATTTTATCACAACAACTCAACACCAAAGAGAAATTCACCAGTTTAAAATTTTAGTCTTTATTGCTTCTGCTTCAAGAAAAGTCTATACATGATTTCCATCATAGTCCCTTCTTGGGAAAAATCTAACTCCTACTGTCTAACTACTATCTACCCCCCCTTTTGTTGTTTGATTTTCAAAACATTTATACAGCAAATCTCAAACGTCACAACTCTTCATTTTCCTGTTACAACCGTTTACATTCATGACAACAATTAAAATATTTAATTTTGTTGCCTCTCAGCAAATTAAATATCTTTTACATAGTTATGTGTTTGATTTTGTTTTAATACTTTACCAGCCTTCAATACTTCGCTTTATACCTTGATCGGTCTTCATGTTTATTTCCCCGTGCCCCTTGTTATACCTACCGCTATACCATGGTCAACATATTGACCGATCACAGTATTGTGATGGCCAGCCTTCACTATCACCTCTGCTATTATCGCCTTATCGCGGTCAACTCCTCACCCTCCTGCAGGGCCGCGGTGCCAGCATTTACTGTCACACTAACTATCTATTGTGCCACTGTGGTTCCTTCTCTGGCCGGTCATGGTATGGCGGTAGCCGCCATCGCTGCCACTTCGTTGTCTATCTCTTATTCACCACAGTCACCGCGGTCTATGAGATGACCCCCTGTGGTTCTACGGTAACCGTTTATTGACCGCTAACCATTAACCTTCGTCGACTCCCTGTCTACCGTGCCACCACGGTCTCCATCCTGACTGGCTACGGTACCACGACATCCAATTTTCATTGTCTTCTCTCCTCCTACCACTCTACCGCGGTCTGCTTCCTAACCATCAACAGTACTGCTGTGTGACTGTTAACCATCATCTCGCTGCTTCCTCTTGCCCACCGCAATCACCGCGCGTAGTGTAGCTGTAGACATTTTCTGCTTTGCTTCGCCGATTATCTCACCGCCACCACAATACCGCGGTCAATGAATTGACCGCGCGTGGTGTGGCGATAAAACCTCATGCCAGCCTGTTATCTACCACCGCCATACCGCAAGTCCCTTTGTGGGAGGTCACGATAAAGCGATAAGTGAGATAGGATGTGAATGTTAAGGTAGCGGTAAGGGTACAAGTCACTTCTGGCACATTGGATGATGATGAAGTGAATTTTATATGAAAAAGATAGGAAAATGGACATAAATGAATTAAATAACTTAGGATTTAGTGGTAAATATGAGGTTTAAATGAGAAAAACCCTTAGGATTTTAAATGGAAATTTTGGTTCTAATAGTGGCTCCTGTTGGGAATAAGTGATTTTGTAAATCACTGCAAGAATCTAGAATTTCTTTGGGAGAGCAGACCAAGCATAGGAAAGGATATGAAAATGATGGCAATAGTAGATGGAAGGAATGAACAAATGAAGGATATGAAAATGGAGCAAATGGAGAAGTGGAAAACCCTAAACTACTATGCATGGAAGAGAACGATTAAAGAGGCATTGCTAAGAATTATCCATGCACTGGAAATCCTTAATCCTCTGTACCTGCCATGGTCCAAAAATTAAACCATAAAGGATGGCCCCACGCCACCCCAAAGAAAAACCCGTACTTTCCTCTGTCATAGACTTTGTTCTGGTTAAAGCTCATCAGGTTTCTTTTGAAACTATCCATTCCACCTACCCTGCAACATGCACTGCCATTGAAAACCTTAAGGAAATCATTGCATTCAACCTGATTCATATTCATTTTACCACTCTGCATTTTATCATTCTTATTATCATATGAAAAATATTTATCACCCTCAACATACGAAGTGTATGCACATTCAACAAAACATTCATAGGCATGCTCACTGTCATATGTTGCTGAATGATCAAGCAGTTGTACTGGGACCTAAAAATCTAAATACTCCTTATGGCAACCAGAAAATTCAATCTCATCAACATCCTCTAAAACAATCAAATCAGAGCTACTCTCCATTTCTTTCCTATCACTAGTTGGCACTGACACACACTTTTGATTCATACAGTCATCCTTATACATACTTGAATCAACAAATTTTGGACACTCATCATCAATTACATGTAAACTAATATCTTCCTTTTGCAGGAAAAAATTATTTGAGTCACATACCTCTTCTTGGACAGACATGGATCTTTGATCAGCTTCAAAGAATTCCTCATCACTGTGAGAGATACACATGGGGTCATATGAATTATTACTTTCAGTATCAAAACAAATGTAGGTTGGAGCCAAAACTTTGGAATCATCTTCATGTGCACATCTCTGGTATTCAAGAGTCAATAAATCTGAAACTTTCTCACTACTGAGTGAACATGTTTCATCCATATCTCTTGGTATTTCTCTAACTTCTTGATCTCCATATGAACTGCAACAATCATCTTGTTGTAGATCAACATCCACCATTTCATCTTCACAATCTGGATCACGATCTGTTACGCAAGAGAGACTCTCCATATGTTCATTGCTAGATGGCACAATATCCTCTTCTAATTTAGCTTCTGAAGCAGTGTTGATGTACTCCCCAAATGATGTGTCCCCACCAATATCATTAATGTTGCAATCATCTTCCAAATCTGAAAAATTGTCATTAGAGATCCCAATGGCACATTCTTCCTTAGTTTGTTGCATTGTTTGAGCATCCATGATATCACTACTAGATTTATTATTTCCAATATCCATGTGTCTTGTCCCAAGCATGGAATCAAGAAATTTATCTACTACATCAAAATCTTGTTGTTCTGATGACTCTGGCCAATAAACTGATTCAAGCTCCCATGCTCTTGCAAATTGTGTAACAAATGTGGGTCTCGTAGGCCTATGATGAGGAGGTAATTGCATATAGATGTCTATCATCCTATTGTATAGAGAGTTTTCATCCTCTCCTTCATATTTCCTTATGTCAAAAAATGTATCTAAGGGGGAAATTCCACATTCTGATTCTGTAATGGAGTCTTGGCTTTGAGTATGTACATCATCATCTTCTTCTTGATTATGTAAATAATCATCATCTTTGTCCTCATACTGGCTAAAGAATATTTCTTTCAGATCCTCCCATGAAGATATACTTTGCACAGGAAAACTTTTAAACTATTCCCTTGCACTATCCCTCATAGATCTTGAAAAACATTTCGTAATGACATCCTCTGGATAAATTTGAAAGTTGACAATAAAATTCCAGAATCGTTCCATATGCTCATAAGCTGATTCATCCCATTCTCCATGAAATTTAGGGATATGCATTAGCAGTTTATCAGTTCACAAGGGTAAGGATTTGGGTAGCCTTGGACATTACTAAAGTTAAATGGTTTATCAATAATTAAGACAAAATTTGGAGGGCCATATGCGTTTTGGTAGATCATTGATATTTTTTCAGGAAATGGAAGATGAATATTCATTTGATGTAATGGTTGTGGTGCATAAGTGTTCTGCTGTGAATAGAGCACATTACCTCCATTGTCGAGCTTCTCAATTGTATCATGTGGTATTTGTGGTGTCTAAGATCTGCTGGCATTTGTGTCTTCTTCTTACTGTATGATGGCCTATTCGGTGGTGTACTTGGAGCACATTCAGCTCTCAATTGCAACATTCGTTGTTTCACTTGTAATGTTTTTTGTTTCCAGTGTAACCTTTGTTGTTCCAATTCTTCCAACTCTCTTATTGATTGTTGTCTTCTCTCTTCTTCTAACATCTTGAAAAAATATGACTATTCCACAATATCCATGCATTATTTATCAAATTTGAAATAGAGTCACCACCTACTTTTCCCAAAAGTAGGTAAATGAAAAAGATTATGATATTGTTTTGGTTTGCCCCCAGCGGAATCTCCAAAAAAGAAAAACTCGGTTGACTCTATAAATGGATAGGCTCAAAAAACTTTCTTGAGTAAGTCCCTAGCAGAGTCACCAATTTGTTGGGTCTCAAAAATGTAGGTTTGAACCATAAGAGGTTGCCAAGCTCTCACGATGCTTTTGGCCAATGTACAAGGCCAATTGATGCAATTATACCTTCTGCTCTTCAGGCTTTGCAAAACCCAGGCGGGTGCACCTATGTGTATGTTGCAGATTTAAGATGTATTTCCTGGTGAAACAATCTATCCACAATGTCAAAGGGAAGTGGACAGATAAAATCACTACAACTACTCCTACTCCTATTGCACAAATGAAAGGTTTTGAATAAGTTGTTTATGTGAATCTCTGGGTTGTGGCAGATCAATGACTTCTATCCACATGGGCAATGGAGTCAAAAATAAAAATGATATGTGTTTCCTCTTATTGGCTTAACTCTAGTTGTTAGGCACTTTGAAAATTCTATGGCTGGCATAAAACTTCACTAAATCTATGACTTGCATAAACAGTGCTGGAATGTTTCTCTACCAGGTTCTACTTCAACAATCCAAAAGAAATCTTAAAACCACTATGACTTATTAAAAGATTTTATTTCTGACTTGCATACACCAGTTAATTAAATCACACAAAATAAGAGTGCATTTTGATAAACCATAGATACACTTGATATGCTAATTTAAATGATTAAAAGATCCCAAGTTGGAGACAACCAAAAATAAGGAATATGTATTATTTTATCACAACAACTCAACACCAAAGAGAAATTCACCAGTTTAAAACATTAGTCTTTATTGCTTCCACTTCAAGAAAATTTTGTACATGATTTCCATCCCAGTCCTTTCTCGGGGAAAATCTAACTCCTACTGTCTAACTACTATCTACCCCCCCTTTTGTTGTCTAATTTTCAATACATTTATATTGAAAATCTCAAACGTCACAACTCTTCATTTTCTTGTTAGAACCGTTTACATTCATGACAACAATTAAAATATTTAAATGTGTTGCCTCTCAGCAATTTAAATATCTTTTACATAGTTATGCATTTGATTTTGTTTTAATACTTTATCGGCCTTTAATATTTCGCTTTATACCTTGACCAGTCTTCATATTTATTTCCTCGTGGCCCTTGTTATACTTACCACTATACCGCAGTCAACATGTTGATCGGTCGCAATATTGCAGTGGCCAGTGTTCACTGTCACCTCTGCTATTACCGCCTTACCGCAGTCAACTCCTCGTCCTCTTGCAGTGTCGCGGTGCCAGCATTTATTGTCTATCGTGCCACCGCGGTTCCTTCTCTAGCCGGTCACAATATGGCAGTAGCTGCCATCGTTGCCACTTCGTTGTCTGTCTCTTGTTCACCATAGTCACCGCGGTCTGTGAGATGACCCCCTGTGGTTCTACGATAACCGTTTACTGACCGCTAACTGTTAACCTTCGTTGCCTCCCTATCTATCGCGCCACCGCGGTCTCCATCCTGACTGGCTACAATACCGCGACATCCAATTGTCATCGCCTTCTCTCCTCCTATCGCTCTACAGTGGTCTGCTTCCTAACTGTCGGCGGTATCGCAGTGTGACCGTTAACCGTCATCTCACTGCTTCCTCTTGGCCACCGCGGTCTATGGTTTAACTGCGCGCAGTGTAGCAGTAGACATTTTCTGCTTTACTTCGTCAATTATCTCACCACCATCGCGGTATTGTGGTCAATGAATTGACCATGCGCGGTGTGGCGGTAAAACCTCATGCCAGCCTGTTATCTGCCACCGCCATACCACAGGCCCCTTTGTGGGAGGTCACGGTAAGGGTATAAGTCACTTCTAGGACATTGGATGACGATGAAGTGAATTTTGTATAAAAAAGATAGGAAAATGGACATAAATGAATTAAATCACTTAGGATTTAATGGTAAATATGAGGTTTAAATGAGAAAAACTATTAGGATTTTAAATGGAAATTTTGGTTCTAAAAGTGGCTCTTGTTAGGGATGAGTGATTTTGCAAATCACTGCAAGAATCCTGAATTTCTTTGGGAGAGCAAACCAAGCAAAGGAAAGGATATGAAAATGAAGGCAATAGCAAATGGAAGGAATGAACAGATGAAGGATATGAAAATGGAGCAAATGGAGAAGTGGAAAACCCTAAACTACTGTGCATGGAAGAGAATGATTAAAGAGGCATTGCTAAGAATTGTCCATGCACTGGAAATCCTTAATACTCTGTACCTTCCATGGTTCAAAATTTAAACCATAAAGGATGGCCTCACGCCACCCCAAAGAAAAACCCGCACTTTCCTCTGTCATAAACTTTGTTATGATTAAAGCTCGTCAGGTTTCTTTTGAAACTATCCATTCCACCTACCCTGCAACATGCACTGCCATTGAAAACCTTCAGGAAATCATTGCATTCAACCTTATTCATATTCATTTTACCACTCTGCATTTTATCATTCTTATTATCATATGAAAATATTTATCACCCTCAGCATACGAAGTGTATGCACATTCAACAAAACATTCATAGGCATGCTCACTGTCATATGTTGTTGAATGATCAAGCAGCTGTACTAGGACCTAAAAATTTGAATACTCCTTATGGCAACCAGAAAATTCAATCTCATCAACATCCTCTAAAACAATCAAATCAGAGCTACTCTCCATTTCTTTCCTATCACTAGTTGGCACTGACACATACTTTTGATTCATACAGTCATCCTTATACATACTTGAATCAACAAATTTTGGACACTCATCATCAATTACATGTAAACCAATATCTTCCTTTTGCAGGAAAAAATTATTTGAGTCACATACCTCTTCTTGGACAAACATGGATCTTTGATCAACTTCAAAGAATTCCTCATCACTGTGAGAGATACACATGGGGTCATATGAATTATTACTTTCAGTATCAAAACAAATGTAGGTTGGAGCCAAAACTTTGGAATCATCTTCATGTGCCCATCTCTGGTATTCAAGAGTCAATAAATCTGAAACTTTCTCACTGCTGAGTGAACATGTTTCATCCATATCTCTTGGTATTTCTCCAACTTCTTGATCTCCATATGAACTGTAACAATCATCTTGTTGTAGATCAACATCCACCATTTCATCTTCACAAGCTGGATCACAATCTGTTATGCAAGAGAGACTCTTCATATGTTCATTGCTGGCTGGCACAATATCCTCTTCTAATTTAGCTTTTGAAGCAGTGCTGATGTACTCCCCAAATGATGTGTCCCCACCAATATCATTAATGTTGCAATCATCTTCCAAATCTGAAAAATTATCATTAGAGATCCCAGTGGCACATTCTTCCTTAGTTTGTTGCATTGTTTGAGCATCCATGATATCACTACTAGATTGTCTTGCCCCAAGCATGGAATCAAGAAATTTATCTACTACATCAAAATCTTGTTGTTTTGATGACTCTGGCCAATAAACTGATTCAGGGTCCCATGCTCTTGCAAATTGTGTAACAAATGTGGGTCTCGTAGGCCTATGATGAGGAGGTAATTGCATATAGATGTCTACCATCCTGTTGTATAGAGAGTTTTCATCCTCTCCTTCATATTTCCTTATGTCAAAAAATGTATCTAACAGGGAAATTCCACATTTTGATTCTGTAATGGAGTCTTGGCTTTGAGTATGTACATCATCATCTTCTTCTTGATTATGTAAATAATCATCTTTATCCTCATACTGGTTGAAGAATATTTCTTTCAGATCCTCCCATGAATATATACTTTGCACAGGCAAACTTTTAAACCATTCCCTTGCACTATCCCTCATATATCTTGAAAAACATTTCGTAATGACATCCTCTGGATAAATTTGAAAGTTGACAATGAAATTCCAAAATCGTTCCATATGCTCATAAGCTGATTCATCCCATTCTCCATGAAATTTAGGGATATGCATTAACAGTTCTATCAGTTCACAGGGGTAAGGATTTGGGTAGCCTTGGACATTACTAAAGTTAAATGGTTTATCAATAATTGAGACAAAATTTGGAGGGCCATATGGGTTTTGGTAGATCATTGATATTTTTTCACGAAATGGAAGATGAATATTCATTTGATGTAATGGTTGTGGTGAGTAAGTGTTATGTTGTGAATAGAGCACATTACCTCCATTGTTGAGGTTCTTAGTTGTATCATGTGGTATTTGTGGTGTCCAAGATCTCCTGGAATTTGTGTTTTCTTCTTACTGTATGATGGCCTATTCAGTGGTGTACTTGGAGCACATTCGGCTCTCAATTGCAGCATTCGTTGTTTCACTTGTAGTGTTTTTTGTTTCCAGTGTAAACTTTGTTGTTCCAATTCTTCCAACTCTCTTATTGACTTTTGTCTTCTCTCTTCTTCGAACATCTTGAAAAAATGTGACTGTTCCAAAATATCCATGCATTATTTATCAAATCTGAAATAGAGTCGCCACCTACTTTTCCCAAAAGTAGGAAAATGAAAAAGATTATGATATTGTTTTGGTTTGCCCCCAATGAAATCTCCAAAAAAAGAAAAACTTGGTTGACTCTATAAATGGATAGGCTCAAAAAACTTTCCTGAGTAAGCCCCCATTGGAGTCGCCAATTTGTTGGGTCTCAAAAATGAAGGTTTGAACCACGAGAGGTTGTCAAGCTCTCACAACGCTTTTGGCCAACGTACAAGGCCAATCGATGCAATTGTACCTTCTTCTCTTCAGGCTCTACAAAACCCAAGCGGGTGCACCTATGTGTATGTTGTAGATTTAAGATGTATTTCCTGGTGAAACAATCTACCCACAATGGCAAAGGGAAGTGGACAGATAAAATCACTAAAACTACTCCTACTCCTATTGCACAAATGAAAGGTTTTGAACAAGTTGTTTATGTGAATATTTGGGTTGTGGCAGATCAGTGCTTTCTATCCACATGGGCAATGGAGTCAAAAATAGAAATGATATGTGTTTCCTCTTATTGGCTTAACTCTAGTTGTTAGGCACTTTGAAAATTCTATGGCTGGCATAAAACTTCACTAAATCTATGACTGGCATAAACAGTGCTGGAATGTTTCTCTATCAGGTTCTACTTCAACAATCCAAAAGAAATCTTAAAACCACTGTGACTTATTAAAAGATTTTAATTCTAACTTGCAAACACTAGTTAATTAAATCACACAAAATGAGAGTGCATTTTGATAAACCAGATATACTTGATATGCTAATTTAAATGATTAAAAGATCCCAAGTCGGAGACAACCAAAAATAAGGAATATGCACTATTTTATCACAACAACTCAACACCAAAGAGAAATTCACTAGTTTAAAACATTAGTCTTTATTGCTTCTGCTTCAAGAAAAGTCTGTACATGATTTCCATCCCAATCCCTTCTCGGGAAAAATCTAACTCCTACTGTCTAACTATTATCTACCCCCCCCCCCTTTTGCTGTCTGATTTTCAGTACATTTATACAGCAAATCTCAAACGTCACAACTCTTCATTTTCTTGTTACAACCATTTACATTCATGACAATAATTAATATATTTAATTATGTTGCCTCTTGGCAAATTAAATATCTTTTACATAGTTATGCGTTTGATTTTGTTTTAATACTTTACCGGCCTTCAATATTTCGCTTTATACCTTGATCGGTCTTCATATTTATTTCCCCGTGCCCCTTGTTATACTTACCGCTATACCGCGATCAACTTGTTGATCGGTCGCGATATTGCGGTGACCAGCCTTCATTGTCACCTCTGTTATTACCGCCTTGTTGCGATCAACTCCTCGTCGTCCTGTGGTGCCACGGTGCTAGCATTTACCGTTAAACTAACTGTCTACCGCACGACTGCAGTTCCTTCTCTGGTTGATCACGGTATGGCGGTAGCCACCATCGCTACCACTTCATTGTCTATCTCCTATTCACTGCACTCATCGCTATCTATGAGATGACCCCCTGCGGTTCTGCGATAACCGTTTGCAAACCGCTAACCGTTAACCTCCGTCGCCTCCCTGTCTACCGCACCATTACGGTCTCCATCCTGACTGGCTACGGTACCGTGACATCCAACTATCATTGCCTTCTCTCCTCCTACCGCTCTACCGCGGTCTACTTCCTAACCGTCCACGGTACCACGGTGTGACCGTTAACCGTCATCTTGCTGCTTCCTCTTGGCCAGCACAGTCACCGCGGTCTGTGGTTTAACCATGCATGGTGTAGCGGTAGACATTTTCTTCTTTGATTCACCGATTATCTCACCGCCACCGCGGTACCGCGGTCAATGAATTGACCATGTGTAGTGTGGCGGTAAAACCTCATGCCAGCCTATTATCTGCCACTGCCATACCGCAGGCCCCTTTGTGGGAGGCCGCGGTAAAGCGATAAGTGACATAGGATGTGACTGTTAAGGTAGCGATAAGGGTATAAGTCACTTCTACACATTGGATGATGATGAAGTGAATTTTGTATGAAAAAGATAGGAAAATGGACATAAATGAATTAAATCACTTAGGCTTTAATGGTAAATATGAGGTTTAAATGAGAAAAACCCTTAGGATTTTAAATAAAAAATTTGGTTCTAACGGTGCTGACACTTACCTCTTTGTTGTTTATAAGGCGATGCTGCTGTAACTTTTGACACATAGCACTTCCTTTGTTTACAATTGGGGAGGTTGGTGTGGTTGTCAATATGGTTTGAGGCATTTTTTGATTGACATTCGGAGTCGATATTGGGAATGTGTTTGTAGGAGGCATGTCCATACTAACGTCTACGTCAAGGTCAGAAAGAATCGAAATCCCTCCTTCTGTTAACATGCGTAAGTATTTAAACATGGCATTGATAATTTTATGATTCTCTTGATTTTGGACCATCTCTAGCATTTTTTATTGTGTCATCTCGACGTCCTCATTTGTGATGTCTTCTTCATAGCTTTCCTTTTGAGGATTTTGCGATGGAAGAGGAGAGCTACTTGGGGGATTGCTTGATCTCGCAAGGTTTTTTTTGGTGTTTACTTGACCCAAGTCACTGGAAGTTGATATTTCATTGATGTTTTCCATGTTCTTCTTGTATTGTGATCTTGTTTGGACCATAAAAATAGGGATCGTTTGATCTTAATCTTTAGGCACAAAAGAGAAGAACTAGGGAAGGCAAAGGATCAAAAGGGGGGTGGTGATGATGATGAGATAAATGAATGAAGTGAATGAGTGAAACCTTTGAAGAAATTTTTAGGGGTTATGCTAAACTGTAGGGCTTGGATTGATTGTGATGGTTTCACTAGATGTATTAAGTCAAACAAGATTGTGGTGAGTTTGTAAACCCTAGGAAGTTGTGTTATCTTTGGAAAAACTCGCACAAGAGAATGGATTGGCTAAGTGTGTCAAGCCAACCAAGGTGATCATGAACTAGTAAACCTTAGGAAGTTGCGTTATCCTGGAGGTAAATTTGTTCAAGAGAATTGACTATTTGGCTAGGTGTGTTAAGCCAAGATAGAGTGATGTTGATTTAGCCTTTAAGTTTAGCATGAATGATTTTTCTAAAGTTCTCAAAAGGTTTGTTGATGGGATGAAACTTGAGTGATAGAGATATGGATGAGAATGACGACTTTGATCTTAGACCTTGACCTAGATACGACTCCTTTTACAAAACCTCGGTGTTGAAGAACATGCTACACTTCCTATGTGAGGAAAGCAAACCTTTCAAAAAGCTCAGGATTTTGTTGATAATAGAATGCATACAAAGTTGGGTTGTTTCTTGAAGCCTTCTTATAGAAATTGTCCACTAGTCTTTCTCTGACTTCAAGGAGCGTTTCAAGACATTGTTTGTGGGATTTTAGACTAATCCTTTTGAATCTTGGTTTTGGGATCTTGACTTTTCGGGAAATCATTTAGACAACACATGTGAGGTCCAATTTGTCTTTTATCTTTTCTTAGTGAATTCCTTTTATCAAAAGCATTTTCTTGATTATGTTTCAAACTGCATGTCTAATGTCCCACTTTCCTTTCATCCCACAAGGTCCATCATGTGGAAATCAAGGAAATTAGGACAAAATTTTCCTAGGTTTAACCTTAGTGAAAACAAATGATGATAAAATCCAAGCACTTAGAAACCTCTAAGGATATGATCCCTAGGGAAAGCAAGAGTACTTAAATTCGTCAAGGATATTTGTTTCCTCCAAGGGGTTTGAAATTTGAAGTTCTTTGTGAATGTTTGTTTTTCAATTGTTTTGATAACCAAGCAATGTATTTTTCATTTCCAAGCACATGTACAACCTTAGGATGAAGAGACAATATTTTGTTGGGTTCCCACTTGGACGAATCCAGCTACACATATTTTGTGCAGATGACTAGATGCTTGACCACACTGGCTCTCCTCTACGACACACACTTCTCGGGTCAACCAAGCATCATTACCCTTGAATCTCCCATGGCATAGTTTTCATCTCTACCACAAAACCGCATGTATAACGTGGGGTGGCTTCAAAGGACATGACATTTTGCACCAACAAAATGGATAAGGATTTGGCCTTCTAAACAAGGGTTTTAATTTGGTCTTTCTGTTCGTGGAGGCTAACCCATGCGGCAAGAGACCATTATTGCCCTTCTCATCGAAGCCAACCGTGTGATACTGACTTTTGTTCCAGTACCCACTTTTATATCCCGGCTGGAAATACACTTGTCCTTAGTGTGTTACCAGTTGGGTCGTTCCCTTGGGTGAGTACTTTTTCCCACAAGGCAAGCCCGCTAAGATAAATAAAAATGAGTAAAAATATTCATTGTTTGATCAACCTTTGTTTATAAACAAAGGGAGAACACACGCAATAAGCCTACTCACACTCGCAAGATGTTTTGTTCAATTTTAAACCCAAAAAATGAAGTGTGGAGGTAATTCTTTTCACAACTTAATATCACCAAAAAGACTTTTGATTCTCAAGATCGTCGTGAGGCGCGAAATAAGCGCATACGCCTTTTAAATGATATTACTTTGTGAAAAAGATTACAAAAAATAAAGTACACATGTTCATTTTAATCCTCAAAGCAAAAAATGATTTTTTTTTAAAGCACCAACTTTGAAGTGTGAGGGTTTGCCTTGTTCACTTTTTAGAACCCAAATTAAAATTTAGTAAATGTCTAAGGTTAATATTAACCAAAAGGATCAAGTCAAATAGTTAATTTTAAACCCAAAAACAGATGTGAGATGGTTTGAAATTGAAAACAAGCATAGAAAAAAAATGGAAGATCTAGCTCAACAAGCATTAAAAAATGTTTTTGTGAATTTCAAGTTTCAATTCTTGACTTTCTCTTTGACTCAAATCTTGCTTTGCCTTGGCTTGATCTATAAATAATACAAAGTTAATATGACTAAGGTAACCCATAAAATTTCTCATATATCAATGTATTAAACATAAGTCATAAAAAAAATTTGCCACCTTTCTGAAAAAAAAAATCATTTACCACCCCTTTATAATGCTAAAATTACCTTTACCGTTGTCTCATTTCATAAAATTTGCCACTTCCTACCGCTATACCGCAGCCCCTTGTCGAATAGCCTATGGTATCATGGTTGGCAGTTAAGGGTGGTCATCATACCCCTTACCGCTATACCGCAGATGGTCAAGACAGTCCACGCGGTGACGCGGTGGCGGCGAGCATAGTCGGTCAAGACAGCTACCGCTACATCGCGGATGGTCCGAGAGGAACCTGCAGTAGCACGATGGGTAGGGAGGTAACGACGGGAGGAACGGTCAGCAGGTTTACCGCGAGACCGCGGTTGGTAAGATAGAAGGTCGTGGGGCGGCAGTACACACTGCTCAATTATAGGACGAAAAGATGCTACCGGGTGAACACCACACAACCGCGGTGGAGAGAGAGGGTGGGCGGTAATGCGGTGAACATCGTTGTACCATGACAGGTATGGAGGGAGACTACGGGGCAACGATTGCAATGAACAGGCAGTTTACCACTCAACCGCAGACAAGGGATGGCTAGGCGGCAGTAATGCGATGGACACCGCTCTACCGCGATGGGTATGGAAGGAGACCGCGGGGCCACGGTAACCGTGAACAGGTGGTTAACCGCTCTATCATAGGCAAGAAATGGTTAAGTGGCGATAACGCGGTGGACACCGCTCTACCACAACGATTACGGAGGAAGACTGCGGGACAGCGATAGCAACTAGCAGGTCGTTAACCGCTCAACCGCAGGGAAGAGATAGTCAGGTTGCGGTAACGCGGGAGACTGAGAAGGTGGAAACCGCAAGACCGCGGTCAGTGAGGAGGTAAGTTGTGGTATGGCGGTGGAAACTGCAGTACCACGAGCAGTGAGGGATGACAGCACGGTAAGGCAGTAAGAGGCAGTGTAGACAGTGAGTGTAGAAGGAAATGACAGCGCAGTAGCGCGGTGAGAGGTCGGTTTGACTGCGCGGGAGAACCGTAAGGAAAAGCACGGGGAAAAATCTCATAGCAGGACCTGTTCAGATTATGACTTGATCTTTTTAGATTATTTGTTTCAGGATACATGAACAGTAAGCATTTATCAAAGAAAAATCATGACTCATATTCTATGAAAAAATTATCAGATATTATAATATGCAAAAATGAAAATGTAAATAACTGTCTTCTCATGAAATGGAATGATCCTGCAAAAGGTATTTAACCATAAATAACTGCAGAAACTATTGTTAATAGAACAGTTAAACACATCGAACCAAATTTCCTACAACAGAGATACAAGTAAGATTGTAAAAACAAATTCAGAGGTGCCCTCCTTCTAGCGCCAGAATGTGAACCCTAATTTCATACCTGCACAAACATAGCAAAAAAAAATAATGTTAGATCAAATGCAAGAGAGAATCAAGGTTCCCCATGAAATTAGATTGAAACATTAATATAGGAAGAAAATGAAGAACAATGCAAATGAGAGTAAATAAATCATATTTTAATGAACAACTATCAATCCCATGGGGGAATTGGTGTTGATTGGTGTGTTGAAATTAGCCCTTTCCCAACTCCTTTATAAGCCTTGTCATTGTTGATGGTGAGATTAGCTGCTTGAGTGGAATGAACAAAATTAGCTCTCAATTCAAAAGAGTAACTTTGCATGAAATATGTGGAATGAAGATGAATTTGAGTATAGTAAGTTTACTCAAAATTGTGGATGATGAATGAGGAGAGAAACCTCCAATTTATAGATTTCCAAAATGGAAAAGAAAGTGAAAACAAGCAATGTGGGATCATTCAACATCCAATGGCCAAGTGTCACTTGTCAAGATGTGAATGGTTGAAAGTTGTGCACATTTTGGCCAAAGTGCCAATAAATGCAATTAATTGGAATTTGAAATTGAAGAAATGACATGTGAGAGGGAAAAAGGAATGAAATAAATGTCACTTGGCTCAATGCACAAGGACATGTAAAAGAGTGAATGCCTTGTTGGATGTACAAGTCCACTTGGACTTTTTGAATTCAAACTTGAAGGAATATTCCCTTTTTGATGCCATGTGAAGGAAAATAGAGATTTAATAAATGAATTAAATCTATTTTCATGTGCAACTTGCATTCTCTAGAAGATTTTAGCGATAGGGATTAACTTAATCAATGATTTGATTAATTTAATGAGAGATTAGATGATTCGACAATTTTGACTTAAATTGGTAAATTGATTTAAATCAGAATTGAGAGGGAATGCTTAATTAAATAAGTGATTAACTAAGTGGGATAATGTTAGATTAAATCAAATAAGGTTTAATTTATTTATTTAACTAAGTGGGATAATGTTAGATTAAATCAAATAAGGTTTAATTTATTTAATTTAATAAGAGGACTTTAGAGACTTTAACTAAATTAAAATGATTTATTTAATTAAACAGAAATATAAGGTTAATTAAATTAAATTGATTAATTTAATCACTGGAGGAGAAAGGCTTAATCAAATAAATAATGATTTATTAAATTAAGGGACAAAATATGATGAAGTGCTGAGAGTGTGATTTAGGAGGAAATGTTGTTAGTAATCAGGATCAAATGTGTCAGATCGAACTTGTACATTTTCCATGTCTACAATAAGATATCATAAGAAATTATTTTTCGATACTACATCTGTGGGTGGAACAAATGAGGCCAAAGCCCAAGCACTTATGTTGGATATAGGACCATACATCAAATTTTGGACTAGAAAGGTGCAAATAGAGGGTGACTCAATTATTCTTATCAATGCTCTTAATAAAAAAGCGGCTCAAAATTAGAAAATTAATAATATTCTAAAATAGATTTGGCCCTTGCTTGACAATTTGGAATTTTTAATGTATGTCACATTTATAGGGAGGTCAACATCCATGCCAACTCCCTCACCAACTTTGCACTTGATATCAACATAAATTTAGTTTTCATGAGGATGTTAATTTATGGGCAAGTTGAATACCTAGCCTCCACCATAATGATCCCATCATTTCACAGCCTCTATCCACATGTGATGGTGGCAATATTAACTAGCAACAAGGTTTTTCGTGAAGATAATGGCCATTTTAGGGAGGTGGTTCTATCAAGGAGAAAATTATAGGACATAGGGGTATTTTTTATTCTAAGGCTCATCTATGTTTCCATTGTCAATAGATTTCTTAGTAGGCACTAATGTAGTCCTTAGTCATGGCCATGTTCAATTAAGGAGATTGCAACCTTATGAAACTCAAAATCACAACCTTAAACTAAGCGAATGAAATAAATAATAAACAACAATCCTAATAAGAAGTCGATTAAGATTAAAAATAATGTCATTAGCAGTGATTCCAAAAAGGCATATAATTAAAAATAAACCAAGAGTTTCAATGCAGCACATATCTATGAAGGGGTGTAACTCTTGCAAAGAAAATGGCTTGATGAAGAGGTGTGACTCTCTCAAGAAGAAGGTATAAAGGGGAGATCATTTCTTGTGGAAGAGATCATTCATTCAAGCATAAAATCATTCAAGCACCATTCAAACATTAACTTGTCAATCCATCAAGAAATATCAAACAAAAGAAATCAACAATAATCTAATAAATTCATCAAAAAAACAATTTTGATTTTGAGGAAGTGTCTTGCAAATATGAAGGAAGAAATCCCTTCCAAGTTCACAAGAGGATAAGGACGAAAACCCTTATTGCACTTATCAAGTTTGGACGAAAACCCAAATCTTGATCAAGGAGGACAAAAACCCTCCAAGGTGGACTAAGATTTGGAACGATGGAAACCCTTTCATGCTTTTCAAAACTTAAGGACAAAAACCCTTGATATTTCCACTATTGAGTTAGAGATGAAAACCTTCAATTCAGTAGATTTGTAAGTATTTCCAAAGAATTCATGATATGATTGATTTTGAGAATTGTGATATGATTTATTGACTTGATTACTATCATAAATTCTTGATTTTTGATAAAGCTATTATCATTTCAAGTAAATATTATTGTTTTAAGGAAAAAACCAAGAATATCTTAAAAAGGGACATTTCATCATTTGTTAGACTACTTGTCAAAAAAATGTATTTTTTCTTTCTTGGTGAGATTTTGGATATTTTTTTTAAGACAATCTTCAAAGTGAATTTAATGATTATGGTGCATGTTGTTGGAATGGTTTTGGGTAAATAATTTATCTCTACAATGCATAGATAGTGTGTCAATACTAACATATCTTCCATGTTTTTCATTGTTATGTTGGAGCTTGGGGAGTCAACAAAGGCAATTGGGGCATTCATCGTGGCTCTAATTAAACCACATTGGAAAGTGGAAATTGATAGTGTGTTGGAAGAAGTAGTTTTTAGTGTTGGATTTCCATCCAAAAGTTATATGTGGCCTTGTTTATGCATTGATTCTCATGCATAATAGATTATCTTTGTCTTCCTCATCATGGGTTACAATGATGTCCTTTGAAAACGCTAGGTAAAGTGGGGTTTAGCCTTCTTGAGGTTTGCTACAAGTGTGGCACCATCTATGGGGATAGAATTGGATTTTGTGATCAATGAGTCCCCTTCTAACAATGATGAGGATATTTGTTTAGTGGGTAGCTCACTTCTATTGTTCACAAAGAGATTACATGCAGAAGAGAAAATTCTACTCGATCGACAAACTGCAAAGATTGTCGAGACGAAGTTGCACACTACAAAATTATAAAAGAACAACACACACAGAAAGCTACACATATATCCTGCTACACATGCTATAGAGCAAAACAGTTACTTGACGCATGAAAGAACAATTATTACACCCAAACCAAAATTGATCAACTTCTCCACCGTTGAGTCCCTCAAAACATCATTGATTTTTGCTATGCACTTCAAGAAGAGGGATAGATCCTTTTGCCAATACACCTGCAATGAAAAATTCCACCACTTCTTACATTTTCAAATGTGCTCGGATCTTTGCCACTTCTATGACGTTGCACATAAATCCTTCTGCCAACCACTCCTCACTAGCTTCTATAGCCAGCAAAGCCACCTATATTTGTTTAGTGTTATTAAAATATGGATGCTTAAGTTTTATTAATTAATACTCTATTTATAAGTTCTTATTTGTGTGTATCGTTAGGATAGTTTTTCATTTCCTTCCCCTAATTATGTAAGCATGCCCTCTATTAATAAGTGTAGATACCGAAAATTGGTCTAGGCTTGCGAGTACACAGTCGACATAATTTTCTATAGTCTGTGGTCTTAATTAAATAATGTTAATTATTTAATTAACCTTTCTAACACATATTTCCTCTATTAATTAAATACCCCTTTTTAATTATTTCATTAATTCATAAATAACCTTTATTCAACCTGATTAATTAAATAAATCATATTTATTTAATTATGTTGCAAACTAATTAATTCTTCCCCCTTTATCTATCAATTAAATGATTTATTATTTAATTACCCCTTTATCATACTTTTTCCAACTATAATTAAATATATTTATTTAATTATTCATTTAACCCCCTTTATCTATAATTAAATATTTATTATTTAATTATTTATATTATCCTTTTCAAATAGTCAAATTAAATAAATTACTTTATTTATTTAATTAAAGTCTCTCATTTTCGAATGTTGAATTGAATTAGCATTTAATTTATATTTAATATTTATGTCACATTCTTCAATCATTCAGTTATCTAAGTCATTCACTTACCTTCTGACTCGAGATCTATTTTTAGTTCTCCAGATATCTCTGAATTCAACACTTGTTTATCTCTGCGAGAAGACTCTCCGTCACAACTAGTTGATTAACTAGTTCTAACTCCTGTTTGCATTCGAATGCATTAGTCTTCGAGTTCCAACTTTGGCTTTTGCATACAAAGTCTATTTCTTCTATTTTTGGAGATTAAGATCCTGAACTCGTGTTCTAACTTAATCTCTATATGCAGTTTTTTCTGAACTTGTGTTCTATCCGATACAGAACTCACATCGCATGGCATTCATCAATCTCGTCCGTAGATCTCTCTTTCAATCTGAGCCGATCGTTCGAAAACCCAAAATTTATAAAATGGCTTGTCATTATCATTATTCTTCCTCCCGAAATCATACACTTTTGAGAAGAAACTTATCTTCGATATTTTGCTTAGACACTTGACGAAGTTATACTTGCATTCAAACATAGAAATCTGAGGGAAAAAATACTAAAAAGGCAAAATGGAGAAGAACAATCAAGATAATTCGAAGGGGTGAATGCATATTCGGTGAGAGCTTTCCATTAAATTGTTTAGTTTGTTTAGTTTATTTCCTCGTTCTTTGTTGTTTGATTTTAGATTATTATTTAGATTAAGATTAACATTGTTATTCTAGTTGCAGATTATCCATTCCATCATAATATTGAAAGATACATCTATTTTAATCTACTATTACAATAAGCATTCCTTAACACTATAATAATTCAATATTTTAATATAGGGACACTGCCTCTTTAGACTAAATTTACCAAGCAAAAAAAAGTCAACTTAAATACTTTGAAAGGTTTTCACATGAATGAATTTTTTTTTAAAATCAAATATATATGCGTAAGAGAATTTGTTCTTTTAGAATTAAGAAAAATATTGAAAAAATAGGATTCATGTTAAATTTCACCATGTAAGTGAAGAAAAAAAAATAGTAGTTATTATTATTAAATACTTTTAATTGTTAATTTAAAGATATTAAATATCATTTTTTTTAATATGGTGGTTTTTTTATAGAATTAATAATTAGTTATGATTTTTTTAAATTATTTTGAAAGTTTAAATGTTTGTTTGTTTTATTTTTTTTGGAATGGATAATCTAATATTTAAGATAGATTTTTTTAAGTAGGTGTATTTGACTTTTTTAAAATTGATATTTGATTACTAAAATAAAACTGTATGGTTTATGATTTGTATGTGACCAAGGTAGTCACATTGATTACATCCACCCAACCAGGTTACAGAGCGAAAGATACATAGCATATCAAATCAAAACATACCAATGTCAGTCTCAAATTATCATCAAAACATTACATTACATCAATTAAACTTACTAGTGCAAATATTTTTACTCAGATTGAATGAATCAAACCCAAGAAAAGCTTCAATTGGTGGTGAGATATGCTCCAAGCTAGTAGTGTCAAAATTTTGATGGCTAATTTCTAGGTCTCTTATTATTGCATCCCTCTGGATCTAATATTGGTGAAGTTTGGAATACCTATTCTAGAAGTCTATGTGCTCCTTCTAAAACTCGAGGCCAATTTGTCTCAAATCTTGAGGCCAATAATCAGCCTCTTTAATATCTTCTTTGAATAGTGGTGTTGCTCCATTCTCCAAGATCTTTAAGAACCTATCTACGAGAATTTTTAGTGTTAAGGTTACATGTTCAACAATCAAAAGGTATATGAGTCTACAATTAGACTCAGTAAGAACCCTCTCTTTGCCTTGGTATAAGTGTTCATTCCTTCTTTTTCACAGAAACCACAAAACTTCAATGGATAAAATAGACCACAACACTTTAGACTCATCATTAAGACCTTCCAATGATCGTGTGAGGCCCCTCCCTTTATATCAGTATCATAGCCTTTTATTCTAAACTTATACTACACTACTGTGTGGATTATGGCTGCCTCATTTAGATGATATAGGACCCAGCTGTGTTTGAGTGCCATTGTACTATTAGTCATTTGATTCTAAGAGAAGATTAGTTAAATTCTTATGTGAATGTTTCTATCAAGGTATGTGACTAAATCTATATTGATTGTGAATGTCACCCATGGTATTCACTTGAGGTTTCTCATAGCAAGTATTGTGGCTCAAGCCACTAAAGGAGCCTTAGAGGTTTTACTAAATATAGCAGGTGTAGATTTGATCCCTATGGTACTACTTAACTAAGGGAGATTAAGATAGCAAGTAAATAAGGATAGAGGAAGATTCTTTGAGTCTTCTCTACTTTTGGGTTGTGCCTTATCATGGAATTATGATCTGCTCTTAGATTAGAACATCATACCCATACTTATAGTTGAGAGATGCTAATATAGAGTTAATTTGATGAGGATAACTGAAAGGAAGCTGGGTGAGCGAAAACAACTTCCTACACTAATCTAATCAGGGAAGAGTTACAAAAAATTCATTTTAACACCTTATGTTGTTACAATATGAAATGCACATAGAGAATAATGGAAATAGAGCAACAACAATACATTAAATTAGTGACACCAAATATACGTGGGGAAAACCCTTTTGGATAAAAAACCCCACCCTCCAAAAGCACAATACTATCTTTATTATTTCAAATAATGAACACAAGATATCACCAAGTACAAGCTTCTTCAACAAGTGCTTCAACACGTACACCTGTTTTGGAGTAATACTAGCAACACTTCATTACTTGCAAACAAACTATGCATTCTACAACTCAAGGAACTTAATAAATAGTGTTATAAGCTTCAAGAAGCATCTAGAAGGTGAGGGGCATCCAAATCCAAAAGGCGCAACTTTTAATGCCTTAGACATGCATTTGGACACATGTAACATATTCCCTTACACCCCCGACAAGTGTCAAACATGCAAATATTCTTCTTCCAAGCTTGGGCACCCAAAATATGCTAAAAATAGGCTATGACAAATGCCTTACACATCTTACATCTATCATAGAAACCAATATCAGAACACAACCTCTTAAGAAAAATGGCTTCCTTACATGAATGAGTTGCTACCATATACTCTGCCTCTCTCATGAACAATGCGACTACAGCTTTC
The DNA here is from genome assembly GCA_007115665.2 of Sequoiadendron giganteum. NCBI lineage: Eukaryota > Viridiplantae > Streptophyta > Pinopsida > Cupressales > Cupressaceae > Sequoiadendron > Sequoiadendron giganteum. The sequence continues at coordinate 194,202,699 of CM021108.1, forward strand.
CGCTTACTCATCCAACTAATAGCACCACCAAACATCATAAACACATAACCACTTGGTGGATCTTCTATTGTCAATGTCACCTTCCCAATCCGAATCCACATATCCTCGAATTCTCATAGAATGTTGAGATCCAATAAGATAACAATGAAAACACAAGGCATACTCAGAAGTACCCCATAAATATCTAGACACTCTCTTAACAGCATCCCAATGCACCGGTCCAGGATTAGCCATGAAATGACTAAGGACTCCCATTGCTTGGGAAATGTTTGGTCTCGTGCACATTGTAGTGTTCTTTAATCAGCTTGATAACTAGGAATATAAATTCCCCAACTTAGGGATTGGACATCACAACAAGCAGCTATAATCTATTAAAGAACCTCATTTACTTATCAACCCGAGGATGTAGACTTGAAATGGGACAGCAAAATATATGCACTAACCACCCCTTCCAGACATGCATGATCTCTAAAATGCTAGAACTCTAAATTCTAGAATTACTTTACTGAATAACTTGCTGGAACAAAAATTGAAAGGTAAAACTACTCTGTTTCTAGTGGCTGTAGGAACAGTCAATAGTGATGTATTTATGTTGCTGCAGGAACAGACACATTTAACTTTTGCAAAAGAAAGTACAACTATCCTAACCTACAAAATGAAAGTACAAGCAATTTCCTAAGTGGGCCCCCTTAGGTCATGCCAAAGTAATCAACAGATTAGGTGAAAAGCTCTATAAACTTTATTGATTTAAAGTGAACAGGTACATAGCACAATCCTTCTTAACTGTATTTATGATACTGAAAAAACGTATTACAAATGACAAAATCTTCTAGCCCATTCTTTGAAGAAGTATGGGCTATTTATTGAAAACTAATCCTAACTACTAACTAACCTTCCCTTATAAATCGGGAGGTATTTATTACATACAACTAACTTTATTTAAAGAGGCGAACGATAATGCAAGGACCAAGTCAAATTGGTTTGAAAGACTTAAAGTGCCATCATCCTGGATTTGAGCAACAGCAGGACGCATGGTCTAGATTCCTGGAACATTCTTCTTGCTTGGCGGATAAGTTTGAAACTGTCTCCCCATTTTTAGTTATTGAACCAGTCTTTGTAGATTTGGCCTTCTACTCTTCAAGTGGATTTTAGATTCCTTCCTCAAATCGTGACACCTACAAAATAACTTGCCACCTTTCCTGGAGAAGAAGGTTAGCTCAACACATTCATCTTTAAGACAGTTTGTTACTTCATTCATTCATTCATTAAGTATTAAACTAAGGCAAACATCATTTTAGATATGGTTGCAAGAAGTTTGGTAGTGGAGGTTGCAGGAAGGTTTTATGATCACAAAAAGCCATAAAGTATTTATCAGACTAATAAAATATTAAAGATAATAATCATGGGACTTTTCATCATAATATATTTATCATATTAAGTCATAAAAAGGTCTATGTTCTATCCCATAATCAGACTGAATGTTTATTTTTAGCATAATAAAAATGGAAAAGTATTTATAAAAATATGATCAAAATGCGCCAAAGTATTAGCTCATCACTCCCCTCAACCAACTACTTGCTGGACTCTTCAGCAAGTCTAACATTCTTCCTTTCAGCAAACTCTCTCAGATCTGCATTCAACTGCTGTCCACATTCACCAGTCTGGAAAATCCATAAGTGAGCCCTCATTGCCTCCAGTCTTTGCCATCGGTTATCCTCTGAACTCCTGTTGTAAGTACTGTTGTCGCCTTGTATAGCCAATAATGGCCATAGGAGAATAGGTGGTTGCATAACCAAGGGCAACCAATCCTCCTTCCTTGTTCTGGCATTTCTCATGTACCTCTCTACTCTTCAGGTTGCAACATACAAAGTATTGAGGGAATGTGGCTCTGCTTTCTTTAACTGAAATGAAAGGTGCTCCCATCTGTTCTGAATATGCAGAGTTGCAGCATTAAAATCACTGTTTATGATCTGAGAATATTGAGAAAATACCTTTTGCCTTAAAGGCTCAATCAATGGTCTGGCTCTCTCATCTCGCCACAATTTTTTCTGGTCAAAATAAATACCCATGTCATTTCGAGATTCATTTCTCGCATATAATGGCATATTCCTTTCATCATGCATATGATTGTTAAATTGTTCCCCTCTGCTGATTTCATTGGTGATCCAGAAAATCAAGGCACTGATATGAATATCACCTACATAACACAAAGGATTTCATTCCTTGTCCTGGGATACAGCCAAATTGTGCAGGTAAAACTCACATAGGAGGTTCCTAATGTGCAGAGGTGAATCCTTGTATGCTTCAAAAAATTCCTCAGGGATTTCCAAAGAAGGGTTCTTCCCTTTCTAGACTCTAATCAGCTGGAAGTTCAAATATAGTTCTTTGAGGTACATGGTGTAAACTGGTGAAGGCGCTCCACACTATAGTAGCTGTGGAACAAGTTCTACTACCTGATTGAGAGTATCAGTTATATTGGCGATTTCCAGATTCTTATTCTGGATTACTCTTTGCAATCTCTCAACTTCAAGTGCATAAGCAGTCTGTTGTTGCTAAAGTTCCTGAAAGCATGCCATTCTTGCGGAAAAGTTTGTAACATGGAATGGTGGTCTATGTTTATAACATATTGCAGGTGTTTCCTACACTTCTTCAAGTTCATCCATCTTCCCCTATTCTTCTTCCATTACCTTAGTCATGCCAATGTTTTCATGTTCTGCATCTACTGGAAACACAACTGACTCTTCTTCCTTTTTATCACATTCCATACCTTCCTGTAGTTGTTCTGCAATGGTAGCTAACTCACTCAAACTATCCCCTTCAGGTGTACTCATAAATTCTTCAATAACAGGTTCTTCTTTCCCTAGTTCAGGACTAAAAGAATTTGAAGGTGGTGCAGTAGGAGTAGTATTAGGCGATTGGTGGGCTGCCTAGTTTTAGAGCCTAGAGCTCCTTCTTATGGAGGTAGGAACTGACTTATACTTTTTGGAAGATTTTGTTGTAGGAACAGAGAAGTTCTCCTTCCGCTTCCTTTTCATAGGTTCAGGGGTTACTACAATAGGTGACTTTCCTTTCCTATTTTTGGAAGAAGACTTAGGGGTTTTAATAGGGCCTTGGGCCGGCTTTGTGGAAGTTCTTTCAGAAATAGGAACATCATCCTATGAATCGGATGATGTCCCAGGGGAGGACATAGCAACAAAGGTCTGCCCTTTTGACCGGAAAGTTCACCGCTTAAACGTAAGGGGTTCACCCCTAGGTCCTACATTTTGAATTTCAGGGTTGAATTGGACAGTGAACTCCTCCCATGTCATCCTTGATGTATCTTGAATAGACTTCTCGACAAGCAATTTTATGAGGCAATGGTGGGATACATAATTAACCCTACCTTTCCTATATTCAGCGGCACTATTAGATAACAAGTTATAAAGGAAGTCGGGTACATTCATCAATAAACCATGACGTAAATGCGACAAAAGCTTAAAATGATTGGAATGTAAGACTGAGAATCTACCTTCACAGATTATGTATTTCATTATATACCCTGCTCATGGCACCCATTCCTAAGGTAGAATCATCCTCTGTGCACCTTGCTTGTCTACCCGTAGAGGAGGATCATCTGGCCGAGTGAATTCAGCCCTAGCGCTCCTTGCATCTCTTCCTCTGGGATAGGGTTCTCCAACTCGGGGTAACCCTGTTATTTCAGCAATCTTGTTAATTGATGCATTGATTGTTATGCCTCTAACTGTTGCTTCACCATTTTGAAATGTCCTCATGAATTCCTCCGCAATATCCGTGCTGAAAGTCCCGAGCTTCACAAAGTAATTTAGTCACCCATATTAGTTGGATGTTGTGGTCTGTAGGCTCATGCCGAATCGACTGACCTCCCATTTCTCTGAATTACTGTAATCAAATGCGTTTGAAGTATTGCTCTCCTAGCCTTTACAACAAAACTTCCTGCAATCCAACTAATGAATCCTCTACAATTCTTCAACACTCTGCCCCTCCCCTCAACCAATACTTTTGAACCTCTCTTCAAAAGTTACAGAAAAAATAGGGAAAATAATGTGATCATGCAATTTTGTGGAAGGAGAGAGTAATCATGAATTGGCAGAATACACTTAGGGTCATTATTGGAGGAAGTAAAGGCTGTATGATTATTAATTACAGGTTCTAATATTGGGGGTTCTTGATAGCTGACGGAGCAAGGCTTATGGCGGCGGTAATAAGGACGTGGCAAAACTTTGAGTTATGGAGAAACGTGTTTATTCATGTGGATTTAGCTGAAGGAAAAGGCAATCATATAGGAAAGTTGTTTGCTCTAATTAATACTAAATTAAATGCAATAAATAAAGAAACTAAAGCGATCTTAAAGTGAAGTGGAGCGTACCTAGAGAGAATTGCCACAATTATCTGATGTGACATCCGGCTTCATAGTAATTAGTGACACGAAGAAACGTGGATGATATGGAATGGTAGACGGATGATTGTGGAAGAGAGAGAATGAGTACGAGATCTTAATAGATAACCCCTTTATTATGGTTTAGTATGCACTTTATGCATGGTTTGGAAATTTGAGCCTAGGCTCAATTCTTGTGGCTGCAGGATCACTGCTGTCCTGGTCAATTTCGAACTGTTTTAGAAATGTTTCCTTGTCAATGGGTTTAGAATAGAATTTTAGGCGATGCCCATTGACTAATAGCTTGAACCAGACCTCATCAATGGTCCTTAATTGAACGGCTCCATTTGTGAATACTTCCTCTATCTCATATGGACCCAACCATCTAATTTCCAGCTTTCCTGGACTGTCTTTATACCGTGAATCATAAAGCAAAGCCCAATCTCCTGCTTTGAATTTCTTTTCCTTAATGTATTTATCATGCCACCTTATTCTTTAGTTTTGTATCATCTTAGTGTGTTGCAGGGCATTCTTGCGGAGCTCATCCAAAGCATTGAGCTACATGACTCTATCCTTTTGTGCCTTTGTCAAATCCATGTCCATCTCTAATGTTGTTCTTAGTGTCTTGTGTTTGAATTCTATTAGCCTCACAGCTGTTTTACCATAAACCATTTCAAAGGGGGTATATCGTGTAGCAGTCTTTTAGGTAGTTCGATATGCCCACAGAGCTTCTAGTAACCTTGCGGCCCAGTCCTTCTTATGCAAAACTACAGTTTTAGTCAAAATGACCTCTATGTCCCTGTTGGTGACCTCAACCTAGCCATTAGTCTGAGGATGATAAGGGGTTGATTTTTTGTGCCTTATATTATATTCATTGACTAAGGTTGTAATCAAGGTAGAGGTAAATTGTGTTCCCTGATCTGTTACTATTTCCCTAGGGACACCAAATCTGGTGAAAATTTCCTCATAAAAGAATTCTACTACTTTATTATCCCTAGCATGTTTCATAGGTTTAGCTTCTACCCATTTTGTCACATAATCAGTGCATACAAGGATATAGGACTTACCATTGGAAGATGGATCAATTGGTCCTACAAAATCCAGTCCCCATTTGTTGAAGGGTGTAATAACAATTTGTGAAAATAGAGGCATCTCATCAAATCTAGTTGGTCTTCCCATCCTTTGGCATTTATCACACCTCCTGGTATATTTGGCTGCATCTCTATGTAGAGTTGGCCAATAGTAGCCAGTGTTTAAAATTTTCATTGCTGTTCTTTTGGCAGCAAAATGTCCACCACACGGCTCATCATGACTTGCATGTAATATATCATAAGTGTCTTCCTCTTGCACACATCTCCTCATAACTTCATCCGACCCTGTATAAAACATGTAATTTTCAATCCATGAAAAGTTAAAACTTTTCTCTACCAATAATTTCCTTTCCTTAGGGGAGAATTGAGGAGGAGTCCTTTCTATAGCCAGATAATTTGCTATATCGGCATACCATGGGTGAATAACCTTGATTGCAAACAGGTGCTCATTAGGAAAGGAATCTTCAACAATTGCAGAGTCATCTTGCCTTTGAATTCTACAAAGGAAATCAGCAATCACATTGGTTTTACCTAGCTTGTCCACAATTGTAATGTCAAATTCCTGTATCAACAACAACCACCTTGCCAGTCTTCCGGCTATTGAGCTTTTGTTCATAAGATATCTGATTATTGCATGATTAGTGTGGACAAATATCTGATAACCTGTGATGTAATGCCTAAATTTATTGAGGGCATAGATGATTGCCAACATTTCTTTTTTTGTAACAGTGTAGTTTAATTCAGCCCCTTGCAGATTTTTGCTTATGTAATACAGTGCATGCTTAGTTGAACCACCTTTTTGACCTAAGATAGCATCGACAACATAATCAGATGCATCAGTATGAATATGGAATGGAAGTGACCAATCAAGTCCTTTTAAAATGGGTGCTTGTGTAAGGGAAACTTTTAAATCAAAGAATGCTTTTTCACATTCTTCTGTCCATGCAAAATCTGCATCTTTCTTCAGCAAACTGTAGAGAGGGGCAGCTGTTTGACTGAAATTCTTGATGAATCTTCTATAGTATCCAGCATGGCCTAGAAAGCTTCTCAGTTCTTTTTGTTTGGTGGGAAAGGGTAAATTAGAGATGACCTCGATCTTAGAAGGATCAACCTGTATTCCTGCAGCAGAAATATGATGACCAAGCACTATTCCCTCCTGCATCATCATGAAACACTTCTGACTATTTAGTAACAGGTTATGATCTTCACACCTCTGCAACACCTTCTTGAAGTTTGCTTGAGCCTCTTCAAATGTTGCACCATAAACAGTAAAATCATCCATGTATATTTTCATGCAATCATATGAGATATCTGAGAAGATACTGATGACTACTTTCTAGAAAGTTGTAGGTGCATTGCAGAGACCAAAAGGCAAAACAGAATAGGAAAATGTCCCCCAAGGGCATGTAAAGGTAGTCTTTTCTTGATCCTCAGGTGCAATCTTGATTTGATTGTACCCACTGAAGCCATCTAAGAATGAGAAATACTTTTTCCCAGATAAATTATCTAAAACTTGATCAATAAAGGGAAGAGGAAAGTAATCTTTCTTTGTTGCCAAGTTGAGCTCTCTGTAGTCTACACATACCCTCCATTTTCCTCCTTTCTTAGGAACACTGTCTATCTGAAATTGGGTAGATAAAACCAGCTGTTAACATTTTCTGCAATTTCTCTTTAACAATTTCTCTCAAGGCTGAATTGATTCTTCTCTGAGGCTGCCTGACAGGTCTGAACTCACTATTAATGTATATGTGATGTGTATAGAGTTTGGGGTCTAAACCCTTCATGTCACCATATTCCCAAGCAAAAGCTGACTTATGACTGGTAAGCATTTTAAGCATAGATTCTTGTTGCTCACTGGTGAGGTTTTTATTGATGCTCAAGGTTTTTCCTACTGCTACCTCAACTTGGGAGGTTAAATCAACCATAGATACTTTAGGTAGAAATGGAATTTCTACCTCGTGGGGTAGCAAAGTGTGTAAGCAGTCAGTTGCTACAGAATAATGAGCTGATGTAGGCGGAGGAAGAATAGTTTGCAAATAGCATGGGTTTTTGTTACATTGAGGGTATTCGGTACCATAGTTATTCAGCAGGATATTGGATAGTATATCCTCCTCAGCTTGTTGTTCAATGAAAGGTTCTCTGGTAATCATCATTAATTTGGCCACGGAGTTTACTTCCTCTTCTTCACCCAAATCAAGCCAAACAGCCTGTCCAGCCTCAAGTTGAGGTTGGGCTGGAGAATATAGGGTAAGCTTCTTTGTGGTATACCCATCATATATTATCATGTTACCAGTCCTACAACCTATATAAGCATCAACAGTAGCTAACCATGGTCTTCCTAAAATCACAGGATAACTTCCTAATGATGCTTTTGGAGACAAAACCATGAAATCAGTAGGATATTCCCATGAATCTAGGGTGACAACTAAGTCCTCCACTATTCCATCAGGTTTGATAGTTGAACTATCAACAAGTTGCAAGACTGTAGGTGTAGGTCTTAGGTCTGAAATACTTAGTTTCAGTACAAGGTCTTTTGTCATGACATTGATAGCAGCTCCAAGATCAACCAAAGCATTTTTAATTTCAACCCCATTAATATTAATTTCAACAATAGGGCTGCCAGGGTCTGAATATTTTGGGATGGTAAGCTTCCCTAGCATCAAATTAGAGAGTTGACCTAAGACATGAACAATCTGAGGGTCTTTCTTCTTCCTACCCAGCTTCTTTAGACATGCTTCTTTAATGGCCTTGCTGTAAATAGGTACCTCCTTAATTGCTTGAAACAAAAGAATTTTAACACATATGTGCTTTAGTTGGTCAAGAATATCAAAGGTAGGTTCCTCCTGTTTGTTCACAAGTTCACCTTCCAACCTTTGTGGGAAAGGAGTTGGTGATGTATTAAGTACCTTAGGTAACGATGGAGTCTGAATTGGCTCATTGGATTGGGCTAGGCCATTGGCATTTTCTTCTTGCTCAATCTCTTCAGATGGTAATTCTGAGATTAGGGGAGGAGATGGTGTAGGCAACACAGTTCCTGAACGTAAATTGATATTGTTCAGGTTGATAACATAGGCAGGCTGATTATTAGGATCAACAAAATAAACTTGTTACTATTGCTGGCTATTTGGATTAGGTGTTGCTTGAGCAGGTAACTAGGTTGGCTTTGGATTCGGCCCTTGATTAGCGGCAGGAGGTGGCATAATGGACTGCTACTAGGGCTGCTGCAAGAAACCAGTGGGTGGATTTGACCATTGCTGGCCTCCTCTCCACTGGTTAGACTGCTGCCAATTTCCTTGCGAAGGCTGCCACTGAATTTGCTGTGGTGGTTGCCAATTCCCTTGTGGGGATTGCCAACGGCTTTGCTGGTTATTTGGCCAAGGGTTATTCCACTGAGGTTGGGAGTATGGCCCATAGTTTGGAGGGTACTGGCTTTGCCACTGACTATTATAGGAACCAAAATTTTGCAAGGGGTCCTTAGGCATACCTTGTTTTGGGGCCCATGGCCTGCCCTAAGCAACAAAGAACATTTCCTCCTCTCCTTCAATGGTTTTGAACTCAGTAGGGAGATGTTGCACCTCCAAATTGGAAACTGCTTTGCATCTACAGTCCCTCTTCCTCAATCTGCAATGAGGACAATCTTCAGCCAGCATCGCATCAGCTTCTTCTTTCTTCCTCCTAGCTTGCATGGTGTCCAGCTGAGTAGCAACGTCATTGATGATGTCTTGCTTGAAGTCGGACAGAAGATTAGATAATTCTCCTTTTGATACACTGGTACCACTTCCTTTGGTAACAGAGGGTCGAAATCCCTTGCCTTTCTTCACATTTTCCCTAGAGTAGTTAAGACATATTGTCTTAATTTCATCCCAATTGGTTTGGGTAATATCTCCTCCAACCATGAGGTCTAGCGCTTCCATGCAAGTATCATTGACTCCCCTTAGAAAGAGAAGTTTTTTAGACTCCTCATTTAGCTGGTGCTGAGTATTTTTCTGCACGTTGAACAAAAACCTGGATGCATAATCCTCCAAGGTTTCATCCTCCTTTTGTGTCATCTTGAAAAAGTCATCTCCTCTCATATCACTGCCCCTACAATATTCTTTATACTTTCCTAAGAACAATTCCTTTAGTTCATTCCAAGTGGTTGTTGCATTACCCCCTAATCCCATGAACCATTTTAAGGTTGACTCCTTTAAAGGAGAAGGAAACAATTTCATCTTATGGACTTCAGTAGTATAATCATAACTCCTACATAAGATGTCAAACTCGAACAAGAAGGTATGAGGGTCCTTTGTAATCAGGCCATAGAACTTTGGAAGCAATGAAGCAGGAATGTTTTTGAGATTGTTGTTGTCATGCAACTTAGGGAGTGGAAATGGAAAAGTAGGCACTGCCATCCTTGATGGTGGTCTTGGGTTAGCTCTTGGCTGGTAGACAACAAGGGCCAGTGGATTGTTATGAGAATGTTGGTTATTGAATGTATGCAGATTATTCAGCTGTGTTGTGAGTAAATCAAGATTGTCAGGTGCATCAAACAGGTTCAAACTGGCCTCCAAGGAAGAAGAAGATGAAGTGACAAGGTCCTAGCCAGCATCCAAATATGGTCCTTCTGGGACAACTTCAGGGTCAATCTCTGGGTTGTTTTCTTGGATATCAAAGCTTCTAGGAAGGAATCTTCCAAATTGGTCTCTTCTTCTAAGCATACAGTAAGAAGTAAATCTAACTATGGAAAAATGCTGGAATAGTGAATTGTGATCTAAATTCTAGAAATAAAACTTAAAGCTACCTGCCAGCATGCCTGCAACAAGTTTTTAGTTTGACACCATCCCCGACAATAGCGCCAAAAATGTAGTGTTCTTTAATTAGCTTGATAACTAGGAATATAAATTCCCCAACTTAGGGATTGGACATCACAACAAGCAGCTATAATCTGTTAAAGAACCTAATTTACTTATCAACTCAAGGACGTAGACTTGAAATGGGACAGCAAAATATATGCACTAACCACCCCTTCCAGACATGCATGATCTCTAAAATGCTAGAACTCTAAATTCTAGAATTACTTTACTGAATAACTTGTTGGAACAAAAATTGAAAGGTAAAACTACTCTGTTTCCAGTGGCTGCAGGAACAGTCAATAGTGATGTATTTCTGTTGCTGCAGGAACAGACACATTTAACTTTTGCAAAAGAAAGTACAGCTATCCTAACCTACAAAATGAAAGTACAGTCAATTTCCTAAGTGGCCCCCCTTAGGTCATGCCAAAGTAATCAACAGATTAGGTGAAAAGCTCTATAAACTTTATTGATTTAAAGTGAACAGGTACATAGCACAATCCTTCTTAACTGTATTTCTGATACTGAAAAAATGTATTACAAATGACAAGATCTTTTAGCCCATTCTTTGAAGAAGTATGGGCTATTTATTGAAAACTAATCCTAACTACTAACTAACCTTCCCTTATAAATCGAGAGGTATTTATTACATACAATTAACTTTATTTAAAGAGGCGAACAATAATGCAAGGACCAAGTCAAATTGGTTTGAAAGACTTAAAGCACCATCATCCTGGATTTGAGCAATAGCAGGACGCCTGGCCTAGATTCTTGGAACATTCTTCTTGCTTAGCGGATAAGTTTGAAACTGTCTCCCCATTTTTAGCCGTTGAACTAGTCTTTGTAGATTTGGCCTTCTACTCTTCAAGTGGATTTTAGATTCCTTCCTCAAATTGTGACACCTGCAAAATAACTCGCCACCTTTCCTGGAGAAGAAGGTTAGCTCAACACATTCATCTTTAAGATAGTCCGTTACTTCATTCATTCATTCATTAAGTATTAAACTAAGGCAAACATCATTTCAGATATGGCTGCAGGAAGTTTGGTAGTGGAGGCTGCAGGAAGGTTTTATGATCACAAAAAGCCATAAAGTATTTATCAGACTAATAAAACATTAAAGATAATAATCATGGGACTTTTCATCATAATATATTTATCATATTAAGTCATAAAAAGGTCTATGTTCTATCCCATAATCAGACTGAATGTTTGTTTTTAGCATAATAAAAATGGAAAAGTATTTATAAAAATATGATCAAAATGTGCTAAAGTATTGGCTCATCACACACCATTGCATACATCAGACTCCTAACTACACTTGCATATGGTACTTTGGTCATGTCCTCCATCTCAGTAGGAAACTTTGGACAATCATTCATAAAAAATTTTGTCCCTTGCATCACAAGAACAACTAACTATATACAATATACCATGTTGAATCTCTCCAACACAAAGTTCACATACTTGCTTTGGATTAACCAAAGCTTTATGTTAGCTCTGTCTCTTGTGATATCCATTCCCATAATGTACCTAGCCACACCTAGGTCTTTCATTTCAAACTCTGCTAACAATTGAAACTTCAAATCTAAAATCATATTTTTACCATTCCCAATAAATAACATATAAGACAATAATGAGAATGCGACCATTATCAGTTTTAAAGTACACACAATGATCAGCTTTAGATCTATGAAATCCCAATGACAACACATAGGTATCAAACTTTTGATACCACATTCTAGGAGATTGTTTCAAACCATAAAGAGACTTCTTCAGTTTGCAAACCAAATTTTCTTTACCTTTTTCAATGAAATGTGATGGTTGTGACATGTATATCTCTTCCTCCAAATCACCATGAAGGAACATTGTCTTCATATCCATTTGTTCCACTTCTAAGTCATATACTGTCACAAGTGACAACAAAAACCAGATAGATGCCAGCTTTGCTAGAGGAGAGAATATCTCCCCATAATAAATTCCCTCCATCTGGAAATACCCCTTACCAACCAACCGTGCCTTATACTTCTCAATACTGTCATTAGGACCACATTTTTTTCTTGAAAACCCATTTACAACCAACAGGTTTACGTCCAACAAGTAAAGGTACCAAATCCCAAGTCTTATTTTTCTTTAAAGAAGTCATCTCCTCATCCATGGCTTGCATCTAGGAATCTGAATCATTCATACCCAATGCCTCTCTAACCATCCTAGGCTCATCAATATTAGTAATCAAGGAAAATATGCAACTATAATCCACTAATGAGGATCCAAACCTTTTTGGTTGTCGCCTAACTCATGTAGACCTCCTCAAAGACTGAGGTTGAGGTTCTCCTTCTTCTTCAAAAATTTCAGAGCTACTTGAGCTCTCCTCATCATCAGGTCCAACATAAGTACTTGGTTCTTCTTTCTTCAGAGTAGGTGGAATCTGAACAACCTCCTTTTTTTGTTTCTCCTCTTTCTCTGGTTGTAGCTCAACAGAGGAAGGTTTTATCTCTCTGAAGATCACACTTGTACTATAGAGAATCTTCTAAGCTTTTGGATCCCAAAATTCATACCCTTTCACACTGACACCATAGCCAATAAAGATACACTTAACTGCATTGTTCTCTAACTTAGACCTCTTCTCAATCGAAACATGAGTGTAAGCTTCACAACCAAATACTCTGAGATGTTTCATCAAGGGATTTTTACCAGACCACGCCTCCATGGGTGTCTTTCCAACAAGCTCTAATGTAGGAGATCTATTGATCAAATAACATGCAATGGCTACCACTTCAGCCCAAAATTTATGTTCAAGGCTAGCACCACTCAAAATAATCCTAGCCCTCTCCATCAATGTTTTATTCATTCTCTCTACAACTCCATTTTGTTGTGGAGTGTAGGGAGTTGTCTTATGTCTCTCAATCTCGCGCTCTTTACATAACTTGTCAAACTCCACAGAACAAAACTCACCACCATTATCATTTCTCAAACACTTAATCTTTCTACTAGTCTAATTTTCTACCAAGGTCTTAAACTCCTTAAACCGACTAAAGACTTCAACTTTACTTTTGAGGAAATAAATGAATGTCCTTCTATTGTAATCATCTATGAAAGAAACAAAATATACAGATTTTGATAATGAAGGAACATTTACAGGACCAAAAATATCTAAATGTACATAGTCGAAGACCCTAGAAGACTTATGAGAACTAGAGTAAAAAGAAACACGATGTTATTTTCCATATACACAATGTTCACAAAATTTGAACTCGAGATTACAATCTTCAAGGCCTTCAACAAGCCTCTTATTTTTTAGGGTTCTAAGACCCTTCTCACCAATGTGACCAAGTCATTGGTGCCATAACATTGTATTCTCTGTAGGAAGCTTCATTTCCATGGAATTAGCACCCTTAGGTACCCAAAATGCATGACCATCGGATGTAGCTACAACATGCTTCTTTTATACACAATCTGATGGTGAGGATGAAGAATCCAAAAGTCTCTTTTTTGGTACATCAGAAGATCTATTGCACTGTACAGTACCTGTATCAAGCTAAAACAAAGTACCAATATGAACTCCCTTAGCTAACACCATAGCTCCTCTCGTCATCTTACATCCTCCACCAGAGAAAACAAATTGCACTCCTGAATCATTCAGTTTACTTATAGAAAGCAGGTTTCATGCCAAACCCAAGATATGCAAAACACCATTAATCCCTTTCACTCTTCCATCAGGAAATATGATTTTGACTCTTCCACGGTCAACAATCTTCAGGTGAGAGTCATCACCCAGGTACACCTCTCTTCCATTGTACTCATACTTCAAGAACTCATTTCTATGAGAAGTCATGGGAAAGGATGCACTTGAATCTATCAACCATACATCATCTGATGTATGGGAAACCAAGGCTGTAATAAATGCTTCTCCATCATCTTGGGATGATTTCTCAAATTCAAAATCAAAGAAAGACTTATTTTTCTTCTTCTTCTCCTTCTTGCAATATTTCTAAATGTGACAAGTTTCACCATAATTCAAATATTTTGCCTTGTACTTCTTACCAGGATACTTTGATCTCCCTAAAGATTTTGACTTATATTTCTTGTCTTTCTTTGTGCTTCTCTCATTTGGTTTTCCATGGATTGCAAGGGCCTCCTTGGCCATCTCAAAATATGTCCTTCACATCTCATATAGTAATGAGTCAACAACCTCATCCATCTTGAAGGTGGAAGTAGTGCTTCCAGTAGCCATTATCAGGTGATCCCAAGAGTTCGGCAATGAACACAATAGGAGCATGCAACGGTCTTTTTCATCTATTTTGTTTCCAATAAAACCTCCATCTTCAATGGATCCCCCATCTTCCATTTTCAGAGAATACATCCTCTTTCTCAGGAAAATCTTGTTTACTAGGGATTTAGCCTAATAGACATCACCAAGCTTCTTCCATAGAGAAGCAAAAGTTTTCTCTTCATGGATATTCAGGAGAACAAAATCATCCAAACAGAGTCTAATAAGACCCTTGGCTTTCCTATCCATGAGATCTCAATCCTCTTGTTTCATACCTGAAGGTTTAGTTCCAGAAATTGCAAGCCATAAGTCTCAGTCTACTAACATGTCTTCCATTTTGAGCTTCCACAACTCAAAATTACCACTGTTAAATTTTTCCATTTCAATCCTCCTAGATGTGCCTGCCATCTCTTTCCTACAACAAGGTCATGAAATACACTCTTTTGCAAAACTCCTATTGAAACAAAGATTAGCTCAAAAAAACCTTCTACCGAACAAAGAAACCAAGGCTGGCCAGGTTCTGATACCAACTAAAAGGAAGCTGAGTGAGTAGAAATAGCTTCCTACACTAATCTAATCAGGGAAGAGTTACAAAATTTTGTTTTAACACCTTATGTTGTTACAATATGAGATACACATAGAGAATAATGGAAATAGAACAAAAATAATGCATTAAAATAGTGACACCAAATATACGTGGGAAAAACCCTTTCAGGTAAAAAAACCCCAACCTTTAAAAGCACAGTACTATCTTTATTATTTCAAATAATGAATACAAGATATCACCAAGTACAAGCTTCTTCAACAAGTGCTTCAACACGAACACTTGTTCTGGAGTAATACTGGCAGCACTTTGTTACTTACAAAAAAACTATGCATTCTACAAGTCAAGGAACTCAATAAATAGAGTGTTATAAGCTTCAAGAAGCATCTAGAAAGTGAGGGGCATCCAAATCCAAAAGGCACAACTTTCAATGCCTTAGACATGCATTTGGACACAAGTAATATATTCCCTTACACCCTTGACAAGTGTCAAACATGCAAATATTCTTCTTCCAAGCTTGGGCACCCAAAATATGCTAAAATTAGGCTATGACAGATGTCTTACACATCTTACAGTTGTCATAGAATGTGTCATAGCTGACAACACTTACAGCTATTAGAGAATCTATCATAACTAGGTAAAAAAAATCGATTCTCTTACATCCTATCATAACCCAACTTGGGCGCTAACTTTCACCCATGCATTCAAATATGTCTTATGACGCGTCATAGAATCTATCATATGTTATAGATTCTAAAGTGGGATGCCTATGTCCACTTGGGATGATGATGTGTTATCCAGTCACCTTTAATGAGGACGCCACCCAACCAGTGGGTCCCAAATAATTATATGACACCATAGGCATTTAAATAATACAAATAAATACATTAAATTACATCAAATAAATCAATGTTAGGACTCTAAGGTTGAGACACCTTAATCCCAACAATAACTAAACCCGGCTATAGTTAGATTAATATGTTGATTATTTAACCATTATTTTTTTCACAAGGGAATCTTATGATGTTAGAGGAGAGACTGTTGGAAATGAGTTGGTGGATGTCAACAAAGGCACTTCATCAAGGTCAGTAGGAGATCTAAGTGATATTAGATGAAGAGCTATTGTTTGAGGCCAAAAGGACTTCATAGGGTTGTTAGGAAGAAGGATTCAATGGCCTTAGGGTGTCATTACAACAAGCCTTGGAGAGTTCTAAAAGTTGACTTTGTACCTTGGGCTTACTTGTATCGTTTGCTAAAGAGGAAAGAGTTAGTCATTTTTTAGCTAAGTCTGACCGGGCTTCAGACTTTGAGCTTGAGGCTTACTGTTTGTTGAAAGGTATCAAAATTTGGGCTTTGTTCACACCTTATATCGAATACCTCAAAGTATGAAGAAGGGTTGAGTTAAGTCCAAAATGGCTAGGGGAAGCGAGGTTAAGTTTCCTATAGGGCATCAAAGATACGCCCTAAGGCTTACACCTTAACCTAATTTTAAGTACGAACTAAGTTGGAGTCAAGTTCATAAGGGCCTCGGACCTAATCCCTCAAGCAAAGGAAGGAAGAGTGTTAAATCCGAGAAGGTTTTGGATATCAGACTTTGACATTTAGGCTTGCGGCTTGACTTAAGGTCAAGTAAGTGGCAAAAGGTATCAATGAAGGCCAACACCTGAAAATGTTTCGGGATCGAAGGTTGGTAATAAGCCTTATGACTTATCAAAATGCTAAGTGAGGAAAGTGGTATGAAGGAACCTTGACCCCTGAAAATGGTTTCGACATCGTGAGTCGGCTTTGGGGTTTATGCGTTAACGATTTGGCAAGGCAAGTAGTTAGTATGAAGAAAGCCCGAAGGGCAACACATGAAATGGTTAAGGGTTGCAAGTGAAGTGTTTGAGTGTCATAGTTTGGTAGGAAGGCTTATGCCTTATAAAAGGGAAGGTAGGTGGTAGATGGTAAGGTCAAACCCCGACACCCAAAATGGCTTCACTGTTCATGGATTCAACCGTAAGGCCTATGCCTATCAGTTGTTGGTATGCAGTAAGAAGTATGTCCGAAGGCCGATACCCAAAAGGGTTAAGTCTATCAATGCTTGGGATTATATTGGACATCACGGGTTATTGGGTTGGCTTACATCTTAACTCAAAGGCATGAAAGCGATAAGGTGGAAGAGAGAACCTCGACATCCAACAAACTTATACATGTTTTAGAGTTCGTGCTTCGGTGTTTTTGAGGTTAGTGTGTTGGTTTACGATGGTGTAAAGGAAGGCAAATGGTAAAGGGAAAGGCCAATGGTCGAAGCCCGATAGGTGTAAAAGAGCTTCAAACATTGGTATTTGGGCTTGCTTGTTAAGCTCTTCTATGCAACTCAAGTATGAGGTAAGAGAGATTAACGACTCCCAAACCCAACTGGAAAGAAAGAATAAGACCAACGAAAATGAAGGATTAATTCTATAGGATGCTTGTGTTGACCAAATTTGACCAATACAATTTTGTTGGAATAAGACACACGACATAAATCGATTGTTTCGATTGATTCACATCATTATTGTGAATCACTTAAAATTCGTGACTACATTTAAAGCAAGTCAAATCAAATGGTCATAATTTAAAGAAAGGCAAGAAAATAAGATATGCTAGATCATGACACAAATTTCAAGATCGATGGATTGCATTAAAAGATTAGATTTTTGTCAGTGGCTAGGCAAATGGAATATTGACACGAAAAATAAGATGTTAGTGGCAGGCGACATTCTTGTGAAGGAATAAAGAAAAAGGATGCCACCTTTAATGCAAATGATGGCTAGGTAAGAAGGGGGTGTTCGAGCAAACAAGAAGGACATTTAATGCAAAATAAACCCTAGATTATGTTACGCCAAAAATGGCAAGGAAAGAAAAATTAGTTAGAGGGGCACGACTCATAGGGGAGAAGTTGTCGATGAAGAAAAGAGAAATGGGTAGCATGTGACTGGTCTTCGGGCAGCAAAGGTTGAAAAGATTAGAGTCTCATTACTGTTTCAGACAAGATTGTATGCCTGAAGTTCTTCATTCAGTTTCATGGAGGACAAAGAATGGTGGAGCCAAAGCAAGGGCTCAAATCACCATCTCAGGTCTTGGATAATATTTGTGCAGGTATGAGGGTTTATCCCTAGCTATTTTTAAGCATATCCACCAGGTGTTTTGTGCATGTAGATGCATTCACATATTGGACCCTATCGTGTGCATTGGAAGCGTTGGCCGTGTTTTTTCATCTATTGTTCTAGCAAGAATAATACCTAGAAGCTTTTATTATGCCCAAATCATATATATGAGTGCTTGGGACTATGGGATTAAATTTAGCCTCCATCAACCATTCCATTGGTATCAAGTGAAACCCTTGTTCATAAGCCATCATTAGGTGATTTTAATGTTATCCCTAAGCAAATAGAATTCAGACTTCTACATCCTTCTTGGCCTTCAAATGCCAGTAGCAATATATTTATGTATATGTTATGATACATGATAGTCGGTAAGAGTAATGGGTGTTGGAATGCCTTGTTCAGCAAAATTGAGTATCACACTCATGGCACTAGTTGACAGTTGCTTAGGAAAATCTTTTCTTGAAATATCAGTTTATATTATTTGAATAGAAGACCCCATTTCATCATCATGGGGTTAAAATATTTCTTGCTCAGGGGTTTGGCTAGAGCTCACGAGGCTTCATGATGCCAATATGGTCGACATAAGAGAAATTTTGATTTTTGGATTATCTTATTGCTATAATTTATCTTGTTGTCACAGATGGCCATCGAACTTTTCACTTAACTAGAATTGTAGCCATGAAGTGCAACAGATATTAAGTGCAAACATTAAATGGTAATGTAAGCATGATGTGCTTTGTTATGTATAAATTGTCCTTTAAAACTATGCCTATCCATATCGAGGTTTCTGATCTCCGGCTTCACCTAAGTGGGTGGCAGCCGATGGTGGAACTGTCTTGGGTAAGAAGACCCTAGAAAGGGTTGCATACCCACTCTTATAATCTCTAATTAATGGATTGGAGGTATAGGATATTTTTGTGTAAAGCATTAAGGTTAGTGTATTCCTGTGTTTTTGGATTATGAGGGTGACTGAGGTAGAGTGGTCTTTGAACCTAAGGGTTATACTCCTTGTGTTAGTCAACCAAGTGTATGAAGTTTGAATTGCCTAGAAAGATTCAATTATGTGGATTGCTTTGTCAACCTTTCACCCCTTAATCTTATTGATGTTATATGGTGACTGTAGACACTAAAAAATGTCTTGATCTATGAGCGTCATTTTTCTTGGTCTTCATCTTCTAATAATTAAATAATTTTAATTATTTAATTATTCCTAACCACATTCCTCTATTAATTAAATAATTTTTAATTATTTAATTAATTCATTTCTTAACCTTTTTCTATCCTCATCGATTAAATTAATTAATTGCGTCCCCAATATACCCCTTTCTTCAACAATTAAATAAATTATTATTTATTTAATTATTCACTTGCCATCTTTCGTCTATGGTTAAATAATTATTATTAATTAACTATTCACTCCCCCTTTTTATTCTTCCATTGTTAAATAATTGTCAAAATTATTTAATTGTCCTCCATGTGTCGCTTGTATTAAATAATTAACATGCCCCCTTTTCATATTTCCTCTCATTTAATTAAAATAATTGTGAAAATTGTTTTTTATTAAATATCCATTTCCTCTTTTTCCCAAATAAATAATTCAAATGAATTATATATCCTTCACTTGGTTAAATATTTCTTGTCTCATGAATTAATTATTTTCCAATTTTTAATTCATTTGTTTCCTCCATTTCCTTATTAATCTCTATCATAGCTGCTGCTATCATAGATGTCAACATCATAGCCATCGATGTCATAGTCCTCCCATGAATAGCATTATTCTGGTGCATCAATTCTCGACCGTTGATCTTGACATCTTTCTAGAAGCCTGATCTTGACTATCTGTTTCTTAACCTCCCTCTCATGAATCCTCATCTGTCGATCTTGGAATCTTTCTAGATGATCGATCTCGGTTGTCTATTCAAATGGTTGTCTATAAAAGTAGCATTCCTCTCCCTTTTTTTCCTTAACAATTATTATCTCTAACTTTCTTGCTTACTATTTGCAGGTATTTGCACAACTTCAATAAAAGTTTTGAGGGCAATATTAGCATAAGAAGAAATAGGAGAGACAAGGGAAGTGAAGAAACTTCAATGTGGAGTGTTTGATTTGAATGTGTGTGTGGTTAAAATATGTGTATCAATATGATAAAACAAAACACACATCCATGCAATGTATTACATAAAAGGAATTGAAATAGCAAAATTAAATGACTGCAACTATCCTTTCAAATCATTCCATGATTCTCTGATCTTAAGGACCTTCAAAATTCATGTTCTCAGATCTAATAAATGTTGCACATGAATATGCAAAGATGACAACCTAAGAAATGAGAAACTATTGTGAAATGCAAACTATATGCCTACATCCCTATATTTTTGTATTTTTGATGCTTGAGTGTTGAATGATCTATGATGAAGTATTGATTACTCAAATGATGCTAAGACTAATAATGCAAATCTAATAGTAATGTTGTATAAAAGATGCAATGACTAATCTACTAAAATTGAAATTGTCATAATACCTCTAAATTAACTAAAATGCTAAACACTAACTACAATGCTCTCACAATTCTCTCCAATTGCACTAAGAATTTTGTAGCATAAGTTTGTAATATATATATATATGAAAAGTTGTAGAAATGCTCTTTATTTATAGATTTTTCCAAGCTCAAGATGATGTGGTAGAGACGGACGGTTGAGATTGTGATCCTGAGGCATCAATGGTTGAGCACAAAGAGGTTGGAGAGAATCAAGGAGGTGGTTCCCTTCAAGAAAACACCTTGCCAAGTGTTGAAGAGAATCAGAGGAAAGAAGAAGCCATGTGTCCAAGGTGGTTTCAAATTTGTTGCAAGTTTGTTGATGATAATTCACATTTTTCAATTTAAAAAATTCAATTTCATGTGACACATGGTGAGGTGGCAGGTGAGTTGGAGATGGTTAGAAGAAATATGGAGACATGTGCTAAATTTGAATTAAAAATTCAAATTTACATGAAAGAGGGAAACTAATTAAATAACAAATTATTTAATTTATGCATTTAATTAATTTAAGAGGAAAATTATTTTTGAAAAAGGAATAATTTAGGGAATGAACCATATAAATACATTTATCAATTTATTTATAATAGTAGAGGAATTCAAATTTATTAATTAAATAACAAGTATTTAATTAATTTGTGCTCCAGACCATTTTTATGTGCATACATTTTGCCGCTCTTTGAAGTGATGTGTGCAGACACATTGCTTCAAAGAATAAATTTGTCAGACTGCGGTGAAAATTATGACATGCTCCAGATGTTGATTTTGCAATGATGATGAAAGGATGCCCCCTCAGGAGAAAAATCAAGAAATTTTTGACTTTTTTGATGATTTTTTTGAAATTTTTGAACTTTTTTGATGATTTAAATGATTTTTCACTGATATGCTGATGATCATCAGATTTGATGAGGATGACCTAATTTATCTGCCGATAATGATTAGAGTCCAACCACATTGTTGATTAAAAAGGCCCATTTGGAAAAATTAAATAAATGCCAACATAATTACCCCTTAATTAGCCCTTAAAAGGTCAAAATGGGTAAAAGAAAGCTCATTTGTAACCTTGCCTTTGAAAACTTGAGAGAGAGAAGAGCCGAAATGAATGGGATTTCGTGTCACACTCACAGATTTGAGCAAGTTCACCGCCACTAGTGTCCAGTCACATACGGACCTCCGATACGTACCCCGAGAACTGCTCCTTTCAAATTTTGAATTCAAATTTTCTCGCTTTTTGCATTTTAAAAATTTGGTTTTCCACACATTTTAGCACATAGGGTTAGACTTTGAGCGCATCAAAAACCCGATACAATGCATTAGGTTGCTAGAATAGTGCATAGGGTTGATAAAGTTGCGCATAGGGTAGTTCAAGTAGCACATAGGGTTGATAAAGTCGCACATAGGGTAGTTCAAGTAGCGCATAGGGTTGATAAAGTCGCGCATAGGGTAGTTCAAGTAGCTCATTTTGGAAACGGTGCATCGAGACCCTGTTTTGGCACATAGAGGTCATTTTCTAGCGCATCCAAGAAATGACGCATAGAAGACCTGTTCTAGCGCATCTAGTAAATTTTCTAGCGCATCTGGTAGATTAGCGCATACAAACCCTATTTTAGCGCATTGAGCCAAAAATGATGATTTTAAATGATTCCTCCTAAATTTTGATGGTTAATGGTCATGCCAGCCAATGATAGGATAATGTTGATTGATAGATTGGTGATCGTCCTCATGATAGGCGAGGAATGATGATGATGATTGATTGATTGACCTCATAAAAAATGAGAGTTAGAGATATGATAGGTTGATGTTGATCGATCTCATGACAAATGAGAGTTGAGTGATAGGATAGGTGCTCCTCGATATTTGATCAAAATCTCACACGAGCTAATTTGATTAATTGATATGCTGATGTTAGGCTGATTGATTGATGTGTTGACTTGATACATTGATTTGATCATAGGAGGGTGGCTTAGGAGTTATTTAGGTTCAAGAGTGATTTTTGCGGATGTGGGACATGATCCCATAACTTACCCCAGTAGATTTGGCTATTATTGATTAGTGCAGACTAACTTCCTTGATTGACATGCCATAGTACCAGATTAATCGGGGGTTGTTAACGACACTTGCAGAGCGGTGGCATAGTGACGACAACACCTTCCATTTGGCGACTGGTGAGATCACAGTTACACCAAAGGATGTATATCGGATTTTAAGGATACCAGTCATGGGTGACTTAGTTGTGTATGATCATGAGGAGCATGGCGAGATTGATTGCATTCGGTAAATTTTTCGTGATGGGCAGCTCGGTGGATATGAAATATCTTGGTGGGAGTTGATTGTGACTCATCAGCCCTTGTCCTATGTGTTAGTAGGATTCATTGGTGGTTTTCTCTACCCCAATCGTAGGTCGAAGGGCTTTTCAGTTGGTCGGGGTAAGGTTTTAGAGGGTATGATTTCCCACAACACCAGATATGCTTGGGGTTTGTGCATGCTTGCACATCTGTATCATGATTTGATTTCCCACAACACCAGATATGCTTGGGGTTTGTGCATGCTTGCACATCTGTATCATGATTTGCACCAGGTTGTTTATCTTCGGGCTAGCAGTCTTGTGGTAGGATGCACCTTATTACAGCTTTGGGCCTGGGAGCATACAGTAATTTCATGGCCAATGGGAGGGAGGGGTCGACCAACAGAGTGGCCATATGTTTTTGGTTACACGGGGCCACTTGTCCAGCATAAGCTGGGAAAGTTAGAGTATTTGAGGAAAGTCCTTGATGATATAGATACTGTTATATGGCAACCATATATTGATTGCAAGGTATGGCCAAACGATGACACATAGATGACCTATGTATTTTCTACCAAATATTTTATTGGCAGGACTCCTTACATCATTGAGAGATTCCTTTTTGGCCGCGTGTACAGACAGTACGACAGAGTTTAGGGTATTCCACAGGGCATGGCACATTATGCTCGACGAAGGCAGGATATTCCAGAGTGGGGGCATGCCCTAGATTATGATGTGGCTTGTGCAAAGTATTACAGTTTACAATTGATTTTGTGGCAGTACCACCCCGAGATCGTGGATGCGTAGATGACAACAGATCACGTAGAGTATTTTTATACGCATCCATTTCCACGGATCTCGAGCCCTAATGAGCATGCACCCATTTTGGAGGTTGGGAGGAGGGTAGGACAAGCAGTACAGTGAGGGGGAGATGGAGGTGAGGAGGAGGCAGAAGAGGAGGCAAGAGATGATGGGGGAGATGGAGGTGGAGATGGAGGAGGCAAAGGGAGAAATGTGCCAACTTTTAGGGTCATCCCCAAGAGGAGGAGGTCAACTCCCGCTGGACAACGGCTAGTGGTTCTGAGGATGCACTCCCAGAGGCAGCAAATACAGATAGCTGGGTTATAGGCATAGGTTCAGACTCTTCAGAGGCAGGTGTAGGCATTACAAGCATAGTTAGCTCATGCTCAGACTCAACTATAGGCACAGGCATCAGTGCAACTACAGGTACAAGGTCAGATGGTACAGTTGCAAGCACAGGTAGCCACCCTCACCGCAGAGAGAGATGTCACCCGATGACAAGGAGAGCAGGCAGTGGCAGTAGCGGACATGATTCAAATAGCCTCTGAGGGTGTTGGGACATGTGACCTAGTTAGAGAGCTCTGAGAGTCTGCCAAGGATGCAAAATATTATAGGGGCAGATACTACAAGGCAGTCCCAATGGAGCGGAGAGTCAGTTATACTCATTCTAGATTTGGTTGCTCCCAGTCTCAGACTACTAGAAGGGGAGTCACGCAACCACTCCTAGGAGGCCCACCGATCCAGGAGTATGACCATCTGGGACAGGCGGTGTTGGGGAGAGGCCCACGACTTCTGGGGGTAGTACCACAGGATCACGTGGTCACATCTGATATATATTGTATTTTGATTCAGAGACTTGGCTTTGCCATAGTTTTGATGTATCATTTCTCATTTCTTAATATCATTGTACACTTGACATTTTATTTTTTTGAGGTTATATATGATATGCAGTGGCGATTTAGCGATCTATGTGTTGTTTATGGTTTTATTATGGATGCTTATGATGGATGAATTTATTTATGTTCTATGTGATTGTGATATTCTATATAATTATTTCATGGACGCATTAATGAGATGGATGTTGTTATGCAAATGATATGGGATGCATTATATTTTTTATTTTTCACATGTATATATTGATGTATGGATGAATGAATGAATGCATAAATGGTTTTATTATGTAATGCAAATATGTGATTTGATGCATGGACATGAATGATTCAATGAATGGATGTATGGTTCATGGATTCCAAATGTATGATGAATGAATGAATGGTTTTTGAACATGATATGTGCAGATGTATGGATTTATGATAATGCTCTCTTTTTAGATTTTTTTTTTATGAGGCGAAAATGACCTAGATGTATGGATGATTATGTAAATGAATTATAATTATGAATGATGTCTATGTATGGATGGATGATGAATGAAAATGCATGTATGATTGTATTTTATGCCCCTAAGTAATGTTGATTATGCTCTTATGTGTAATGAATGTTATTATGTAAATGAAATGTAATGCACTTTTCTGTATTTTTCATATTTTTTATGCAAATATGTGACCTAAATGTGTAAATATGAAATGAATTATGATAATGAATGGATTATGATATTATTATTAATTATGGTTGTGATGAATGCATATATGTATGGATTATGGATAAATGAAAGAATGTATTTATTATGACCTCGATGTATGATATGGATTATGAATGATGATGGTATTTTGGAAAAATGTTTTATTTTTGGAAATTTTCATGATGCAAATGTTATAATGAATGAATGCATGAATAATTTGTGATAGTGGATGTATGATAGTGCTTTATAATTGTAAATGTAAGCAAATATTCTATCAAACTAGGAGCCTAAGGATTCTAAGATAATTCTAAGTGTAAGAATTCTATTCAAGATTCTAAGTAAAATTTAATTCTCTTATGTTGAATGTGTTGATTGCAGAACATTTATAAATTTTGATGTTTGCATATCAATGAGGGAACCACCTTAGATATGATGGAGACCCGCCTCTACAAGAGATGTGTCTCATGAGAGGACGTGTCTCCACAAGTGGAGACACGTTCGCTCATGGGACGTGTCCCTTTGGGCTCGCGGGCTCCAAGCATAACCGATTAACATTCGGTTAACACACATATAACCTTATATACGTGGCAGATATATTATATGAGTTCGATTTTATTCAATGCAGAATTTGAACATCATTTATTATTTCGAATCTTATACATGCTTATAAATTTGAATTACTTATTTTCCAAAAATACTTATATGAAGAGTACTTTTGATCACATATAAATGATGATGATGCAATAAACAATCATCATTTATATCTGACCAAAGCTACCTTTCATCAACACTCCCTCTTAGCTAGGGAAGATATTTCAAATCAAATAAGTACAAATATCACCTTCACACGTGATATCGAAGATATGATATGTTATCTCAACATTGTCAAGTTACATGACATTCTTCATAACACATCTTCATTATGGTATGTGCACTGACATCAAGTCACATGATGTCTACCATAATATTTCATGGCATATCCATGGATATATAATCATCCACCATGATTATCTCTTAAGGATCACAATGATCTTCAAATGACATCAAGTCCCATGATATCCACCAAAGTGTCCAAGAGATACTATCATGACATGTCCATAGATATCAAGTCACATGATATCTATCATGATAGTTCAACTCATCATTGTAGAGTCGTCACTTTATAATATCACATACAAGTGTTCATTATTAGAAAGATCATCACCTTTCAATAATGTACACAGGGGGAGTAGGCCCATAAGGTCATGGAGTCACACACATGACAAAAGAGTTTACACATTAAACATCTTTATATATTAGTACAACTTATAAATAATTTTAATTTCAAACATAATATCAAATTACATTTCAACCATACCAATTTTCTTCCTGAAGTGCTCTACCTTGATTTGGGAGAGAGGTTTGGTGAGAATTTCTGTAGTTTGATCATTTGTACTAATATACTCCAACTGGATCACTTTCCTTTCTACCATGTCTCTTACATAATGATAGGGTATCTCAATGTGCTTAGATCTATCATGGAAGACAAGATTTATAGAGAGTTTGATGCAACTCTGATTATCACAATGAATAATTGTAGGATTCAAGGGCTCACCAAAGAGTCCCACAAGCAATTTATGAAGCCAAACTGCTTCTCTTGCCCCCATAGAGGCTGCAATGTATTCAACTTTTGTTGAGCTCTGTACTATTGAAGACTGTTTTCTACAAATCCAGGAGATCATAGCCGATCCTAAATTGAAGCAACATCCTGATGTGCTTTTCCGATCGGTTACACTTCCAGCCTAATCTAAATCAGAGTATCCATGTAGATCTAGTTGGTCATTTCTGTAAAGAAGACCATATCCAATAGTGCCTTGAAGATATCTCAAAATATGTTTCACAGCCATAAGGTGAATTTCCTTTGGATCACACATGAACTGGCTGAGAGCATTCACTGCATAGCAAATATCAGGTTTGGTGTTAACCAGATACGTCAAGGATCCAATCATTTGTCTATATAGGGTTGGATTTTGCTGCTGCTTCTTTCAATTTGTGAAGGTTGGTTTCCATAGGTGTAGACATGGGTCTACAGTCCAACATTCCAAATCTCTTTAAAATATCAATAGTATACTTTCCTTGGTTTAGTATATTGCCCTCTGATTTATGTCATACTTCCAAACCTAGGAAGTAGTGTAGAATGCCCAAGTCTTTCATGTCAAATTCGGAAGTTAGATCCTTCTTTCCTTGAGCAATGAGGTGATCTTCTCTTGTTATCAGCAGGTCATCAACATATAAAATAATTATTAACATATCACCTTTGATTACCTTGAAGTAGAGATTAGGGTCTGCATCATTCTTAGAAAATCCTAGTCCCAAGAGGTAGCTGTCAATTATTTCATACTAGACCCTGAGAGCCTATTTAAGTCCATAGAGAGCTTTCTTTAGTCTGCACACATGTGAGTCAAGTTTATGTATCACAAAACCTTCAGGCTGTTCCAGATAAACTTCCTCTTCAATGGTTCCATTTAGGAAGGCAGTTTTCACATCCATTTGATGGATTTTCTAGCCTTTAGCTGCAACAATGGCTAACACTGCTCTCACAGATGTGTAACGGGCAACATGTGCAAATGTTTCTTCATAATCAATGCCTTCCTTTTGAGAAAAACCTCTTGCCACAAAACGTGCCTTATGTTTTTCTATACTACCATCAACAACATGCTTGATTTTGAAGAGCCATTTGGAAGAGACAACAGATTTCTCTTTCGGTCTAGGCACTATATCCCATACATCATTCTTTAGAATGGATTGATATTCCTCTGTCATTGCATCCTTCCATGCTTGATGTCTGAAGGCTTTTGTAACACTGACAGGTTCTGAATTTATGATGTTCATTAGGGCAACATAGCTAGAGAACCGTTTAGGTCTTTTACTTTCCCTAAACGTTCCTTTAGGTGCTGCATGATTCTCGACTTCTTTGATCATCTTTCTAGCCCAAAGTGGCCTCTTTCTCCTATTGTCATTTGTATTCTCATCTGAAGTAGATAGAAGTTCATTTGGCATTTCCTCAGGATACTCCCTCTGAATCTCAGGAGCAGGTTCCATTTCAAGTACTCTAGGGGAATGGGTTTCTATCTCACTAGAACTTCTTGCCCTTTTGAATGCAATGTCTTCTTCAAAGATGACATCTCTACTCAATTCAATTTGTTTCTGCCCAGGTACGAATATCCTGTAGGCTTTGGAGGTTTCACTATATCCCACAAATACCCCTTTCTTTCTGGAAGGTTCTAGTTTAAATCTCTTCTCTTTGGGCACATGAATATAGACAAGGCAACCAAAAATCCTAAAATGACTAATATCAGGTTTTATGCCAGTAAAAGCTTCTTCAAAAGTTTTGTTATCTCGATGAGAATGGGGACATCTATTTTGAATGTAGACAACAGTTTTAGAGGCTTCTGCCCAGAAAGAAGTTTCAATGTTTTGGTCAAGCAACATTGCTTTAGCAGCTTCTACAATGGTTCTATTTTTCCTTTCAGCAACCCCATTTTGCTGAGGGTTGTAGGCAACTGTGAACTCCCTCTTAATTCCAGCACTCATGCAGAATTCCTTAAAATTTTTGGAGGTATATTCTTTCCCATTGTTTGTCCTTAGGTTTTTTATTTTCTTCTCGGAGGAGTTTTCAGTAAGGGCTTTGAACTCTTTGAGCCTTTTGAGGATTTCTATTGACTCATTACACTTAAGGAAAGAGATCCAGGTTTTCCTAGAGATGTCATCTATAAATATGACATAGTATAGAAATCCTGCCTTGGAAGGTACAGACATGGGTCCACATAAATCAGAGTGAACCAGTTCTAATACATTTTGGGTTTTACTCAAGCTATTGTGAAAGGATCCCTTTGTATTCTTTCCTAGGGCACAACCTTTACAAGCTCCTTCATGAGATGGTTTTAACTTAGGTAAGCCTATTACAAGTTGTTCCACAGAAGGTAGGGCATGGAAATGAAGGTGTCCTAATATTCTATGCCAAATCTCATTTGAATCAAAAGTGTCAAGGGTAAGGGCTTTCTTAACCTCAGTGCATAGTTTGTAAAGATACCCTTGTCTTAAACCTATGGTTTGGGCTTTCTTGATAGTTGAGTTCTAGGCCATGCTATAACTTTCCCATCCATAAAGGTAACTCTATATCCATTGTCTTCAAGGGCAGAGATGGATATTAGGTTCCCCTTTATTCTAGGTACAAATAAGACTCCAATGAGTTGAAGAGAAAGACCAGATTTCAATTTGATGGAGCAAGTTCCAACCCCTTTTATAGGGTGAGCAGAATCATCCCCAATGGTTACTTCTTCATCAGTCTTTTCAGTCATAGTGTCTAGGTGTTATGTGAACACTGTGATATGTCTAGAGGAACCACTATCAATTACCCAGTTGTGGGTGTTGTTAGATACTTGACTAGATAAGGCTGAATAGAACACAAAGTTCTCATATTCATGATCTGAATTTAACTTTCCTACTTTAGCAAAATATGCATGTTGTTTTGATCTGTCAAGGCACTTCATTGCATAGTGGCCATATTGATCACATCTAAAACATTGTACTTGAGAGATGTCTTTCTTCTTAGAACATCCCTTTCCATTGGAATTTCTCTTTCTTTTAAAAGATCCTCTCTTGTAGGAGTTTTTCTTACTCCTTTTATTAGACGTTGTGTTGAGCACATGAATGTCTTCATCTATGTTCTTCTGTTTATTTTATTTTGTTGAGAGTCTTGTTTCCTCTTGAAGGCAGTCTGTTCTTAGCCTATCAAACTTGGGGAGTTTAGATCTCGCACTTATTCCTTGAAGAAATGACTCCAATGAGTTTGGTAGGCCTCCTAGTGCAATTAGAGTTAACTCTTTGCTATTAATCTAATATCCAATTGTGGATAATTGACCCCTTAGTTCAATTATCCTCATGAAGTATGCATTAATTGTTTCTCCTTTGTTTATTTGGACATTATTGATTTTCCTCTTTAATGCAAGAGTCCTACTGGTGTTGTTGATCTCATAGGTGCTCTCAAGAGATTTGAACATTTGATATGCAGTTTCATGTTTTGCTAGGATGGGCACTATATGATCCCTAACTGCATCTACTAATATTTTCATGGTCTTTTCATTGTTTTCAATCCATTGAGTTTTCTCAGGATCAGCCTCTGGTTCCCTTTTGTTTTCTCTCACAAGTGAGTCTAATTCATTCTCTTTAAGAATAATCATGATTCTAAATTTCCATGATGTGAAGTTGTTTGCTCCTGCAAGACGATCTTCAAATTTGATCACACTTGACATTATGAAGAATGTGATGTGAATTCAATTTTGAAAATATGAATTTTCTTAAGCAATTTGATATCTAGATTTGATTTAGATTCACTCAACTTGGCTCTGATACCATGTAAATATAATCAAATCTTCTATCAAACTAGGAGCCTAAGGATTCTAAGATAATTCTAAGTGTAAGAATTCTATTCAAGATTCTAAATCAGATTTAATTCTCTTATGTTGAATGTGCTGATTGCAAAACATTTATAAATTTTGATGTTTGCATATCAATGAGAGAACCACCTTATATATGATGGAGACCCGCCTCTACAAGAGACGTGTCTCATGAGAGGACGTGTCCCTTTGGGCATGCGGGCTCCAAGCATAACTGACTAACATTCGGTTAACACACATATAACCTTATATACGTGGAAGATATATTATATGAGTTCCGATTTTATTCAATGCAGAATTTGAACATCATTTATTATTTCGAATCTTATACATGCTTATAAATTCGAATTACTTATTTTCCAGAAATTTTTTATATGAAGAGTAATTTTGATCACATATAAATGATGATGATGCAATCAACAATCATCATTTATATCTGACCGAAGCTACCTTTCATCAACACTAATGATATGAAATGGAAATGTCAATGCAAATGAATGATTTTTTGTTATGTCAAGTATACTCAATCTTGTAGTGAGAGATAACATCATGTTGAAGTTACCAGCCTTGGAAAAATCTATAATGCAAATGGATAACTAATATGAATGCAATCTTATCTATGCAATGTTGTCATCTTATTCATTGTGCTTATTATGATCATTGAGCATTTTATTATGTTGAAAGTTAGTACAAACATCAATGGTATAATTAGACCATGATGACCTGAGTACAACTTCCATACAACTTCCGTTGAGATTTGATAATACAAGATAACACAAGTATCTAGGTATAATTAGACCAAGATGACCCGAGCATTACTTGCGTAACAGACAAGAGTTATTAATGTTCACATGCAAATTTAGAATGTCGTCAATGATACTTTGTAGAGCATGTTCCGCAAAAAATTGCACAGTAGTAATGATTGACTCATAGACAACAGATAAAGAAAAATACCATTCTCAATAATATCCCCTCTAGTTCGTGACATCATTGAGGTACTCCAGAGAATTGATAACAACAATCAAGATAACATCAATTGAACATTTGTATTAAAGTGATCCAACCATGATTCAAAATATAATCCTTCAGTGATGATTGATTTGATTTGGTCTTGATGTTTGATTTGAATAGTTGATTGATTGGATTGTTTGATGTTTAGTTTTGATGATGTGATGGTTACAGTGATTTTTTTCTTTCACCAAGGTTGCCTTGTTGTTTGTTTTCCTGTTGGTTTAAGTTCAACGATTATTTTCCCCTAGTGAGATCAGGATTTTTCCGCTAGTGAGAAACAAACCAAATTTATTATGAATATGTACAATGACAACCAAGCTAAGGTGGGACATGACTACAACAACTAGATATGGACAGGAAGCTCATTATATGATAGGCATGAATGCACAGTAGTAGCAAAAAGCAGATAGTCAACACATGCTCAAATAAATGGAGAAGTTGACTTATTACAAATATGTTTACCAAGTTTTCACCATTAGTTTTTATTGCACCTTTTCAGATTTTTCAGATTTTTTTGTTGTTGTTACCAAGACACCTATTTGCTAGGTTTTCACCAAGGTAACAATCTTTTTTATTTTTCACTTTTTTTGTATTTTTTTCTTTTTTTGTATTTTTTTTTTTGGTGTCACCAAGATGCTTGTTTGCCAGGTTTTCATCAGGGCGACCATTTTTCAAGATATTTTAGGATTTTTTAGGATTTTTTTCAAGACTTTTTTTGCTTTTTAGGATTTTTTTAGGACTTTTAGGTATGCATCAAATGTATTATGTATAGAAATTTTTTAGATGAAGGTTGTTCATTGGTTCTTCAAATAGATCCCCCTCTGGTGTAGACAACTAATATGCCCCCGATCCAAAGATTTAAACAATAACAAAAGGACCTAACCAATTTGGATCAAATTTTCCTTTCTTTTCACGGTCCTACTGATTTTAGGGATTTTCCTTCAGTACCAGATCACCCACTTGAAATTTCCTAGGTTTGACCTTGTGATTGTAGCTTCTAAACATTCTCTGTTGATAGGCCTTCAGGTGATCCACTGCAAGTTGACTAAATTCATCCAACAATTCTAGTTCTTGTAGTCTAGACACATGGTAATCTTCATCTAAAATGAAACCTTTCAAGGACACACAACGTGATGGTATCTCAACCTCAATAAGTGAGACGACTTTAGATCCATAGACCAAAGCATATGGCATGGTGCCTGTGGGAGTGTGGATGCTTGTACGATAGGCCCACAAAGCAGGGTTCAATTGGATATGCCAGTCACATCCAACATCGTTGATGGTTTTCTTTAATATTTTTAGGATAATTTTGTTTGAGGCCTCTGCTTGGTCGTTCCCTTGAGAGTAATAGGGTGTAGAAAACTGATGTTGGATATGGAATCTTTTACAGAGTTCTTGCACGCCCTGATTCTTGAAAGGTCTGCCATTATCAGTGACAATGGATTGAGGGATACCATACCTGCAGATGAGGTAGTTCAGGATGAATGATGAGATTTTCTTTCTTGTGATAGTGGATAGAGGCACGGCTTCGACCCACTTTGTAAAATATTTTGTAGCTATAATTATGAACTTGTGTCCATTGGAGGAAGATGGGTGAATTTTTCCTACAAGATCTAATCCCCACTGACAAAACGACCATGTTGATGCGAAGGGTTGTAAATCTTGTGCTGGTGCATGGATGAGATTACCGTGGATCTAGTATTTCTAACACTTTTTAACAAATTGGAAGGACTCTCTCTCCATAGTCAGCCAATAGTATCCCAAACGAAGGAGTTTCTTAGTGAGGTTTAGACCACTTGAATGAGTGCCACAAATATCCTCATGGACTTCTTGTAAAGACATTTCAGAATTGTCACGTTCTATACATCGTAAGAGAGTTCATCAAGACCTCATCGGTAAAGTACATTCACTATAAGGGTATGATGGGTAGATTGGCGGATGAAATTTCGTTTTTGGTTTCGGGAGAGATCGGGAGGTAGAATATTATCTTTTAGGTAGATATAGATATTCCCGTAAATGGAGGTATTGGAATCAATTAGGTGGCATATGAGTCAAGATTCAGGATCATCATAAGTGGGGGCAAATAATTGTTCCACCATGAACTCATAACGACTTCATTTTTTCTGGAATTTGAAGTAAAGAAGCAATGGTAGCCATAACGTCAGCAACTTTGTTGTCAACCCTTAGGATTTGAGCAAATTTGATGTTAGCAAAATATTTCTTGAAGTCGTCGATCATCCTTTTATAGGGCATAAGTTTGTCATCTTTTGTTTGGTAATCATCATTAACCTGATTAATGACTAGTTGAGAATCCCCGTAGACCTATAGCTCTATTATTTTCCATTCTATTGCTATTTTGATGTCGATGATGAGCACCTCATATTTTGTCATGTTGTTAGTGCAAGGGAACATTAGGTGATATGACTTTAGAATGGTGTGCCCTAAGGGAGTGATGAATAGAATTCCTACTCCTGATCCGTGTTGAGTATATGAGCCATCAAAATACAGTACCCATTGTTGTGTTGTGACTGTTAAGACATCTACATCTAGAAATTTGATATGGAGAGGGTGATCATCATGAATTGGTGTTTTCACTAGTTGATTGGTGATAGCTTATCCTTTGATTGCCTTTCTATTGACATATTGGATGTCAAATGAGTATCATTACCCATTTGGCTAATCTTCTTGTCAGATTTGCTTTGCTAAGGAGATATTTCAGCGAATCTATCTTGGCTATGAGTCTGATGGTGTGAGTCAACATATAGTGTCACAATTGTTGTGTAGCAAAAACTACTGATAGACAAGATTTCCCAATGGGTGTATAGTTGATTTCATAACCTTTTAGAGTTATCTTGATGTAATAGATTTCTCTCTCCTTTCCTGTTGAATCTTCTTGTGCCAACAAAGCTCCCAATGATCGATTAGTCGTGGCTATGTACAATAAGAGAGGATTTCCTTATGTTGGTGGTGATAGGATAGGTGGACTCATTAGGTATTGCTTCATTTGGTTGAAAGTTTCCTCACATTTCTCGTCCCATCGAAAGAGAACATTCTTGTGCAATAAGTGGGTAAAAGGATGGGTCTTGTCGGCTAGTTGTGATATGAATCTTCTGATTGACTGGAATCTGCCTTGAAGGGATCTTAACTGACTGATATTTTTTAGAGGCGGAATTTCCATGATAGCTTTCACTTTTGCAGGGCCTACTTCAATACCTTTTTTTGACACTATATATCCCAGTAGCTTTGCTGATGTTACCCCAAACACAAATTTCTTTGGATTCAGGTGGACGTTGAACTTCTCTAGTCGGGTGAAGAGTTTGTATAGTATCTCCAAATGTCCTTCTCTGGTGTAAGATTTGGCTAACAAGTCGTCCACATAATCTTCCATGAAGGTATGCATCATGTCGTGAAAGATGGTTGTCATGGCTCTCTGATATGTGGCCCCTACGTTCTTCAATCCGAAGGGCATGGTGTTCCAACAGAGGGTACCCCATGGGAAAGTGAAAGTTGTCTTATCCTAGTCTTCAGGTGCTATCTTGATTTGATTATAACCGAAAAAGCCATACATTAATGACAACATGCCATGACCTTCTATTAAGTCTATAATGATATCAATGTTTAGCAAGGGGAAATCATCTTTCAGAAAAGCCTTATTGAGGTCTCTGAAGTCTGTATAAATCCGTATGCTACCGTCAGGATTTGAAACAGGTACAATGTTGGATATCCATTCAACATAATCAAAGGGTCTAATGAATCCCACATCCAATAACTTCTTTAGTTTTTCCTTCACCAATAGGACAATGTGAGGATGCATTTTTCTCAACTTTTGCTTGACTGGTTTAATTCCTGAAGGAAGGGATAAATGATGCATGATGAGATCTGGGTCTATCCCTGGCATGTCTACATATGACCAAGCAAAGTTGATTTTTTGTTATTCAAATAACTTGATAAAGTTAGGCTTCTCTTGTTTTGTCAATGATTCTGCTAGATGGAGAGTTTTCATTGTTTCTGCATTGTCGATATTGATGGCCAACGTTGGTTCAATTAGGACTTTGGATCTTTCTTAGAAGTTCTCGGGGGAGAGTGTCAAATTTCCCATCCTTTAGTGCCTCAGAGAGGTTTTCATCGTCGGATGCGCTCTTTATTTTTATTCTTTCTTGATCTGATACTACCATGGAATGGTTTTCACCATCAGATCTTTCTTTTGTTTCACTCATTTTGTAGTTGGGAAAGTTGGCACTCCCTTGTTTGGAAGCTTCATTATGGCGTTCAATGGTGCAACCCATTTTAGGAGTAACAACACAGAGGAAATTGATGATGGCCTCATCGTTTGAAAAGGTGGGGATATCAACAGGGTCAGTTTGGTCCCAATCTATAAGTTCAGGATGTACCAATGGTAAGGGATCATCATATGGTTTAGGTTAGAGGTCGTAAGGGTCCTAATGGCAACATTATCATTGAATAATACCATGGCAAGGTCAAGGTCTATGATGTTACTCTCTTCTGAGTGATTTGTCTCGCTGGGAGTTTGGTCATATTCACTTGAGCCATCGATATCTTGCGATCCTAATTCAAATGGTCGTAACCCTGAGCTTTGTCCCTCCTCGAGTGTGGGGGTGTACTTGTGTATGAAATCAATGTCCTTATCATGGCAGGTCTCTTCTGATAGTGAATCCCACTCATATTCATTGGAATCAGTTTCATAATGATCACTGGCTCGCAACTACAAGATTCATTCAACAAACTTTTGTTTTAGGTCCTCTTTTATTTCTTCATCCTTTTGATGCTCTTTATATCCCAACCCTATCTTGTTTTTGGATTTTTTATAATGGTTTGGATAGGTTTGATAATACCTTCTTTCCTTTTGCCAATAGGCCCTTGTCCATCATATCCCATTTTTTCCAAGATTGAGAATTCTTTTCCATATTAAGTGGTTTGGACATTAGCCATTATTGCTTGAGAATCAGTTTCATCCTTGTAGAGCCAGTTCAAGATATCTTTGTCTTCAAATTCCTCGACTTGAGTGCTTGCTTTTATGAATCGACCATCAAAAAGTGTGATAGGTTGTGAGGCTGATTGTGATGAGGTTGATGTTTGACCATGGGATTTTGGTGAAATTAACTGCGAGAGGCAAAGGGGTTGTTCAATAGAATACTCACTGACACCTTTATCTTTGACTTGGAATTTCTTCTCGAACTGTTTGGCCAAAGTTTTAAGTTGGGCTTCAGGATTGGTAGATGCAAAGGGGCTAGGTTCTTCCTTTTTCTCAAGTTGTTTGGATGAGGAACTTGGGTGGTTTTCTTCATCGGAGGATGTGGCCAGCAATTTCGATAATGGATTGGCTTGAATTGGATTATTGGGGATGTCAGGGGTGGAATCGGGAGCTTCTCGGTTATGAGGTACAAACACATCCTGGACAACCTTAAGGGTATTGCAATGTTGGGGACTATTAGAATCAGTAGGATTGGTAATTTCTTGCCCATTGCAAGGAAATTTTAGACACTAATGGTATGTTGAAGGGACAACCTGCATTTTATGGATCCAAGGATGACCCAAGAGTATATTATATGTCAAATCTTTATCCAAAACTTGACAAACCACATCTTTTTGAATCGGACCAACCTGAATTGGTAGCACTATCAATCCCTTTGAAGCTCTTTCCTCATCGTCATATGCTTTGATGGTGATCTTTTTCCTTGCATCTATTGCATTTTGAGAGAACCCTAGTGCACAGACAAGCTTTAAAGTACAAATATTAATACCGGTTCCTTCATCTATTAGGACGCGCTTGACACAAATTTTATGGATTGGGACCTTCATATGGAGCATTGTGTTATGAGGATGGGCGAAAGATGCATCATCATTTTCTAAAAAGAATAAGCAATGAGGCACAACTAGATGTCCCACCATGGCTTGGAAAGTGCAGACTTCCAAATCATTTGGTACTATTGTATCAATTAGGGCTTTTTCCAAGATCTCCTTATGGGCGGGTGAGATTTTAAGGAGCTCCAATATTGATATTTGTGCAAGAATTTTTTGGAGCTGATCAACAATGTTATATTTATGAGATGGGGCATCAGGTGTTTTAGAAGTGCTGCCTTTCAAAACATATTTGGTGTAGGCCCTTGTGGTCACATTTATGGGTATATTTTCTTGTTTTCCTTTGATATTAATGACATTAATTTGATCTATTGCAACCATGTATTGCGGGGTATTATGGACTTGATTAGAGAGGATGTTGGTGTTGTTCATTGGATGGTTGGTTGCAACAAGATCTGGTGTGTTATTGATTTCAATGTTGTTTGTGTGATCTTCAATGATTGAAATATGATAAATGGTGTCATCATAAACATAGTTCACACCTTTTCCTTTGACGTTCGTGTTAGAAGATTCTCCTTTATCATAATTTGGCAAAGGGTTTTTGAATACCCCATGATCGATGTTTGCTTGGGATTCTTTAATTTGTATGACCTTATTATCAGTCAAATCTTGTATCTTGTATTTTAATTGCATGAAACTATTGGTTAGGTGACCTTTGCATCAATGAAATTCACAAAAGTGGGCCTCATTCCACCATGATGATTTAACTTTGGGTTCAAAACCTCAGGTGTTGGGTAGAGTGATAAGATTTTCTGCAATAAGTTATTTCAATGCCGATTCATATGATTGACCCAAAGGTGTAAACTTTCGATGATTATTTGTTGTTTGATATGGTAAGGTCTTGGATGTTGTGTTGCTTTGATTTTTTTGAGTATTACCTTGGTTGGTATTTCGGGTGTTGCTTTGGTTTCTATTTTGGGTGGTCTTTTGATTGGTGTTCGAGGTGCTTCTTGACAAATTGAAGACCAGTTTAGCATTATGCATTTCAGCTGAAGTATCATTGTCGATATTTTTGTACTTTTGCCAAAACTTTGGTTTTTCATTGCTGGAGGAATTGGTTGAGTTGTTTTTGTTATAAATTTTCAAAATTCCTCATTTGAACAAGGCTTCTTCAATCTTGATCCCGTTTTCGATCAATTTTTCAAAAGTTGGAGGACATTGTAATTCAAGCCTATAAGTCATGTCATCATTTAAGTTATCAATGAATACCTCCATCTTTTATTTTTCTAGTATGGGATAGGGATACCTTTCGAATAACCTTCTCCACCTTTGCAAGAATACTAGGAATGATTCCCCTTTCTTTTGTTTGACATTGCAAAGATCCTTCATTGTGATTTCATGTTGAATATTATATGAGTATTGGGTGATAAACTTGTTGACTAATTCCTCAAAAGTTTTGATCCCTGAGGGTAGTTGCGAGAACCATTGCATACATTTCCCTCCCAAACTACGTGAGAATAATCTCATTAAGTAAGTGTCTTAATGGGAAAATTCAAGGCTCATAGTTCTAAATTCTATTACATGATCGATGGGATCTGTCTTTCCATTGTATTTGTCAAATTTGGGGAATTCACAATGTTTGGGGAATGGTATCATGTTGACACTTGGATCAAAAGAGTGGGGGCATATATCCTGTATTGAGTACCTCTTAGTGGTTCTAGTTTGCATATTTTGAATTTGTTGTGTTAAGGTAGCCATGGGGTCATTGCTCCTTGCTTCATTTTTTGTTTCAGTAGGTATTTTGGTTTCTATCCTCTTAGGAGTTTTTTGCAATTTTTTGATATCAAAATCATCGGGTAGTTTGACTCCTTTGTTTGCTAATATCAAAAGGTATTTCTCACCCTCTTTCTCAAAAAAATTCTCCATGAATTTATGAAAATTGGGGTCTTGTTGGGCTTGTTTTATGGTTTCCTCTGTTATCTCTTCTACGTCCTCTTGATGAATTCCGAAAAAGGGATTCTCATCTCTTTCAGCCATGGTTTCTTGGTTTTTGATTTCCTTTTGTTCAAGTTTTTGATTTTGTAATCTCGTTAAGACGGGCATACAAGTGATGAAATTTTTCTAAACGTTTGACCAAAGTTTGGGAGTGCCAAAAGGATTGGTTAGAATCTGATTAAGCAAGCTTTATTTTGGGATGAAGGATGATAAATCCTAATGGTGAAATGCAACTGCTAAATCAGAATTGGGTGTGATGAGGAGGCACCTTTGAATGTTTGATCAATGATTAGATGAGAGATTTTCACTTGAAAATGTTGGTTTCAACAAGTTTGTGATTTTGATTTCCCTATTGTATCAATTGATTTGGATGGTTGGAGTATTGTATTATCGATTGTAGAATGTAAGAATTATGAATGGGTTAACTATGATTATGCCTTTGTGAAAGAGCTCTTCGTTGATAATGTTGGTGTTTAAAAAATGCAACCCAACTAAGATTTGTAATTCTCTAAGAGGTAGCCAACCTCTATATTAAAGAACCACAAAGGCTAGTGGCCAACTGATAGGAAATGGAATGGATACACATTTCCCCTGCACTTCAGGCTCTGTAAGACCTAGGGGGGTAACCATTTAGCAACACCAAACAATCTAGACACACAAGTAACAGGATATTGCTTAACAGATGATGCTCTCACAAAAATATGCTGAGAAACCTAAAATATCACTTAACATTGGAAAGATATTGAATGAATTTCATCAATCAACATGGAGAACATGACAAACACAACTCATTAAGATAGATTTGAAATGGTTCTTGATTTAAAGAGTTGGGACCAAACTAAAAATGGCAGAAACATGATAATGGACCAGTGCCATAAAAATGGGCTATGGAGTCATATAACTAGCATTCATCTTTCAGTGTTGAACATGCTCTGAAGGTCTTGCAAATGTTGTCACATTATGACAACCAAACCACTAAAGCTTTCTCTGATAATTCTTCTTATGAATCCACCTGAAGCATAACACTCCTATCACATTTGTCAAAGCAATTACAATATCCTTGAACAATAGGCAATAATAAAAGCAGCTTGTGCTTTATTAAAGCAATTACACCATTCATAGAATAGAAGGCAACAACAAATGTAACTCAAATGCAACAAATGTGCATGAACAGATTCAGACAATTTTATTATTGAATCCAAAACAGCATTACAATTCAGCCATGGAGACAATTATAAGCTAAAATAAACATAACATGACAATTCAAAACATACACTTTCAGATTAAAATGACTAATAGTCATATTTCCCCCTAGCTTTACAATCTACCCATAGCTTTTGCCTGACTTGCAGAGCTTTCAAAAATTGGAACCCTTACAATTGAGAAAAGAAGAGAAGATATAGAAAATAGAAGAAACCAAGAGCAGCCCCAAAACTGATTTGGAATTGCCATCTGGAAGCTTCATTCACCGTTGATCAAACTAAAAAGAATATCTCCACATTCTTCCTCTGCAGCAACAAACATATTCCCTAAAAAACAACATTTGCTCATCATTGCCCAGTAACAGAAAATATGCCCATGTGTCCATTCTTCACTCTTCACCCAGCTGGAAAATATCTCTTCTCGTGCAAATTTTGTTTTAGCTCTCCTTCACAATGCTGCACTTTATATTTTGAAATATTTCCCCACTTTATAATGCTGTAACTTTATTTTGCTCAACAAGTGGAAAATATCTCCTCTTTTGCAATGCTAGAGTTGCACATTGTATTTCCAACATATAATAGCCTTTTGATTATAAAGTGAATATTAAATTCACTTTACTTACATTTTTACATCCAACATTAAAATATTTGTCTATGCATGTGCATTTATAAATTTTGCATTCTAGTGGATATATTTTACTAACTAAGTAAAATAATTCACTTTACTCTCCAACAAAATTTATTTGTTTTATGCCAAACTTTGAAAAGTTTCACAGGCACCCACCATTTATTGAAATATTTGCCCCTATGGATAAAAACACTCCATCTCCTTCATGCATTTACCATGCACAATATTACTGCCCGTAATATTTTATCTCACTTTGCAAAAGTGAAAACCTTTTAAAACAACTTATCAGGCAAAACAATTTTACCCGCATCCCCGATGATTAAAATAATTCCTTATAAAATTACCCCAGGCATCAATAAAATATTTCACCTTTTGAAGTATTTCACATTTTAAATCTTTCACATTCTATCTCCTCGGGCAAATTATTTTACCATTTAATAAATTTGCACGGGCCCACCCAATTTTCAATCACAAACATCATTAACTTTGGAAAAAGGCTCCTCTCGTGCATTCTCGCTCACCTCACGACATTTTCCATGATGTCATCTTTATCGTGTGAGGTGTGCGATCAAGGGTGAGACCGCCCTAATTTCATTTTTTTTACTCGGGCATTCCCGGGCTCTGCACATGGCCGCCATTCACGGTTGGGATGCATCTCTTGTTTCCTTGCACACTGCTCCATACCATTTCCTATGCATTTGTTTAAAAGTTTCGAAAGCCTATTCAATAGATCCACTGTGTTTTGATGGATGTCCATCCTCCTGTTGCAGGCATGGGTTTCCCCCTTTTCAAGCCTGGTTGCACCTTGCAGTTTTGACAGGTCCATTCATGCATTTATGCCTTTTCCAGGCCGCTTCCTTGCACTCTCCATTCTATTATGCTTTGATAGATTTCCTTACCTTCGTGAGGTGCGTGCTTCCTCCTTGCTGGTGTGGGTCCTCTCTCCATGGTCTTCTCCTTTGGTGTGGGCTCTCTCAACAGCTCCATTTTGGCGCATTCCATGGATGTCCATGACCTGTTCCAAAGACTCCCATGCGCGTGCCCCT
This sequence comes from Sequoiadendron giganteum, assembly GCA_007115665.2. Lineage (NCBI taxonomy): Eukaryota > Viridiplantae > Streptophyta > Pinopsida > Cupressales > Cupressaceae > Sequoiadendron > Sequoiadendron giganteum. The sequence continues at coordinate 194,245,294 of CM021108.1, forward strand.
CAACATGCTTTGCGCGGGTCTTATATTGACCACATTTGCCTAAAAGTTTCTAATGCCTTTTCAATAAAACATTTTGTGTTTGTAGTTTTATGCCAGCCACGCCTCCTACCTAGTATTTGTTTTAAAGTTTCCAAGGCATGTTCAATGACCTTATTTTGGTGCAAATTCAAACTTTGATGCTCCCACTAATCTCCATCAATCCTTCTCAGTAGTCCACTTTGTGCGCACACCACAAGTATGGCGTCCCAATCCCTGGTGATAAGGGTTCAAGCCATCAACCCTACAGCTGCCAATTACATTTGTTTGAAAATTCTCTAAAGACTATTAACAATAAATTCATTTTGTGCGTACCCTACACAAAGTTTGTTGAAACTCCATCCATGTTGAATGGCATTATTCTCTTTGGCCAATTGAAGAAATCTTTACAAAATCTAGTACAAATTCCCCTTGATCTGATTCGAATTGAAGGAGATAAAATGTGAGCACAACTTTTAGCACATTAGATAGTGGTCTCACTCTACTTTGATCCTTTAACACTGTCAAAGACTGATGTTCAATTCTCTCATGAAACTAAACTTCTGCATCAATAATGATTACTTCAAGAGACTACAAACGTGGCTTGAAAGATAGTTGATGCAAATCATATTATTCATGCATCATTCATTCATGAAATTTTATAATTCTTCTGTATTTAATCCTTTACCCAATTCTCTTTTTTTTTGTACTGCAGCTCTTCAATCAACAAATCAGGATTAAAAGTGTTGTGGTTGTATCCAATTATCTGAGATAAATAAACCCTTCACAATTCCATAATACTCAGCTTAAGATAATCTCCTCATACCACCCACAACTCCATCATGGTTAAGCTATATATAAATTTGAAAATGATATTTGGAACATGCCAACCCGTTACTTATCTGCTCTGGTGAGATTACATTTCAACATGGAGGTATACTGTCTTAATCACATGGGTGTTCTATTCAATAGTGTTGTAATACATGTCGAGTCCACTTGTGGGTCCGGCTAAAAAAAAAATCATTTTCAAACAAGTTCCACCCTCAAACTCCTTGACACTGCTTCTGAGTGAACGTGAAGTGAAAACATGAACTGGGTCGCCATTAAAAACTGCTTTCTGACACTTTTGGAAAATGGGCAAAACTGACCCAGTGGGCTCTAAAATCATCCTGGGAAATTGGTCAAACGACCTCATGAAACCATAAAAAACTTGCAAGAATATAGTCATTTGATCCAAAAGTACAGTGCAAAAGATGACTCAGAGCAACAGATCACGAGGAACCGGATATTAATCGACAAAGTTGCCCAGTCAAGCTTTTCTGAAACAACAGTTGTTCTGAACCAATTGAAACTCATTCAATTGCCAATTTGTAAAAATAGCAAATGAACTCCTAACGAGCTGCCATCAGACATAGTGGAACATTAAGATACCCTGAGCACGTGTGCAAAAGGAATTTCTTTGAAACATCGTTGATCAAAAGTTATTGGCAGTCGAAGTTAGCCACTCAGAAATGCTGTCAAGAATGCAGCTGCAAAACAGAACAAACCACATTTGGTTTCGATCTGCTAAAAATAGCAAATTAGATCATGAGGTTCTGAAAATTGACACCCGAGATCATTTTGATATGGGGAGTATGGAACAACATTTTTTTTGTCATGACAGTGAACTGGTTGTGAAAACCAAGCTCAAACAGGAAGCAACTTTGCAAAACAAACAGTATAGGTCACTTGAGTATGTCTGCAAATGGGTTTTGCACGACAATCAACAGACTTTAAATTATAAGCCTCCAAAGTGGGTTAGTCAGGACTGATTTATCAGGTCTACTTTAGAAAGTGCAAAGACAAAATTTTGAAATAGGCATATCAAATTTGCAAAATTCGAGAGTGCCAACAGATAATAAGCTTGTGAATTTAAGGGCTCTAAAGCAAAATCATCAGTATATCCTCTATCAAATTCATGATATCTATGGATGAAAGTTTGATAGTCAAGCAAGACCTTCCTACTTTGGTACAAGAATCATCTCCTTTTCAAAAGTTTCTTGTAGCTAAGTTGTTTCTTTGGTTTCTTGATTCTTTTAGTAAGGGATTTCTTGATAAATGTTGTTGATTTCCAATCCCTTAACATAAAACGATGCTGGTTTCAACAAGTTGAAAGCAAATTTAGGACAAGGAAAAGATGTTGTTTGACAAGGAATCTCTGAAATTGGATAGTTGGCAGATGGGAGGTCAATTTTAGCTTTTTGTTTGTAGATTTTCTGGATGCACTAAAATAGTGCCCAAATGCGCCAAAACTCAGATGCGCTATGGAATGGTACAAATACGCTATGGGAAGGGTTGGATGCGTCGGAATAGGCAATGGATGCGCTATAACAACAAATGAATGTGTTGCAAGATGGCACAGATGTGCTATAATAGAGGACGGATGTGCCAAAACATCATCTGCATGCACTAGTTTATGACAACGATGTGCCAGAACAATAATGGGATGCACTAAAAGATGCAAGCTATGCGCTAAAATAGTTAATGGATGCGGTAATCTAGAAAAATGCTTTCTGGTTTTGGCAGTTTGACATATTTTTCTAGTTTCAACAGTGAATTTGGGACTGTTTGGTTTGGATTTTCTTCTGAATCAATAGTTGGACATGTTTGTGTAATGTTTTCTTGTATATTGGTTTAAAAACACATTGGTAAAGACACATCAAACAAGCACGATTCCTAGGTTGTGTAAGACAATATTCTTTTGGATTCCATGCGGATTTTACTCCAACCGCACTTATTCTTATCGGGTGATTTAGAAGTTTGGCCGCATAGGCTCCCCCTTACAATGCACTCATTTCTGGGGCCAACCAAGTTTCAAACTCCCATGAATCTCCCATGGCAATTTTTTTACCTCTACTAAGAACTGTGAGAATGTGGATGTCTTGGCAACAACCATTGTTGCACCAAAGAATAGATAAGGGTAATTTTTGGCTTACTACAACAAAGGGGTTTTAGTAGAGGTATTTCATTCATGGGGGATCATCCATGCAGCAAGAGACCATTGCTACCATTCTTGTCAAAACAATCCTTGTGATACTCAAACTTTTCTCGAGCACCCACATTTATATCCTGAGTGGAAGTCGCTTGGCTTTAGTGTGTTCCTGGTTGGGTCGTTCCCTCCTTTCGAAGCAGAGAGGCAGGCCCTCTAAGGTTTAAAATGCAAATAAAATGAACGGGTCTAGCTTTCTGATCACCCAGTTAAGGGGAGAGCATATGCACCTACTATTCCAAACACAACAAGCATGGTGTGAATTTACCCCTCCTAGTTATGCTAGATTCCTAAATTAACCAAAGGAAATGATAACTAGATTTAACCCTACAACCAATTTGTTAGTAGTTTCAATCCATTATTCTTTGACAACGTTCTTTTATTTATTTCAACAAGGTCTCTGACTGCGTGTAGGTTCCTGCAAAACAAAAAAGAATAGATTAGTTTTGGGATTCTAGAAAATTTACAACAAAAACCAAATGTGCCATTACAATAATCGAATGCGCTAAAACTTAGACCGAATGCGCTAAACTACTGAATGCACTAAAAGAGAGACTGAATGCACTGAATGATAAACTGAATGCGCTAAATTGGAAAAGCACATAATGAAATTTAAAACCCCTTGATGCGTTGAAAGAACAGCTGGATGTGTCAAAACAACACCCTGATGCATTGAAACAGAAGTTGAATGTGCCAGAAGAACTGCCAGATGCATCGAAATAGGGACTCAATGTGCCGATAAATTTTCCAGATGCGCCAAAGAAAAATTTGGATGCGCCATTTCAGAATTTTTTGATGGAACCTGCGAACAAAAACTCAACAAAAAAACAAATTAAAGATGGGGCTAGGCCCCATGATGGGCACCAATTTATGTGTGTGGTTAAAATATGTGTATCAATATGATAAAACAAAACACACATCCATGCAATGTATTACATAAAAGGAATCGAAATAGCAGAATTAAATGACTGCAACTATCCTTTCAAATCATTCCATGGTTCTCTAATCTTAAGGACCTTCGAAATTCATGCTCTTAGATCTATTAAATTTTGCACATGAATCTACAAAGATGACAACCTAAGAAACAAGAAGCTATTGTGAATTGCAAACTATATGCCTACATCCCTATATTTTTGTATTTTTGATGCTTGAGTGTTGAATGATTTATGATGAAGTACCGATTGCTCAAATGATCCTAAGACTAATAATGCAAATCTAATAGTAATGTTGTATAAAAGATGCAATGACTAATCTACTAAAATTGAAATTTCATAATACCTCTAAATGAACTAAAATGCTAAACACTAACTACAATGCTCTCACAATTCTCTCCAATTGCACTAAGAATTCTGCAGCATAAGTTTGTAAGCTAAATCTATATCTGAAAAGCTGTAGAAATGCTCTCTATTTATAGATTTTTTCAGGCTCAAAATGATGTGGCAGAGATAGACGGTCGAGATTGTGATCCTAAGGCATTAGCGGTTGAGCACAAAGAGGTTGGAGAGAACCAGGGAGGTGGTTCCCTTCAAGAAAACACCTTGCCAAGTGTTCAAGAGAATAAGAGGAAAGAAGAAGCCATGTGTCCAAGGTGGTTTCAAATTTGTTGCAAGTTTTTTTATGATAATTCACATTTTTCAATTTAGAAAATTCAATTTCATGTGACACATGGTGAGGTGGCAGGTGAGTTGGAGGTGGTTGGAAGAAATATTGAGACATGTGCTAAATTTTAATTAAAAATTGAAATTTAAATGAAAGAGGGAAATTAATTAAATAACAAATTATTTATTTGTGCATTTAATTAATTTAAGAGGAAAATGATTTTTGGAAAAGGAAGAATTTAGTGAATGAACCATATAAATAAATTTATCAATTTATTTATAATAGTAGAGGAATTCAAATTTATTAATTAAATAACAAGTATTTAATTAATTTATGCTCCAAACCATTTTTATGTGCATACATAATGCATTTAGTTTATTGCTCTCATTATTTGTATTCTTTTATTTTAGATGTGTTTTTTAGCTTAGAGGTGTTTGAATGCCACTTTGTCTAGGCTAGAACTATTTTATCCCATCTTACATTGGTGAACTCAACGTGAACAATAGTTTTTACAAGATTTCGTACGGTCTTTGCTTTTGCAGATATCAGGTACATAATGATGCATTTGATAGAAGCAACGATGCATATGATGAGAAATGACACATTTGATGAAAAGAACGATGCATCTGTGGGAGGCATGATAAGCAGGAAAATTCAAATTTGAAATCATGATGCAATTGCTTTGGTGTGATGTGACGCAGCGACACATTTGATGAAAAGAATGACGCATTTGTCTATTTGGTATAAATTTCCGGTTTTAGTCTGTTTTCGATTTTTTATTTGGGTTTTCAAGTAGAGTAGGGTTTTTGGGTTACTAACTTTCTGTTTTAGCATGTGGTTTTGGAGTGGAGCTCTAAAAATTGTTTCTTTTGAAACAACACAAAAATTGAGCTCTTTCATTTCAGTTTAAGCAATTTTCATTTTCTTTGTTTTCTACAAATTGCATCAGGATCATAAGGTTAAAAAGAATCCGCATTTTCACTCATAAGGATTAAAAAGAAAAACAATCTTCATTTTACACTCATGGGTATTAAAATGAACTTGCATTTCATGTCATTGGTTTAAAATTTATAAAGTGTTTTCAAAGAATAAGCAAGGCTTAAAATCAACCGGTGTCTTTCGTGTTTGGTGGTTTGCAAGTGTCTTAGAAAGTGCGTATGCTTTCCTCTCACACCATCTGACAATCTTGAGTGACCAAAAGCACATATTTGGCATTTGTATAATCACACCACATATTTGGATTTGGTGCTTAAAATGAACCCCATGTGAGTGTGAGGCAAAGGCACAAAGTATGCTCTCTCCTTGCACTTCATGCGATCTGGCATGATCAGAGATACATGTACTTCCTCGCTTTTATTTACCTTGTATTAAAGGGCCTGCCAACCCACTTCAAAAGGTGGGAATGAACCAAGTGGTAACAAAGCTAAGGCCAAGCTCTTCCAAGCCACTATAAATAAATGTGCTTTTTGAATAAATTCAACTAGCAATGGGTGTGGATGTGTCAAACCGACAAGTGTTTCCCTTAGTAGCCCCATGAGCTACATAAAAATCCTTCCTTAGGGAAAGGACTGGGAGGCCTCTTGACTCATCATAGTATTGAGCTAATCTTGCCACATGTATGGCCACTTTGAATGAATGCCCTTACTAAGAACCATTTGTGATAGTTGCCAAAAACCCTTTTATATGCTTGTTGATCGCAAGAGGTTGGAGCTCTGAAGGCGCCCCACGTGTTCACTGAGATTGTGTAGAGATAAGAATTCATCCTTGTGGGGAATTGAGACTTGGTGAGCTGAGAAGTGAGTGTCGTGGAGGGAATCCAGTGCCACCAAGTCTCTAGCTATCTACCTTGTTCGAGTGGCTGGAGAAATCCAAGTGGGGATATCAACCAATGGTTTCTTTGCCAACCATAGGGCTTGTGTATTGTTGTTTATGTGCATTTTACTTTGAAATGAAAACATTTTCACATCCAAACCAAACAAAAAAAAGTGCTTGTGACTATCTTTTGTGTTTTCCAATCAGACTTCATCAAAAACAGTCAACGTCCCATTAAAAACTAGTTTAAAAACATTAAAATTGCCAAGACAACATTCTGGAAAATCATAACTGTCAAAATAGAGCTGCATCTAATACTGTGCACCGCAACTGAGAAATAGAAAACCATAGCTATCTATCTGAACCGCATTTACTAAAAACAGAGCCGCATCTGATATCCTAAATCACAACTATGTGACACATTTGTAGAAAATAGAGCCATAATTATCTGATAAACAAAAACTCTCAAAATCTTTGTCCAAAATCTGATCAAATCAAATTCACAGTGATCTTTGACTAAAAAACCAAAGACTTTCAAGATTTACCAGTTCATTCTAGCATTTACATTTGGGGATATATTGCACTATAGGTTACCTTCTTGCATCCTTTGCATTGCATAAATTAAACTTTGATCCTTAGGTTGCATTTAGACCTTCAAATTTTGAACATTGGAAGACCATTAAGCTTTTGGAAAACCTTTAGTTGCATATTCTATTTGTCATTGACCATTATCCTTCCTATTATCAACCTTTGTCATCTTTTATCAATTTTGAGTCTTAAGCTTGTGTTCTAGCCTTAACTCAACCTTGTAACAATTATCCTCTTGATTACCACAAAGGTCAATGAGACTTGGAATTGTTTTCTTGGGTTCACACTAGCTTGATTGGCATACCTTGTTTAAAATTTTAGGATTCCTTTACATTAGCTTGACCTCATTTAGATCCATATTACATCCCCTTGACCATAGCTTTAATCATCCTCCTTTCAATCCTTAATCTTGCATTTAACTTTCCCTTTCACTTTGCATCCTTATCCCAAAAATACCAAAAACATAGCTTGCTTTCATCATAACCTTAGTTGCACTATTACCTTGATCATTAATTTAGCATAATTTAGTCACCTTATCATCACCTTTGACCATTAATCAACATTTAGCTTCCTTTTGAATTTATTAGCTTCATCCTTTGATCATTATCACCTTGCATCCTCATATTCCAAAATTCAAGAAAAATAGAAACATAGTTTAGTTTCATTACCACCTTGCATTACCCCTCTACTTGCAAAAGTCTCACATGGTTGAAACAAGGTCACAAACCAAAAGGAAGGACATGGATTTTTCAAGTAACCCTTTTTATGACACTATCCTCGGACTAGATTCAAATCATTCTACACCTCCAAGAGACACATCACCAAGAGACCAAAATGACACATGGGACAACCTAAACCTAGAAGAATTTAACAAGCAATTGAATCCTCAAGAAATTGAAAGATCTAATCAAGACCCAAGAGTTTTAAGCATGGCTGATCAACTTGTTAGTGTTGACCCCAATAGATTCTTCTACACACTAGCTAAGAAGGGTGCCAAATTACCTCAAGGTTTTGACATATCAACCATTGTAGAAGAAAAAACTAAAATTCATTTACACTTTGAATGCCCTCAACACAAAAAATGTCAAACATACCCCTTGGGACAACTACACACATGACTACCGCTATCACACATATCCCAAGCATCTCAACAATTGGGAACAAGGTAACCCATACCACTACACAAGGACAAAGTTTCACACTTGGAAGTTCCTCAAATGCCATGGGTAAGACCTTTACAAACCCCCTTTTTCAACATACAAATCAAGGTTCCACATCAAAAGGTCGTACACCTTTGATCCAAAATTCAAACCAAGGTCCTACACCTGTGACCCAAAATGCAAACCAAGGTCCTATACCTACTCCTCAAAACACAAATCAATGATCCTTATTCCAATTCCACAACACACCTTCATCAAATCAATCTCCACCAAACAAACCTAGAAAGGTTCACATTATCTCATGAAGGATCCCAAATCAAAACAATAATCAAGGGTCTATTCCATCACTCCAGAATGCTAATCAAGGGTCCCTTCCATCATTCCAAAACTCTACCCAAGGACCTACACCTTCATCTCAAAATGTCAATCAAGGACCTACACCTTCATTTCAAAATACCAATGAAGGAAGCATTCCTTCATCTCAAAATACCAATCAATGGACCTTTCCTTCATGTCAAAACATCAATCAATGGCCTACACCTTCATGTCAAAACATCAACCAAGGATCTACACCTCCATTTTCAAATCAAGGACCAAATTTTCAAAACCAAGGCACAAATCAAGGGTCTACACCTCAATTCCAAAACACCATACCAAATGCAAACATGACCTTTGGAACAAACTTGAATGCCAATTTCATCCCTAACCAAAACAACACTCATCAATATGGAAACCAAGGTCCTACATCACGAAGCATCAATCCTAATTCAAATCCAACATATGACCTTAATACCAACATCATGACACCAAACCAAAACAATGCAACACCATCTCTTGTAGACTTTTTGATATAAGTGAAGACCCTCCAACAATAGATGACAAACATGCAATTGGGGACCAAAAAGAATACCTATTCCGTGGAGGAATTCTGCCCTTTTCCATTTGACAAAAATTTGTACATGCCACCCTTTCCCCCTCATTTCACAACACTACCTTTGCCTAAGTATAAGGGGATAGGAGATCCGATAGAGCACATTCAAGAATTAAACACATCATGTATGGAAGTCTCATATGACCCTACCTATTTGATGAGACTATTCCTGTGAAGCCTTACAGGTCGAGCACTAGATTGGTTTGCACACCTTCCTCCGAGAATTAGAACATGGGGTGAACTAGTCGACAAATTCATCAATCATTTTGCCTTCAACATTAATCAACATTAAAAATGATGTCACCCTTGCAATGTTGAGCACTGCCAAACAAGAAGAAGGGGAATCACTCACCTCATTTTACCAAAGATGGCAAGGTTTGGTTAGCAAATTCCCTTGTCACATTCCTAAAAAATAATTGGTCACCATGTTTGTGGAAAATATTAATGGAGAATTGATGAGTCAAATTCAAATCCAGTGTTGCACAACCTTTGAAGAGATCCTTGAGAAAGGTGTCCTTATAGAGAAAGGTCTTATTGCAAAAGGACTAGTCAAGATAAACAAATAAAATCTGAAACCCAACAATGAAAAAAGAAAATACTAGTCCCAAAATAAAAATGTCACAAATGATGGACTTGTTGATGCCAAACTAATAACCAAAGGTCCAACCATTCAACTTAAAGACCCCTCCTCATCAAACACACCAAATGTATCAAACACACAACCACAAGTTCAAAACCAAACGCTAAATGTCGTTCAAAACAATCAACAACACGGAGGTCCTCCCCGGGCTGAAAGAACATACACTCAATTGGGCGAACCCATCAAATCGGTCCTCCAACAAATTTTGCAATCTAATGTCATCACACTAACAGACAACAAGAATTATGAACTTTCCTTGATCAAACTTGATTGGTGGAAAGAAGATTAATACTGTGAATACCACCATGGAAAGATGACACAAAATAGTTGGGTGTTGGACACTCAACAACATTATTCAAGAACTCATTGAAAGTGGAACCATATCAATACGAGATTCACAAGTCAAAACTAATGTTGATCATACCATATTCAAGACTCCCTTGCAAGACCATGATAAATAAAAATCCTCTAGTTTAGGGAACAACAATAATGCCAATTATGTCGTTGTCAAACATGATTACAACACTATTATACTTAATGTGAGACCCCTTAATGATCACATTACCACTATTACCATAAACAAGCCAAGTTTTGAATGTGTTGTTACTTCTCTCTGAATCAAGATAACTATTCTAGGACCTCATACTAATTCACAATGAAAAATTCAATATAACCTCCTGGATCAATTGGGAAAAACCCCCACACAAATTTCTATCTTGGAACTCCTTCGCATAACCCCACAACACATGGCCATCCTTGATAAAGCATTAAAAGAAGCATTTGTACCCATAAATCTAGATGTCAATGAATTTTAGGCCATGGTTGGATACCTAGCTATGCCGCATCATGCCACCTTCTCCAAGCAAGACTTTTCCACACCAAAATCTGATCATAACAACCCCCTTGAAGTATGCATTAATAAACACAAGATTAGATGAGGCCTAGTAGATGGTGGAGTAGGTCTAAACATTTGCTCACTAAAATTGGTGAAAGAATCGGGGATACTTTGAGAATTGTATTGATCAAACCAAGAAAATTGTGATCAAAGCTTATGATGATATTGAACGTTCGTCTGAAGGTGTAATTTCACTTCCTATGAGAGTTTTGCCAACAATACAAGACACAATACTCTATGTCTTGAATTTGGATTTGTATTACAATCTCCTCCTTGGTGGCCCATGGATTCATGCCATGAGGGCTATTCCATCCTTATACCACCAATGCCTCGAGTTCCCATACAATGGCACTAAAATCACTATTCCAGGTGACCCTAATCCTTTTAAATATTGTTCAAACCTAAAGGGAACTGTTGAACATCAAGTGCCTATCAATCGAGAGGCCTCACCTTCCACTTCGTCCACCACTCCATCTCACTACATTGATCCATACACTCTTGTCAAATCATCCACCCCATTCATCACGCCTTCCACACCAAAAATCTAGATCCAAAACAAAGGATGCAGAGAATACATTATGAAGAGTCTCTTTTTCATTGGGAAGCTACCTAAATCACCAAAGTCTTATGGAAAACAACATCATGTGCAACCCAAATTTATCATCTATAATTCCCCTACCACCTTCACTAGATGGGGGGAACTTGCCAAAGATTCTTTAGATGATCATATTCTCACATGGTTATACAAAGATGAGGAGGTTGTTGAATCTAAGAAATTGCCAATTGACCAGTACCCAAAAGGGTTCCAAATAATGAAACGACAAGGATATGATGGATGCAGCGGCCTTGGCCTAAATAAACAAGGAATGATGGAACCCTTGCAACCTCCTGAGTTAATCAAACACCAGGGGCTAGGGTTCGTACCGGTAAAAGTGGTCATCCGAGGTATCGGGTTATCTTTGAGTGAGTTTGTTGACGCTTCAAATGAGATCAAGACATAAGAGGACCCTTGGGATTATGATGCCAATTCCAATAAATATGAATGGGATTCCTTATCCTCCACTACTTTTACGGGCCTTGATAAACTGTTTGGGATATCTGATGAGCCTCCCCTTGAAAAACAATTTAGTCAAATGCTTACCATTAATGCCCCGCCAAGCCTGCCAAGTCCCTGTCCAAAAGCCCCTTTGAACAAAGAAGAATGGATCAAACACTTTTGGGAAACCATTGATGTTGCTTCATGGGAACTTGATGACTCTACCTCCATCTTTATCCTATTATCTTACACCATGAGTCTTGACAGTACCGATGATGGCTTACCCCTTTTCTACCCTCAACTTATAGATTGAGATCAACAAGAACCACCAAGCTTTGACACTTTTGAGAATGATGAAGCAATTGCTGAGTTCATGTGACTTCATGAAGGAATACCAAGTGGGGATCATAAGGTTGGGTTTTCCATAGAAATCGATTATGCAACATACTTTGGTGAGTTCATCCTGTCCTCTAGTCACAAAAGTGAAAATGAAAAAAGTAAAAATAAAAATAATAGGTCTTCAGGTGAAAATCAAAAGGTGTCTGCTGACTATGAAAAAGTATAAATAAAGGACGTATCCAAGGGTGAAAACCTCTCTAAGGCACCTGAAAATGGAGGATTGGACTGCCTCCCAATAGATCAAGAGAGATCATCATTGCTTATATAAGAAATAGAGAAAGTCAACATCAGAACACTAGATAATTCTAGAATCATACAATTAGCAGCATCTTTGACCACCAAGGAAAGGCCTGAGTTTATAGAATTCTTTTCAGAAAGACAAGTCAATTTTGCATGGTCATATATTGATATGCCTAGATTGGATCTTGAACTTTTTCTACATCACTTGCCACTATTATCAAATGTTAAGCCATATAAATAGAAGTTAAGGAAAATGAACCCATAGATTGCACTCCTTGTCAAGGTGGAATTGAAGAAACTCTTGGATGTTGGATTCATTCGCTTGATTCATTATGTAGATTAGATATCAAACCTTGTTCTTGTCACCAAACTAAATGGTCAAATAAAAGTTTGCACAAATTTCAGAGACCTTAATAAATCTTTCCCTAAAGATGATTTTCCTCTACCAAACATTGACATCATAGTAGACCTTATTGTTGGATATGAAATGCTATCACTCATGGATGAATTCTCGGGTTATAATCTGATAAGAATTGCTACTAAATATCAATTTAAGACACCTTCACATGTGCTTGGGGAACTTTACGTTGGAATGTTATGGCATTTGGACTGAAAAATGCTGGAGCTACCTATCAGAGAGCCATGACTACAATTTTTCATGACTATATGCATGTCCTTATAGAAGACTATGTCGATGACCTTCTCTCTAAAACTCTAGAACGAAGTGGACACTTAATAGTATTGGACAAGATTTTCACATGATTGGAAAAGTATCAACTCAGGCTAAATCCAAAGAAATGCATTTTTGGGGTCCAATCAGGCAAGCTTCTAAGATATATTGTCTCAGGCAGAGGAATAGAAGTTGATCCTGCAAAAGTCAAAGCCATCTTGGAAATTCCATCGCCAACCAACATCAGTCAGTTGAGAACATTACAAGGAATATTATAATCAATATGTCAGTTCATTGCTCAATTAGTAGACAAAATCTATCTATTTCAACATTTGTTAAGGAAAGGAATTCCCTTTAATTGAACAAAAAAGTGTCAAGAAGCATTTGATCAGATCAATAATTATCTATTGACTTCACCAGTTCTTATGCCTCCAATTGATGGAAGACATTTGATACTGTATGTGACATCAACTACATCAGCACTGGGGGCATTATTAGCACAGAATGACAATGATGGCAAGAAACGAGCAATATATTACATCAGTCACACCTTAGTCGGATATGAGTTGAACTATAGTCCTATTAAATGAGCCTATCTAGTAGTGGTATTCATAGCAAAAAAATCGAGGCACTACATGTTAAATCACAAGATAAAACTAATTGCCAAAATTGATCCTTTGAAATACCTTCTCAGTAAAGTAGCTCTAACATGAAGATTGGCTAAATGGGTTATGATCCTAAGCGAGTATAACATTGAGTAAGTCAACTGAAAAGCAATAAAAGGACAAGTAATAGCTGATCAACTTGTAGATGCACTAGTAAAAGCAAACCATCCTTTGATATCCGATTTCCCAGATGAATCAATCTTTGTAATAGAAACACCAACAACATGAAAGTTGTATTTCGATGGATCTTACACAAGTCATGGTCCAGGAGTCGAAATTATTTTCATCACACCTCAAGGAGATTCCATTCCCAAGTCATTCTAAATAGCATTTCCATGCACAAACAACATGGCTGAGTACAAAGCATTATCGATAGGTCTTCAAATGGTAATAAAGTGGAAAATCAAAGATCTTCAGGTCTATGGTGATTCTCAGTTAGTGATTAAGCAAGTTAATGATGATTAGCACACCAAGGATGAGAAATTGACACCCTACAAGCGCATGGTGGACAACTTTAGACTATACTTTGATAATATCTCCTTTGAGCAAATACCGAGAATCTAGAACAAAGTAGCTAATGCAATGGCTACAATTGGATCTCTCTTGGATATTCCTAACAATGCCTCACAATATGAGTTCTTGGTAGAACAACGGTTGATCCCTGTGTTAGATGTCCCCAAAACTGAGTTTCTATGTGAACTTGTTGGTCTTGAATCCCCTTGGTACAAAGACATTTATGCTTATTTGCACGACCAAATTATCCCTCCTGACTTGTCCCCAACCAATGCAAAACCTTTATCTGACAAGCATCTAAATATGCCATCATTAGAGATACCCTTTATCGTCGCAGTTTAGATAGCACCCTTCTTCGGTGTCAACTCAAATGAAGCACAAACAACCTTACAAGAGGTACAACATGGTATATGTGGATCTCACTCTGCTAGTCTGACCTTAGCCAAAAATCTCATGAGAACGGGATATTATTGGCCTACAATGGAACGTGATGCCTATCACTTTGTGAAGAAATGTCACCAGTGTCAGATTCATGGAGATCTTATACATGCTCCAACTCAAGAACTACAGTTGCTTACCTCTCCATGGCCATTTTCTCAATGGGGACTTGACCTCATAGGAAAGATCCATCCCACCTCTACTAATGGACATAATTTTATCCTTGTGGCTATTGAGTACTTCACAAAATGGATTGAAGTTATCCTATTGGCTTACATTACTAGAAAACAGATAGCCAAATTCATCTGAATTGCATCATTTGCCACTATGGTATCCCACAATCCATCATTACAGATAATGGTCACCCTTTTAAGAACCAGGATGTCTGTGAGCTTTGTGATTTTTTTTATATCCAACACCACTTTGCTACCACGTAATACCCCCAAGGTAATGGCCAAGTTGAGGCATCTAATAAGACTATCCTAAAAATATTAAAGAAGACTATCAATAACATTGGTCGTGACTAGGACTTACAACTTAATCCTGCTTTATGGGCCTATCACACCCCTACAGGAGCCACACCATATTCCCTTATCTATGGATCTGAAGCAATACTTCCTATAGAGGTCGAGTTACCATCCCTATGAGCCTTTATGCAAGGCTTGATTGATCAGGAAGAATATCGTGTATCTCATCTACATGAGCTAGAATTATTGGATAAAAAGAGACATAATGCTTTGACACATTTGCAAGAATATCATAATCACCTTCGATGTAGCTACAATATGAAGGTTTGACCCAAAAGCTTTGACATTGGTGACCTAGTCTTGAAAGAAAATTCGAATAATCAAGCAGAATGAGAGAATCTTGGAAAGTTTGAACCTAATTGGTTGGGACCTTATATTATCACAACGTCATATGGATCATACACTTATCATCTCTCTACTCTTGAAGGAGAGCCATTGTCCGAACTTATCAACAACATGCACCTTCGCAAGTACTACACTTGATTCTTAGAGTGTCCCTTCAAAAAGCCAAAAAAATTCAAAGAAAATCAAAAATCAAAAAATAGTCATCCCGATAAAAACCTAGCAAACAAGCATGATGACAACAAAAAAATGGAAAAACTGGAAAAAATAAAAAAAAATAGTAAAGAGAAATAATTCATCCAAAAGTGAAAACCACTTTGGTGGTGCTTTGGATAAGTACCATGGTGAAAACCTGGCAAACAGGCACCATGTGTAGTCATTTATGCTCCTTCATCTACTGTCACTCCATTTGGTCTTCCATCCTTCGCTCATCCATTCGCACACATCTTTCATCTATAATAAAGCTTTGTCATCCTTTTCATGGCTTGAGAACCACTAACATCTAGTATCCTAATCATCCTTAACATTTTCCTGCTACTTCCCCTCATGCATAATAAATGGGTCATGTACCTGACTGGGGGCAATTCCTTGATTTACATCTTCATGGGAAATAATGCATGGCATCAATCTTTTAAAACATCAAAAATCCAAAAAATCATAAAATATCAAAATTCCAAAAAAATCAGAAATCATCAAAATCCAAAAAAATCATGAACCATCAAAAAATTCAAAAAAATAAGAAATATCAAAATCCAAAAAAATCAGAAAACATCAAAATCCAAAAAAAATAATCAAAAAACATAAAAAATTCCAAAAACAAAGTCAGAGTCAGAGTTTGAGTCAGTTTGTGTTAGAGTGGTTGAACTACATTGTCTCTACGCATTTACTACATAGGCATGGCTCATCTTAAATGAGCCCCTGATACATTAAGTCAATCCTTTTAGGTTGTCCAAAATAAAATCATGACTCTTTTTTTTGTCAAATAAGGCAAAGTCAAGTTGTGTCAAACTACGAGGTCTCTGCATGTACAACGTAGGCAAGACCCATCAATCGATGAGCCCTTGAGGCCACCTAGGTAAGTCTTTTAGGGATTGTCAAGTCTAGTTGTGTTCCTGGTCCGCAAGCAATCATCATTTAAACCAAATCATGAATCAACAAACAAGCATAACCAACAAAATCCTTCATCTTCAATCAGTCAATCATCTTATCGTCAATCAATCAATCAATCAAATCATTGGTCGATCTTATCGAAATGGGGCATTATGTCATTTGTCTCATTCGGTCCTATCTTTTGTCTTTTATCAGGATGTGTCCTTCTTGAGATTAGACTTTATCTTTAGTCAATCTAGTCATTCACCTTAAGCAAGATGTGTCTTTCTTGCAGTTAGGTGCCTTGCCAACACTTGTCACTCAGTCAACTTTATCAGATGTATTTCTTGCCTTGATCAGGATATGTCTTTCCTGAAATTTGGTATCAGCACATTGATTGGTCATATCAAATATTTATCAAAAAATCAATCAATCTTTGTCAAACAGTTAATCAATCTTTGTCAAACAAACAAACAATCTTGTCAACCTTGTCAATCGATCTTGCCTTAATCAAGATATGTCTTTCCTGAAATTGCGTGCAATCATCAACCTTGTCAACCTTATCAATCAATCTTTGCCAAATCAACCAATCTTGTCATCTTAGTCAATCAATCTTGCCTTATTCAGGATGTGTCCTTCCTGAAACTAGGCGCGGTCAATCAAATTGATTTGTCAACCTATCAATCAATCCTTTTCAACCTATCAATCAAACTCTGTCATCTTGGTCAACCTAATCAATCATACCAAACAATCTTATCAATATTATTGGAAAACACTCTCTTTGGCAAACACTTAGTTGGTCTAGGTTTGTCTTATATTTTTTATTGGTTCTAGGTCATGTTACTAGTTACCTCGAGGATGTCCTATTAACGGATTTAGAGGAACGATGAACGATCATGGCCTCTTTTCTTTGCTTGTTGTTTGCGGTTTATCTTGGAAAAAAGACTGGGATGATTGGGTCTTTAGTATGAGTCAGGGCATTCCTTGTCTTTTGACTACTTTCTCTCAAAAATGGCCACCTTGGTCTATGTCATGCCATGGTATTTGTGCTCCATTTGCGATAATTTTGGTGCCCGATGATGATAAATATAAAAGCATGAAAGTTGTTCCCTTGCCATTTTCCATCTAACAATCCATCTCCTTTGTCCCTTTTCATGCTAACATCCATATTCTTCACACTAACATCCTCCATCCACAATCATCTGATGGCCCGCAAGCTAAATTCCTCTCTTGTCAATACATCAAAGTGGCTTTTCAGAATAATTTCTCAATTTTTTTGAAATTTTGAAAAACAAAATTGAGGGGGCATACCACAACCCTCTTGGTCATCCTTCCTCATTCTCTTTACACTAGGGCATATTTCAGAATTAAATTTATTTGACACAATGTGATGAACTACATTATGTCAAAGAGGGGCAAAATATAGACACTGAAAAATGTCTTGGTCTGCGAGCATCATTTTTCTTGGTCTTTGTCTTCTAATAATTAAATAATTTTAATTATTTAATTAATCCTTACCACATTCCTCTATTAATTAATTCATTTCTTAACCTTTTTTCTATCTTGATCGATTAAATAAATTAATTGCATCGCTAATATCCCCCTTTCTTCAATGATTAAATAAATTACTATTTATTTAATTATTCGCTTGCCATCTTTCGTCTATGGTTAAATAATAATTATTAATTATTTAACTATTCACTCCCCCTTTTATTCTTCCATTGTTAAATAATTGTCAAAATTATTTAATTGTCCTCCATGTATCGCTTGTATTAAATAATTAACTCAATTTAATTATTTAATGCCCTCTTTTCATATTCCCTCTCATTTAATTAAAATAATAATGCAAATTGTTTTAGTTAAATATCCATTTCCTCTTTTTCTCAAATAAATAATTCAAATGAATTATTTATCCTCCACTTGGTCAAATATTTCTTGTCTCATGAATTAATTATTTTCCAATTTTTAATTCACCCATTTCCTCCATTTCCTCATTAATCTATGTCATAGTTGTTGTTGTCATAGCCATTAGTGTCATAGTCGTCAAAATCATAGTCCTCCCATGAATAGCATTATTCTGGTGCATCGATTCTTGACCGTTGATCTTGGCATCTTTCTAGAAGCTCAATCTTGACCGTCTGTTTTGTAACCTCCCTCTCATGAATCCTCATTCTTCGATCTTGGAATCTTTCTAGATGATCGATCTCAATCATCTGTTCGAATGGTTGTCTATAAAAGGAACCTTCCTCTCCCTTTTTTTCCTTAACAACCATTATCTCCAACTTTCTTTCTTACTATTTGCAGGTATTTGCACAACTTCAACAAAAAATCTAAGGGCAATATTAGCATCAAAAGAAACAGGAGAGACAAGGGAAGTGAAGCAACTTCAATGTGGAGTGTTTGATTTGAATGCATTTAGTTTATTTCTCTCATTGTTTGTATTCTCTTGTTTTAGATGTGGTTTTTAGCTTAGAGGTGTTTGGTTGTCACTTTATCTAGGCTAGAACTATTTTACCCCATCTTACAGTGACCTTTGTATGATTGAATTAGGACCACAACTTCAATTATAATTATCCATTCAAGATATGTTTTGGTTACCTTCACCCTTGATCTATTCTTGATTATCTGTTTGGCAAGTGGCCCTTGGGGGGCATTGTAATTGGAATTGTTAATCACTCCTTATAGTAGAAGGACCCCTTTTAGATTTACCGTTGTTATTCATTCTTAGTATTTACTACCTTTATGAGTTGTGGTGATTTAAACCTGGGTGTTATGTGTTATTTTTGGTCAATCAAATGTGAGTTGGGTGAACTCAAGTTGTTGAACTATGGTTCCTCTGTGAATTATATATGTAGGCAAGGCCATCAGAGACGAGCCCCTGAAGAATTATGTCTAGCTCCTAGGTTTTGCTCTCTTTCTATTGCTTTGAGTAAATATTAATATATTGTATTGGCATACCCTATGAATTGATTATGTATTTTGATTATGAATGTGTTGGTTGAACTATTTGAGTCCACCTCGATGAGGTAAATTTCATGCCTCCACTTGAAACCTTGCTAGGATTGCCTAAGCAATTATAATCTATAATTGGTTAGTTAGATGTTGTTATGTTGCTATGAATTATGTGCCTTAGAAATGAAATAGTGTGGGACAGTCATGTATCGTAATCAAAATTTAAAATTTGTGCTTTTCCCTTAACTGTATTTTATTGCAAATTTTTGGGCATGACAGATCGGATAGGATTTCAAACCAGGAGACATCCTTTCTACAATCCCATCCTAAAAATTTCCCCATGAACTTTGACCATATAACAGAAGCATACTGACATTTAAAAATATGTTATATATCTTCTACATAATTACACACCAAACAAAGCAATGGACTAGGATGAATAACTAATTTTTCATCAACAACAACTATCTAAAACAACATTTTTTGGTTCTACTCTACTAGACTAACAAACTTTGATAATATCATACCACTCTTTTTCCCCCAAGTTCACATTCCAAGACTGATTGACATGGTCAAGCACCTTTTGGGAGTGGGTAAGCATTTTGTAAAGATTAACAGACTTAACATTTAGTAGTGGAGAACCATCAATCCAGATAAGCATCCAAAATTATCTTCCTTTTTTTTTATCGATGAATAGTTGCTAGGGGCAACACCCATTATATTGATATCAAAAAGTTTTTACATTATCTGCCATCATGACTTTCAGATTACTAGTGTTTGTTTTCCCACCCATTACATTCTACCTGATTCTACCCCAACTATTTCTACTTTGTTCTTTACATTACAAAATGAGGGTTTCCTGCTGCTCAAAATGACCCTCTCCAGCTATAGCCTATACCATATCCTGATTGGAACTACTCAATAAGACAAGCAAATCAAAAACCCAAAAAACCACAGTAGGAATTGTTTTGCACCTTCACCTATTCTTCATTAGACATCATTGCATGCATCTTCTTTGCCTCCATTGCATCAGCTATCACTGGTGGCTTTTTCTTCAATATCGTGAGAGTCTTGCTCTCGCCATTCATCTCCTGCACCGAGATCCCAATCCTCTCCATCTCCCACCACCACCCTACCATCCATTCCTTTCGCTTAGATGTACACTCCCACCCAGCCCATTGTTAGATTGTTGTTCATGCTTGCTGCTCGAAGGAGGAAGGAGATTGATCTATCAATCTCACCCCACCTCTTCTCCAGCTCTTGCAATTGCAGAGTGCGAACCACCACAAATTTTGGGACCTCCAGACCGTTATCGAATGACATGTAGTAATGTTGTGGCAATGGAACAAGCAAGTTATCATCCATGTTGTCTAGCGCTTCATCTATCTCCCTAAGCCAAGTGTGTTTGGAGATCATCTGGAAGAGCTTCTTGCACATGAGAAATTATTTCCCGAATAGCTTCTTCATTGCCCAAAGGATCAGTGCGTGCGAAGAATTTAGTAGCCATTTCAGTCTTTTGTATGTTATCTCTTTGTAGAAGGACTGTTTTTGCTTGGTTGTGTTTAGAAAGAGTGGAGTCTCCATCTCTGCTAAGGAACCTACGCACAAAAATATAGATTCACACTTTCCAAACCTACTTCTCACTTTGTCCATTTTGAATGTCTTGAGCTCTTTTTATCCTCATTTCCTCTATATCTGCTATGATGGCCACTTAGAGATGTGTACCATCCCATCCCATCCGCTATCTTTTCCATTCAATGCAATTGCATACGCCACCGATTACTTATGATCCCTATTATCAAAGGGTGTTGCTATTTTTGCGTGTATGATATTCCCAATACCGGCCTCTATCCCACCATACTCTTATGATTAAATTCCCACAACTGATCTCCTCTATCAGCTCATCGCCATTTACTACCTTTAATCCCTCCACCACAACTAATTATTCCTGCATGTTTTCCAATCTCACCTCCCTTATTTTATTTTGATTGTGCTTGGGATACTATGTATTTGCCTCATTTTCTTTGTACCTTGATACACTACGGTTGCACAAACCATCGACATCTTATGAACCTCCTCTTCTTGGCATTATCAACCTTTCCCTTGAAAATATTCATCCGGATTTGGTTATCTACAGGTCGTACCCTAATGTCACAACTCCTCGTGGCAAGTTACCTTTAGAGTACCATCCCATTTTATCTATTAGAATCAATGCCTCTTATTTTTGTCTTCACTGTCTTTTTGGTGAATCCATCTGCCCATGTTAATGAGCACACGGTCTGTCCCGCCTTCTAACCTTTCATTCAATGGAAAGCGGGTTCCTTATCAGCCCACTTTCCTGCTTTGTCAGTCGTTCTTTTCTGTTGCTTCCTTTTCCAAGTTGTCTACCTTTTGGTTGCCTTACCTATACACGTGGCTCGCTTTAAACTCCTCAAATTTTCCCAGGAGCTACTTTATTAGTAGTATCCAATGATTTAATTTCCAATTGGGGGTATTATTAAGTCAAATTGCATTAATAGTGATTAGCGAGTCTCCTTCCAGATGTATTTTCTTCGCTCCAATCGCTACTCCTAGTTGAAGACCCTTAATGCCACTCTAAAATCTACTTCATTATTGGTGCATATTCCTAGTGGACTTGAACTTTCTACAATTATCTTCCCAAATTCATCGTAGGCCACACATCCTGCTCCTCTTGGTCCTGGTTTGCTCCGTGTAGCACTGTCAAAATTTATTTTGATCCACCCTCCTTTTGGGGCTTCCCATACCATTTCATTTCTTTTTTTGTTGGTTGTGTCACTATGGCCTAGTCCGCACAGTTAGGGAATGATTAGCCCACTGAAGTATTTTTTTCATTTTATCATCCCAATTGGTGTAGATCATTTGCTTCCTCAATTTTGATCGGGCTGCCTCACTAATTGTTTTAGTGATCATACTTTCTATCTTGGTTCAAAGTCTCTCCTAAGTCATTTCCTTGTCTTGGAATATCCTTTTGTTGTGCTCTTTCCAAATCTCCCAAATTATGATTGAGGGGGATATTGGCCAGATGCTATCAAATATCTCTTTCCTTAGCAATTGAGGCCATATGTTGAACCATGCTAGTAAACACTCAGGTTGTGGGCAATAAAAATTTAATTTATTCATGAAGAACTTTCAACATTGTTCTAAGTATGGGCAACTCAATAATAGGTGGTCCACATTTTCATTGCTCTTCTTACAGAGAACACATTGCCCTGGTCCCTATATTCCAAGGGTGGCTAGCCTATCCTCGGTGTGGATTCTTTTTTGAACTACCAGCCAAGCAAAAACACCTACCTTTGGGAGGTAGTGTTTCCCCCACATGATTTTTCTAGGCCAGTTCTATCTGGCTTCCACCATTTCTTTGATTTTGTATCCAAATTTGACTACATATGATCCAGTAGTTGAGCCACACCACCTTATAATATCTTCCTAGTTGGATGGGGAGAAGGTTCTATCTTTCAAAATTGCATATAAAGCATCCTTTTGATCTTGTGGGGCATTTAGATCTCGTAGGGAGTGCCATTCCCATTTTTGGATTCAATCTTGTCATTGTGATCTACCATAGTTATATATCTTATCCCCCCAAATCCGAATTGACTCTGCTTTGATTTTCTCCAAGTTGGGTTGTGTTACCAGGGCTCTTTTACCATTCTAGGAGTCCATCTAGAAGGATGTTGATTGCCCATTTTTTACTTCCTAGGTTACATGCTTGGCGATAATGTCTTCGCACTCCAACAAATAGTTCCATATTGTCGAGCCTCTCAAGGGGTCTGCCATTGTCAAGATTCGTGATGGGGAGTGTGAGTCCAAGTATTTTCACTCATTTATGCTCTCCTTTCACATATATGTCCCACACCAACTTTTCCCCCATAGCCATGTTTATCAACTTTAGTTATTTTATACCCATTCCCCCTACTACCTTGGGTGTGCATACCTTCTTTCGGGACACTAGTGGAAGCTTCTACTGCTCTCCTGTTCCACTCCAAAAGAAGTTTCTAAAGATTTGGTTGATTTTTTCTTCAACTGTTAGTGGGGTCTTTAGGCATGCCATTTAATATACTGGAATGGCTGATAGTACTGCTTTCACGATCATCAACCTTCCTATTGATGACAGCCACTTCCCTTTCCAAGTTCCCATTTTATTCTTGTAGATGTTTGCTAGGTTATCCCAATAACATTTTTTATTGATGCCAACGAAGAGAGGTGCTCCCAAGAACCTACCTGGAAATTTTTCCACTCTCTGTTGCAAGATCCTTTCCAACTCCCTCTGCAAACTAGGTTGAGTGTTGAGAAACAAAACCTCTAACTTGTGCTAGTTGATGCTCTGTCTTGAGGCTAGGCAATACTCATCCAGGAAAGTTCTGATAGTTCGTGCTTCCTTTCTACTTGATGTGCCAAATAGAATTGTATCATCTATGAATTGTTGGTGGGTTGTTGTTTCCAAACTATTTGCTACTGGCACTCCCTTCCATTCTCCTACCTACCTCAGTGCACTAATTCCCTTGCCCATAGCCTCTGCCATGATGATGAACAAAAATGGAGATAGGGTGTCCCCTTTCCTGATACCTCTTGAGGATGCAAAAAAACCTTGAGATGTCCCATTTACTAGGACAGAGAACTTGGTAGTTGATATGCAACTACTTACCCAACTTATCTATTCCTCCATGAATCCAAAATTCTTGAGCACCTCTACTAGGAATAATCTATCCACTAGATCATATGCTTTGAGGATATCTAACTTGAGAATCATACACGTCTCCCTTGCCTTTCTGGCTGAATGAAGGGTTTCATGAGCTATGATGATGCCTTCAACAATTGACCTACCCGGAGCAAAACCACTCTATTCCTTTGAAATGATTTGACTTAGAACACCCTTCAATCTATTGGCTATGATCTTAGTGATTACTTTATAGAATATATTGCAATGTAATAGGTTGGAAATCCCCCATTTCCTGAGGGTCCTTCTTCTTGGGGATTAGGACCAAAAAGGTATGATTTGTTGCACCCAACATGGTCATCTTTTTCCTTGATTCTTCTGCTACCAGAGTCAGATCCTCCCCGCAATTTCCTAGAATTTTTGAAAAAAACCAGTCGAGAATCCATGTAGGCTCAGGGACTTATCATGGTTTAGCCAGAATGTTCCTTTCTTCACCTCTTCCATACTTATTTTCTAATATAGTATTTTGTTTTGATATTCTCCTATTACTGCTGAAATAGAGCTTAGGAGTTTCTCCCAAGCCTCTTTGTTATTTGGAGCTGGTCTGTTTAGGATTGACTAAAAGTAATTCACCGCTTCCTCATTGACCTCATCCATTGATTGGGTTTTTGTTTCATTTTCCTTTTTGATTGTTGTGATTCTATTTTTTCTTCTATTTATTGTTGTCCTTTTATGGAAGTACTTGGTGTTTCTATCTCCTTCCTTTAGCCATGTTTCCCTTAATTTTTGTTTCCAAAAACACTCCTCTTTTTTTAGAATTTCTACCAATTCTTCTTTCAGTGTTTTTCTACTTCAAAATCATCACCATCCATACCATTTTCTATGATGTGTTCATTAAGTGCAACCATCTATTTTTCTACTCTCTCTTTCTCGTGGAAGATGTTTTTAAAGTGCTCCTTGTTCCACTCCTTCAGCTTGTTTTTCACATGATTAATTTTTATGCTCATCTTGTATAGATGGGAATGGTTCCTAATTCGTAACTCCTGCTACCATTCAACAATTAAATCTAGGAGTCTTTCATCCCTGAGCCACATGTTTTCAAATTTGAATGGACTGCCTTTTGGGGATGTATCTAGTTGGATGAATAGCTAGACTAGGAAATGGTCTGATCCAACATATGGCAGTATAGTGGCTTCTTGTATTTGATTCTCTCCCTCCAATCCCTAAATAGGAAAAATATGTCCAACCTCTCTACTATACTAGCAAAGCCTTTCCTCCTATTAGTCGACGTGAAGGTCCTATTCTTTATTTATATGTCCAACAATTGATTAGTGTCCACAAATTCTTGGAAGTCCTATTGAGTTCTAGTGGATTTACCCAGTCAACCCCTCTTTTCTCCATAATTTAGAGTGGCTTTGAAATCACCAACTAGAATTCCTTTCTCTCCCCTGATATTTTCTATCGATGTGGATAATTGTTGTCGTAAATTTCTCTTTTCTGCTACAGCTATAGGCCCATAGATATTTATTATTGTAAGTTGCTCATTCTTTTGGAGAAGTTTGCATTTTATTTCTATCCAGCTCTTGTTCTCCTTTATCACTACTCCCAATACTGCTAGTGGGTTCCAAAGGACACCTATTCCCCTTAAGGCTCCCTCAGCTCCCACAAAGTGCCCCTTCCATTGCCTCCACTAGTTGAGTTTATTTTTTCTTTCTTCTATGTCCCACTTTGTTTCTTGTAGCAAGAAAATGTCTTCTTTTGATTGGTCAATTTGGCGCTTGACCAAACGCCATTTGTTAGGGGCATTTATGCCCCTAACATTCCATGTTATAACCTTCATTATGGTTGGGGAAGGATAATATCCTTCCCTGTTCTCAGTTTTATTTGTCCGCCTGCATTTGCTGCTATCTCCAATTTGGCCTTATTTGTATTAGGTCCCCTCTTTCCTTTACTCTTGATGTTGGGCTTCTTTATTTTTTATTGGGTTTGTTCAAGAGTTCTCTCTTCTGCTATCTTCCCTTCTTTTGATTCCAAATTTGCATCAATTTCCATGTCATCCACTTGCAATTCTTTTGCCACTTCTCCTTCCTCAATTTGTAATGATGTTCCCATGAAGTCTTCCTCTTCCTTCCCCTTCTCTATTTCTCTAGGTCTTCCCAATTGATTCTGGCATTCCTTATCCTTTTGTTCTCCCACTCTTGGGCTATTTATTTCATTTGAAATCTCCTCTAGCTGTAGGGTTATGTCCTTTTGTAGTTCTTTAGTTTGTTCTAGTAGAGCACTCAAATATTTTTCTGCTTGAGATGCCACACTCACATCATATGTTATTCTTTGACACAGGTCCATCCTTGCTTCCCAAAAAATTTCATTCAACTTTCGCTTTTTGGATCCTATGTCAGATGTTTGCCCTTTGTGGCCTTTGTCTAGGGCAGGGGTGTTCTCCAATAGAGTTTCCTTTTCCATCATCTCTTTTATTCCATTTTTCTCATCTCCATGGGGGCTATCCTTCTTTTCACCAACCATATCTCAGGAGCATCCTTCCCTTATAGCCTCCCTGAATAAGCATCTCCCAATTTGAAGTCCTTCGCATTTAACAACTTTCTGGTTCCAACTTCCAAACTCCGATAGGATTTCCAATTTTTTGTATATCCCTACTCCTTCTGCAATTTCTACCACTATGTTGGCTTCAGCTTCCTTCTTCCCATTGATGAAATTTGCATCTACTCCTAGGAATACCACTAGGGCATCTCCAATATTTGTCATAGCTTCCACTCTCCATTATTCAAATGGGAGATCAATGAGTTTTATCCATGTGGGGATTTGTTTAATTGTGTATTTCCATGGGTCAAAATTAGATTCCCAATTTTTATAGTGAAATCTATATCCTTTGAAAAACATAGGTTTTCCATATACAATCTCTTGTTTTAAATTCATGTCAATGCACTCAAACCTCCTACTTATCAGTTTGATAGTTGTTGAACACTTACCCTATCCATGAAGTTTTACTACCACCACTCCATGATTTCTTCTTTCGAGCACCCTGGGCTGCACCATTTTGTAAAGAGGGCTTGGACCTTCAGTATTTGAACCCTTGATTTGATTGTTTCCATTGGCATTGAAAAAAACTTGTTTCCCCATGGCCCGAGGTTTGCATCTGCTTTGCTTCCTTTTCCTTTCCTTTGAAAGTTTTGATTTCCCATTCTTCTATTAACCTGATTCCAGGATTGATTTGAATTATTTGCTCGATTTTCCTTGCTCCAATTAGCACCTTGTTGCGCTCCCCACATTGACCAAGTTTTATCTTTCCCTGTTTTGCCTACTGGGGTCTTTGCTCTTGGATTATTGTTGTCAATGGTCCCTTTCCTTTGCTCATTTTTTGGCCACCTCTGACCGATCAAATCCACGGCATGTTGCTTTTGATCTACCTCTCAATGTTCTTTTTTTTCCTACCCAAGGGCTACTAGTTCTTTTTGGCCTTCTTTCCTCTCTGATTCTCCAATTCGTTGATGTCTCAACCCTAGGGCTTCTCTTTTTCCTGAACCACCCATGCCTACGATTTGGAAGGCTATCTCAAGTGCTCCACCTTTCTCCATTTTGATTCCTTCTTCCTGGTATTACTCTTGGTTGCTCTACCAACTTTGACTCCCTCCACCTTGTCTGGTTTTGAGGGCGCTCATTCCAGTCATCCTACCTAGAGTAATTTGGGTGGCACTTATCCACCCAAGCACCATTGATGAAAACCCATTGGGGATATGGGTGTTCTCTTTCTCCCTTCTTTCCCCAACCACACCCTTCTCTGATCAATCATCTTCTTCATAGTCTCCCCAACATCTCCTGCCTTGCTCACTTGTGATTTTTCGCTCCTTTGCACCTTCTTGCGCCATAATCGTCATATGATAAAATTGAGGGTAAACACTCTCTATCCTCCTTATTTCTATTATCAACCAAAAATTGGAGGTAACTCGATATCTTTTTGATTTAACAAAGAAGGTTATCTTATTAGCATCAGCTAGATCAATATATCTTTTTAACATTTCCTAGGTCTTTAGATTATCGTTGCACAAAATATCATTAAAGCAACAAATACCTTTATCATTCCAATTCTTAGTTGAGTAGCCTTACATTAAGGCTAAAGGTTTATTGTTATTATGCAGGTTCCACCATATAGATCTGAACCCCCATAAGTTGTTTTCGGTACTACATATTGACTCACCACCTAAGATCAAGTGCATACAAGATTCCCAGTCCTTCCAGATGCTAGAAAAGACTACAAATCTAGATAGTTTAGAGTTAAAATTTCAAAAAGAAATGTCATGTATGTGCAAGCTTTTCTAGGTCTTTTCCTTTTCTGGGATAGCTTCTTGAATGTTTTTCCTAATTAGTATTTTTCAGGGCTCATTACCAGTCAAAGATTTTACTATCCCCTTAGAGACTATGGTCATGCCTTGAATTTTTAGGTCTTTCGAACCCAACCCTCCATCTTCCTTCCTTGGGAAACACCATTATCATTTGGCAACATTTATCTTTTTATTTCCTTTACCATTTGACCATAAAAAAATTCTTTTGTGCTTTTACACAATATTTATTTGATAACTGGCAAAAAACCAAATAGACGCATATTAAATGAAATAGGAAGATAATATTTTTTGACAGACCCACACTCTTCCAGCCAGAGAGAGATGATTATTATTCCAGCTTTTTAATTTTTTCTCAATTTTTGCAAGCATCCAATTCCATGCATGTTTTAAAGAGGGATTTGTAGAGAAAGGAATACCTAAATATCTCATAATTTTATTCAAACCATACCACTGCCAATCATATTTGGAGGATCAAATTTCTATCTTAGGAGGACAGATTTAGTATTCGATACTTTTCACCCAGATGCTTGACAAAAGATATTTAATTTGTTGGCAAGGTTATCTATATTTTTTTATCAATTTAGGAAATAGGGAAGTGCCATCCGTAAATTGTATATTAATTAGGGAAGAGTTGTTAGGGAGCACAACTCCCTTTAAATTCTCACCCAATCTATTTATCCTCGACATAAAGAAAATTGCTTCAACAACAATTACAAATAATGATGGGGCTAAGGGACATCCTTTCCTTATGGAGTTTTTCAGAGAGATGAGTTTTGTTAGTGTTTCATTTACCTCAATTTGATAATTTGTAGATCTTCAAATAATACCTTAAACATATTACAAAATTCCAATGGGAAACCAAATGCCTCTAGCACAACAAGTATAAAAGATCACTCAATTCTATCATAGGTTTGAAGAGGATTAAAGAAATCTTGAAGACAAATTGTTCATTGTTGCATTTGAAGTGCTACATCTTGTCAACTCATAAAAACTCACTTACAAAAATATTCGACAGTGATCTAACAACTCTGCAAGCGAAAATAGAGACCTTAGATCTAACGTCAGAGGACTAAAAAAGTTGAGCAAGACACCCTTATAAGGACCCATACACCCTAGGGTGCCTATGTCCTCCTACAAGGACTAAAACCAATTTTTCTAGGCAGGTACACGGTCCTCTGTACTCCCCCAAATCTGCCTGTAAGTTGTTGTTACAGTCCATGCATTGTCAGGATCTTGCATTTTCACATTAGGTCATATAGTTCAATTAGGTTAATCATATAAAATCAATTCTAGATCATTTTAATCCTTAATAGGATGGAGGTTCAGGTTTGATTGGCTCACCTTCATGGTTGAAAGTCAATCTACTCGCCTTGTTAATATCCATCTCAATGAAAACCTAAGAAAAGGCCTTGAATCCTATTGTTCTAAGCATTTAAACTTTAGGATAACCTTTTTCTATGTTTCACATGTTTTTGAAATGTTAAGCAACATTTTCAGGGCATCGTACCCTTCACATCGAGCCACAACGGCCAAAAAGAAACAAGACTAAAAAGCAAACATGAAAGTAAACAGAAATAGAGACAACCCACTGACAACACAGAGACCACGAAGAGGCAGCCGAAAGACAGGACATTGACACAGGCAACAACTAACTGGCGTTATCCTAGTTTTTAAGCAGGAGGTCCACGACCTCATCCCCAATCCAATCTTTGTTCTCCTGACTGTTATTTCCCTCCAGCTCCTCCTTAATGGAATTTGATAGGGTGTTAGTGATGAAATGGTCCAACTTCATAGTGAAGCGGGTCAACCCACGAATCCTTTTGCTGAGCATGTCCATTTTCTTCTCCAATTCACAGGGCTCCTCCCATGTTATATGCACATAGGATTGGATATTCATATAGGTTACTTTCTTGGAAAATTTCATATTTAAGTTTAAAAGTTATTAGACTTGCCAAAATGGTGAAGTCTTGGCTAGTGAGAGGATGAGTTCATCACAATATCAAGAGTGGCGAAAACATGTTTTTCTTGAGAAACACATATTAATAGAAGTTAATATGGACTTCCTTATGTAGTGAATTGGTTGTTTTCCACTTGCGTAAGCAACAAATGTGTTGTGAAGACCTGTAATGAATATTTCTATTGTTTGTTTGTAAAATCAAAATAATTATTAATAATTATCCAACATAATTATTACATTACTTGTGTTATTATGTATACATTTTGTACCTCCATTATGCTTTTAAACATCATTTATACTCTTATTTATGTCAAGTCCTATTATGAGTTGAATAATTTGTACGATAAGAGTGGTATAAATAAACTATGTGAATGAACTTATTATTAAGTTTTTGGTTTATGTATAGACTAAATGAAAATAAACCCCTATTACCTTCTTTCTCTCATTAAATATTATAATAAAATTATGTCTCTCTTCCTTATTGACCGTGTACACTTGAAACAAGAAAATTCATATTCACTTTATAAGACATAAATTGTTAGATTGTTCCTTTTTATTGAATCTACTATTGAAATTTATGATGACATTTTAAATGCAATTTCTTAACCTTATAAACCCTATCCTTATCTCTTATTAAGTTGGAAAAAGTTATACTTCATAGCAATTTTTGTAAAATCATTGTTCACATGAAGTCATAAATTTTTAAATGTTTCAATTAAATCATATTAAATTTAAAATAACATTTAAAAACTTAACCATTGAGTGGCCCAATTGTGTTGCAACCCTAGCTTTACTCTTCTTTCTTAAAGGATTTCATGTTGTTTATTAGTTTTCATAATGGAATTTTAATATCTAACTCTTAACCCAAGCTTATTAATGTTATTTTGCTTGTACATTTTCTTATTTGACAACCTTTCTTACACATGGGTTTTATATTGATAGTTGGTTATCAATATATTAAATTTCAATATGTTGCTTGAATTACTTTGTCTATGAATAGGGATGTAATGAATTATTTAATTTAAAACAATTATGATCAAATGGTGGTGCTAACCTTAACTAGGTATGGTATTTGGCAAGTGAATTTAACAAGGTTGGGATGGTAGTCAAGTGATTGAAGATTAGTACGTACAATTTTTATTTAATAATTAAAAGAAATTTAGATGCAAATTGATCATTGTTGACTTAAGTTGAATAACTATGTTTATACGATGATGTTAAACCTTATTTTTGCATTATCATTTAAATATGAATTTAAATGTTATTTTGATCAAACATGGTTTAAAAGGGATTGTTAATTTTTTAAATATTCATTTTTTAATAAAAGGTAGGGTATGCCTATAATATATATTAATATAATTAGATATTTACATAATATGATTATATGAAAGTCGTTTTGTCAAAAGCCAACATTCTTGACAAATGGACACTCTGTAAATAACTGACTTGCATGATAACTAGAGACCCATATCCAAACCAAGACCAGATATCCACCCTTACAAAATATATGTTTACCTCCCTTTATAACTATTTTTACTCAGACACCAACTATCTATGCATCCAGAATGAACAAGGCTATTTGAAAAAACCCTTACATGACATGTATGCATTGACAAAGAGGTTATAAAGCCTAAATACAGACATAGAAATGATGGCATTCATATGGAAAACACCTTGAAAGATTAGCAATTTTAGTCTTCTTCCATGTGCACCACAAAATTCTCTCCTTGCCCTTCTTCACTATCTGCAGCCAATTCGTTGCCTTTTCTTTTGCACCCTGAAGCTCGAATGCCATGTTCCACCACTGTGCTTGGAGAAAGATGCAAACCTAGAGCAATGTAAACTTGATTTTCCATAATTAATTGGTCCATTCATGGATTAGAAACGGAGAGTACACATTCATGCGAGCAAAGGAAAGACATTGCAAAGTATTTTTCTTTGAAACCAACCTCCATAGTTGGACAAATAAACTAAGAATTTTTACTCGATGCCTTCAATTTTTTTTTATCATTGTTATATTCAAATGTCATCTTAATTCTATCATTAATTTCTTGAAACCCTTGTAGCTACTTGAGGAATTTCCTGAGAAAAAGCCCACCTATGAACCCTTTGCCCTTAAATAGATTATACTTTTGCACAACCACTTGCAATGCATCTGCTTGAAAAAATTGTTCCTTTATGAACTTTCCTACTATAGTAGGAAAGTTCATAAAGGAACAATTTTTTCAAGCAGATGCATTGCAAGTGGCTGTGCAAAAGTATAATTTGTTTAAGGGCAAATGATTCATAGGTGGGATTTTTCCTAGGAAATTCCTCAAGCAGCAACAAGGGTTTCAAGAAATTTATGATGGCATTGAGATGGCATTTGAATATAACAATGATAAGATTTTTATAAAGGCATTGTGTAAACATTCTTAGTTTATTTGTCCAGCTATGGAGGTTGATTTCAAAGAAAAATACTTTGCAATGTCCTTCCTCTACTCGTGTGAATGTGTACTCTTTGTTTCTAATCCATGAATGGACCAGTTAATTATGGCAAATCAGGTTTACATTGCTCCGGGTTTACATCTTTCTCCAAGCACAATGGTAGAACATGACATTTGAGCTTCAAGGCATAAAAGAAAAGGCAAGGAATTGGCTACAGATAGTGAAGAAGGGCAAGGAGAGAATTTTGTGGTGTGCATGGAAGAAGACTAAATTTGCTAATCTTTCAAGGTGTTTTCCATATTAATTTCATCATTTATGTGTCTGTATTTAGGCTTTATAACCTTTGTTTTCAATGCATACATGTCCTATAAGGGTTTTTCAAATAGCCTTGTTCATTCCGGATGCGTAGATAGTCAGTGTCTGAGTAAAAACAATTATAAAGGGAGGTAACCATATATTTTGTAAGGGTGGATATCTGGTCTGGGTTTGGATATGGGTCTCTAGGTATTGAATGCAAGTCAGTTATTTACAGAGTTAGCCCGTTTGCCAAGAATGTTGGATTTTGACAAAACAACTTTTCATATAATCATATTATGTAAATATATAATTATATTAATATATATTATAGGCATACCCTGCCTTTTATTGAAAAAAAACATTTAAAAAATTAACAATCCCTTTTAAACCATGTTCAATCAAAATAACATTTAAATTCATATTTAAGTGATAATGCAAAAATAAGGTTTAACATCATTGTATAAACATAGTTATTCAACTTAAGTCAACAATGATCAATTTGCATCTAAATTTCTATTAATTATTAAATCAAAATTGTATTGCTAATCTTCAATCACTTGACTACCATCCCAACCTTGTTAAATTCACTTGCCAGATACCATACCCAGTTAAGGTTAGCACCACCATTTGATCATAATTATTTTAAATTAAATAATTCATTACATCCCTATTCATAGACAAAGTAATAATTCAAGAAACATATTGAAATTTGATATTGATAACCAACTATCAATATAAAACCCATGTGTAAGAAAGGCTGTCAAATAAGAAAATGTACAAGAAAAATAACATTAATAATTATGGGTTAAGAGTTAGATATTAAAATTCCATGATTAAAACTAATAAACAACATGAAATCCTTTAAGAAAGAAAGTAAAGCTAGGGTTGCAACATAATTGGACCTTACACATGCAATTTCACAAGTGGTACAAACTTGCTCTAGTTATATTTTTTGAATCTAAAAATTCCATATCCTTTCTTCTCACATTTATTTTCTTTATTTATACCTTAGCGTGTATGCAAATTTTGTTTTGTACACACACCAAAGTGGAGGTTAAACATAGAGGAGAAAAATGCATATTATTAAACTTTTCCATTCATTTTATGCTACTTTGTGTGGATTTTTAATTTATTATTATACCACATGATTTGGATCTTTTAGCATGCTATATGACCCTAAGCTAAATATAATCTCTTACTTTAGAACTTTCTTGATCCAATTCCTTTCTATTTTTCCATCATAGATGAAGTCACACTTGTGAATTGATCCCTAGATTAGATCATAAGCATAGTCTCATCTGTAGTCTCATCTACCTTTTCCAAAAAATCTCACTTTTCAATCTCAACAATATCATGTTCTAACTATCACATATTAGTGTGAGTACCTGTAAGTGTAAATTATGCATCTAAGGTTGTGTATATAAAGGCATCATCTTCTTTCACATCATCAGATATCAATCCCTAAGTATTAAAAGGATAGAAGAATATTTTCCTTACAAATATTAGACATAAGTCCTCCTTTGCTAGCATTAGGCATCAACGACAATAAAAAATATACATTCATTATTAAAGCTCTATACTAAGACATCTATCTAACATAATCACTCATCTACTTAGATTAGGATTAAATAATATTCAAGGATCAAGTTAGTGACTCCATTGCCACCATTTACATTAGCATTAATAACATGTTTTCTCTTTTATTATTTTTAAATCAATCAATGGGATTGATTAAGGTTTAAATAATTTATGTCTAGTTCAAATCTCATAGCAAGCTCCCAACAATTCTCTTTAACACCACACTATTTTCCTTACACTAGATATGCATTAGGTGAAATTTTTTATAGGTATTGAAGATCTATGTCTATAATGGATGAAATTCCATCAATTCAACTATATTATAGGTGCAATTCTATTTATGATCTTCAATTTTTCTCAATAATCATAGATATTCCATACCAAGCCAAAATCTAGATTTTGTATTTCAAGTTAACATAGTATTAATATTTAAAGTTCACATTGTGTTGATTTCAAGATAAGCTCTAATCTCTCTCATTTTTATTTTAATATGTCTATTTTTTGTCTCAATTATTTCATTCACAACCCTTTACATATTTCAGTTTGGATTTATATTACTTGATTTTATATTATTATTTAAATCTATATTTTATAGAGTGTCTATTTCTCCCAAAACTAGCAAAAAAATGTATAATGTTAAACAAATTATATTATAATAATAAAATTAAATAACTGTTCTCAAATTATTTTAACAACTTGTGATATGTTTATATTTATACATGTAATATATAAAATTGATAATTATGTGTGAAACTGTAAGGGAAATAAGCCCCTCAAAAATATTAAATGTATAATTTAGGGTAATATTTATGAACTTTAAGGGATACAATCCTCCTAAAAATATATATACCTAATTGAAATTAATATTTAAAAATCGTAAGGGGGTACAAGCCACTTAGAATTTTGACATCTCCCCTTCCCAATTTCTAACAAAATAATATATTTATCACAAATAAACAATATCTAAACCAATAACAATTTGGTCATAATCAAATAACATGCATGAAATTAGCAGATTGACAATGAATTTGTACAAAATAAATTGGAATAGATGAAACAACTCCATTTTAATAGATTTTATTGATGACAATGGAATGTTAGGACAATAGATACAACAATAACAAATAAAATACAAATGAAAAACAATAGTGTTTATTCTAGACTTCCTTACAATTCCTTGATGCTCCAATGCACTCCCTAAGTGAGAATGCTCCCTAGAATCAAAGGGTTTTCACTCTTTGATTCCAATGACCAATGTCATAATCTCCTATAGGTTTTCATCCATAGAATATTGAACATAAAGTTCCTAAAAATACATAACATAACATGATGATTACAGTAGCAAAGTTCTCTAATTTTATATGTTACCCTCCCAAAAGATTAATAGGTCATCGAAGACCCAAAATGGGCTAAGGCATAGAGTCAAACCCCACATGTCACATTGTAGACTTTCCTGCCATCTCACATGCTACATGTTTAATCATTGTTCCACACACTACAATTTCCCCATTGTTCCTCTTGTCTCGGGACCCGTTGGCCCCTTTCTTGCCATTCTTTTTTATCCTGGGATGCATTGACCTTGATAGTCTAGTCTCACGAGCCTTGAAAAGTATTTGTCATCTTTGTTGGTTGGGCGTGGGTTATAATACACCCCTATCTTTGACCCTTGGTGGTTCCTTGGTATGCAACAATCCAAACCCCCAACCCTTGACACCTAATTTGCAAAGGGGACATGATAAAATTTGTATGTAACATTTAAGGCAATATTTTACAATTTATTTCCCCATCAATGATGTAATATCTAAATGGACCTATCCTTCCTATTATTTTTCAATAGGAACTTTAATTTTGTTTTTAAAGGTAATCTAGGTCTTTTTGAGGTCAAAGTGGTGATTCAAGATTTGAATGACAATTTGGTGAAGGTTGGTTCCTTCTTCCTAGTTTTTAAGTCCAACAACAATGTAGAGCGATAAGTACTAGTGCAAGGTATTTTTATGGTTTTAACCTTGAATTATTAAAAATAAATTGTTTGAGACTTAGTGATGATGATAAATGGTCCATGTTGTAGTTCCCACTCGAACTAAAGACTATAATCTTGAAAGGGACTTGTTTGTTCTATAAAAAAATAAAAAATATGTATTGTATGTAGAGCTTCCCCTATATCCAATCAATTGATTTAACAAACATACAACTTAATGGACCTACAGATCCCAAATTAAGTAATTTATTATCCTAGAGGTTCTTTAGTTAAATTGTCAACCAGGGAATCAAATTCTTGAGATGATGTTGACACTATATGTGCAATTGAGAATCCTAAACTCTCCTAATTGATTGTGTACAAAAAATGAACAAAAGAAATTCCACTTAAAGGCAACTTAACACAATTAACTCCTAGGTAGAAAATAGATCAAGTGAATACTAATTGCTATAAGGAACTACAATAACTGTTATAGATGACTATTCCTTCATAGATTGTAACTAATGACTCTATGTTGCGATGTGGGTTAATAACAATGAATTGCATAATAGCATTCAACATAATATGAATCAAAAATTACAATTTGGAAATTAACTCCTAATCTAAACTAATATGGATTCTATTGTACCTCAAGTGGCCCTTGCTTGAGCTACTGCAATCCACAATGTCTTCTTTCAAATCCTAACTCAAAGATTCATGAAAATTGAAGTATCCTTCTTTATTCTAATTTGAGCATACACAAACTTAAGAACAATTTGTATTTGATAACAAGATTTAGATTATTTTGTATAAAAATCTAGTCACTTGGTCTCTCACAAGATCATCCATATATACATGATCTGTGAGAGTCCACTTATTTTATAAATGAAAAAAACCTATGAGCAACTATCAACTCTTCCAAAAAAAATGAAAGAAGAGGACCAACTCTTAGCTTAATAGAAAAATAAAATCAAGTGGAAGTAAGAGTGTAAGAGTTTGATAAGGACTCTATATCAATCAAGAATATTGTTATAACTAAAAGTGTGCCTAACATTATAAAAAAAATTATAAGCCACTATCCATTGTTATAACAAGCCTCTTCTTTCATTCATAACTTTATTAATAACACGAAATTAAAAGATGGGGTGATCCATGAATATTTCATGTTTGCATCCTTAGGCCATCGCCTGCATCAACTTTGGAAAAAAATGCACATCTTGTAGTTGATCACCTCCTTTGATTGTGAGGAAATGACATCCTTCTGCAATAGGTTAAGAATCCATTTGCTATGGGTTGACAGGTCCTTTACTATAAGGGTTAGTCTTATTCCAAAGATTTTTTTATTATTGACAACTATAATTAATCAGGAAAATCTACTAGATTCCACATACATTGAAAGATCACATAATCATTCATCAATATAATATATCATCTCAAATGCTTTTAAATACTTAAATTATATGAAAAAGGTTTGGAAATGTCTTTGAAACTTAGCAAAAATAAGATAAAAAACATGAAACTAAAGCAAGGAAACTGGACATTTCCAGGGCTCATCATTGCACTGATTACTTTCAAGAGTGCAACAAGGTGACCAATTTCTTAGCAAATTTAACTATAAATTAAATACATTTCCCAAGTTTAACTAGTGACCACTTGGACTCTTGGTTAGGCTTGAATAAACTTATTTTAAACTATAACCACTTTAAGATATTATGTCTTTGGTTGCCACTCAAGGCATTAGTTAGTTTTTATTTAAATTCCTTATATTTGTTGGTGTTTCGGTATTTGATTTCTTGGGTGGCTCCTCCTTGTATTATCTTATATGTGTGAGGTGTATTTTGCATGTGTTTATATGAGTTGATGGCATCATTTCAAAGTATAAAGGTATTATTAGTTTTATTTATTTCTTTGCTCTTTGTTGGATGACTCTATGCCTTCTAATCGTTGTATGTCATATTAGTGGTAGATGTGAGTTAGGTTGTGTGTTTATGCTATCTTTTTTTAGTTAATTTTATGGCTTGACAATGTCTCTTAGTAAAGGGTAGGGATCCTCTCCTCTAGGGAAAAGTGTTAGATCATTAACTTTACATTGTCCAAACCATGTATGCTTAAAAGCATTGTAGATATTAATTACTTGATAGATAATGGTAACTAAGGTCATTGGAGTTGATTACATCAAGTTTCTTGGAAAATTTAGAGGTGGTAGTCCCTTCTAGGATTATCACGAAAAAGGATGTTGATATGGTTGCTTTGTTCTCCAAATGAAACAAATCTAGATAGGTTATCAAGTTTTAGGGAGATTAAAATTGAGCCAATGGCTAGGGATCTAGTGTTTCTTAATAGTGGTGGGAGATTTCCTTGTGTTCAATAAGGAATTGTTGACCCTGCATAGGCCTATGGAAAGTCTCCCAAATTTTTGCCTTAATTTTCATATGGTGGTTAAGAATGTTGTGTTGGTGTATTGTCAAGGTGTCTGGGAGGTGATAAGCACTTATATTCTTCCTACTATGGAGGATCATATTGTGGTTTGAACATCACAACATGAATAGGTAATTAAAAATGTCATGTTTTTTAGCCATTATTAATTACAAAGGTGAAAAATTGATGATTGACAAGTTTGTGGTGGTTTGGTGCTAAGGACGAGAGTGATGATATTAAAAGCTTCGATGGTGTAGGAAGTAGTACAAGTAGTTGGGAAATTTCACATAAACTATAATTCTCTTTAAAATAAGTCACATCTTCATGTTTTTTAATCTTCTTTATATAAAATTTTAATATCATTTCACTTTTTTTTATTATGTATTAATTTTTCAAAGACAATAGATGAAGTGGTATGTGTAATGCCCCGCCTTGCAACCCTAAAGGAAGTTGTAATTAACAACTTAAGCAAACCAATTTTTTTTTTATAAAGTGCATTTAACATACACATTCACTTACTAATTAACAACAACCTCTAAGGCTACAAGGTTAGGATTACTTAAACCCACACATACATATTACATATAACCATAGCATTATAAAATTTATGAAGTAAATATCATACATCATAAGAATACCACATAACATAATAAGATAATCAACCAAGATACAATCTCATAATCATTACCTTAAACCAATAGTTACATCACTCATTCCCAGAATGAGGCAATAGTACAAAATGTTACAATTATAGAATTCCACCTCATAAACATAAGAGGTATAAAATAACTTATACAAATTGAAATATTACAAGGCAAGAAATTACAACAAGAACCACGAGCTGTCCATCTGGATGTTTCACCACCAAGTATTGAAGATCAATGGGGACCCAACGGTTTTGGTGCATGTTCCACCCAACCAAGTGGTACCCGAAGGCCCACCCCCCATGCTAGGAGATAGTAACCACATAACATGGACAAAGATCTACAACCACTACCCAAAGGCAGACTCATATTGACTCATACTCATATAACCAAACAAATGAACTAACAAGTACAACTCAATCACCATACAAGTACAAATCAAGTACAACTCAATCACCATACAAGTACAAATCAAGTACAACTCAACCATCATTGACATAGGTCACATTGCTTCCAGACATAATATTAATCAAGTATGTTCACAGAACCATACACAAAAAAAACAATTAACAACAGTTGTCCTAGATAGAGTGTCATCGCATAGTAGTCATGAGATCTCCTCTGGGCATCCTTCATAGGCTCTGGTAATCCTGGTGGCCTCAACTAAATCCCGACCCTCATACTCACTCATGCGGCATCAAATACCTCTCGTACTGACAAGATAAATGACTAAGCCATTCCAAGCCTTCTCACTCATCTCAAGTCTAAACGAGCCCTTATGTCTATGAGTGAGGATTAAATTATCTTGATTAATGTGGAAAGCATCCTAATCATCTAAGTACATTAATTTAATTATCACTTGATTAACTCACTTTTGAAGGTTACCTGGTTTACCACTTTGGGCTCCGGCCCCTAACAAAAGTCACTCTTCTAATGGACAACACCCACCCAAACAATCCACCAAGGGAAACACAAGTGCATACCAACTAGGCATCATAATCCACTCCAACACAATGAGGAAACAAAAAATAGAACTCACTCCAAACATTTTGGAGGCAACAAACACATAGTCCACTCCTTTCGCAGAAGGTACAAAACATCCCCGTTCATGGAAACCGGGTAAAACTGAAAAGACGCCATGCACTACCCAAGGGAAAACAACTGGATGGCATAAAGATTCAACAACCCTTATCTTCTAAGTTCTTCTGAAAGACTTATAATTTAGGACTAACACTAAATCCCAAAACCCACAATGCAACTTGACAACATAGCAACAAAAGCATTCAAGTCATTAATCAAATCTAATATTTGGATTTCCTAAATCTATATTCATTCAATAGGTAACATTAACAAGATCAAAGGCATATTTACAAGGTCAACTCAAATAATCATATACCCATATTTCTATTTCCATTATAGGAAGTCTCAAACAATTTAAATTTACATCCCTTTACGAAATACAGATAAACTAGAACATTTAAGGCAATCACGAGAAAATTCCTATTTTTGGATATTCTATATCCATATCTCTTTCATATTTCATTCATAATAAATTAATTGCTCCAATTGAAATAAAATAAATTAAAATAACTATTTGCCTCAACAATATAAACAACTTCTTAATCTACTTTTAAATCGACGCAAATCCATGCAAGTAAACTCTTCCCATTTCCTAACCAAATCTTACATCTCATTCAATTTTCTATTTAGAATATGCAATCACTTTAATATAATAAAATATTGTTTCTCTACCCATTTACCCATATACATTAATCAATCCATTTTAAATTTCTATTCAATAATATATTGCATGCATCTTATAAAATAAAATACGATAATGAATTTACACTTAATATATATATATGCTCCATATTATATATACACCATATATATATATTAATAAGTTTAATTATATATATTCTTTAATATTCCAATCACAACGATTAAATTGCTCTATGGAAATAAATAAAAACATAATAAATATTTGCCTCTTTCAATATAATCATTTCCTAAATTTACTTCTAATACAACATAAACTATTGCAAATACTATATTCAATTTCTATCCAAAATCTATATTTTTTTCAATTCTCTATTTAAAAACATGAATATTTTCAGTTTGTAAAATATCTTTTTCCTTATCTATTTGACTATGCAATTTAAATCATATCTCTTGAAATCCCCATTCATAATAATTTAAAACTTTTGCCCTTTCAAAATAATTGAAATAATTAAACAAGTGTCTTCAATCTACAAATATAAGAAATACTAATTTGAACAATTTAAATCAAATTCAATGTTTACTTCTAAACCAACATCAGTTCTCTACTAACTCGATTTCTTTTGTTGTCCAACTAACTCATATAATTTAATAAATTTATCTCAAATACCTTTTCCCTATCAAATTGAATTATACATACTAACCAGTTCCAATTTAAACCTCCAATAGTACTAATTTGAAAACAATATTTCAAATAAATTAAAATATTAAGTATATATTTAAATATATATATAAGCTCATACCTTATATACATTAAATATATATTTAATCACATGCATACATTTAAATACATCTTCTGTCTATTCAAAATATCAATTTATTTTATTCAAAATAACAAAGAACTTTATTAACCCAATTCTATAACTCTTATCATTAATTTCCAAAATATAAATATACATATAAACATATATATATATATATATATATATATATATATATATATATATATATATATATGTATATTAAATATATTCTATTGTATATTTCCACTTAACACATTATTATATTCCCAATCTAATATAATAAAATATGACATATATTATATATATCCAATTTAAATAATTATCATTAAATAAAATTACTAACCCCATCCATTATATGCCAATGGCGGACTGTTCATGCACATCGAACAATAATAAAAAAAATAATAAACAAATAAAAAAAAATTTAAATTAAATACACAGGGATTGGGGAGGGGCAGCCACTGCCAAACCCCCACCCCACCATATACCACCGGCGGCCTTACACAGGGGTTGCGCTGCCTTCAAAGACAACACTCCCTCCATACAATGGAGGGCGCTGCCTTTGGAGGCAGCCACACCCTTCAATAAGGAGTTGCAATGGGTTCAAACCCCCACCCAAAACAAAATAAATAGCGAATTAAATTCGCTTAAAACAGTGACATGAGTTTGCTAAAAACAACAAACCAAAAAAATAAAATAAAACAAAAGCTTTGACATTATACATAAATTTCATCCGCCGTACGGACGGTGACACAGGAACATTAAAAGAATTTTCAACAGTAGTTTTATATATATATATATATATATATATATATATATTTATATTTAACCAGAATTCAACATAGAGGCAAATTGAAGAAATTATTTTGAAACAATCACCTACAGGTGAAAATATGAAATTTTCCAGAACAATCTAAAATTCATAGAGGTTTATAATTGATTCTTTTAATCCATTTCTTTAATTCTAAAACAATAAAAGAACAATTAAACCAAAACGGATCTATATTAAAAACAAAAGTTTCAAAATCCTCAAGGTTTCTCCACCTAATTTCTACAGAGGGTTTTCAAAATAAATTTGATTTTCTACAGAGGGTTTTCAAAATTTTGAATTTTCACAAAAACAAGGTTTTAAATTTTTCAAAATTTATTTCCTTTATTCTAATAACAAATTTCTTTTCTAAAATAGATTTAACAAACAAATCTTTAATCACTACTATTTTAAAATGAACCAAGAACAATAAAACACAGAAGAAAAATTGGTTCAAGAAGCTACAGGAAAAAATGAATTTCTGATGCAAGCCTCTTTCAAAGATTTCCCAAATTTTCTTCAATCATCCAACGAATCCAATCCAAAACCCAACAAATGCAAACAATCTTTCCTCCAATCAATTCTACAATCAAAACTTTCTTCAAACCCTTCTTTGTGCAAATTTTTTCCAAAATTTCTTCTCTGTGTAAAAATGAATTTTTTCCAAAAACTTCTCCCTCAAAATTAAAACATGCATTCCTTATAAATCAAAAATACCTAATGCAACCCTAATTCACATTGCATGCAAATTAGATATTAATTTCAATTTCAATTTCAATTTTTACAACCCTAATTCACATTACATGCAAATTAGATATTAATTTCAATTTCAATTTTCGAAAACCCACTTTCAATTTAAAATGCAATTTCAAATAATAAATTAATTTCCAAAGTTGAAACTCATTTCCCAAATAAACATTTAATTATAATTTCTAATTTAATTCCCACAAGTTGAAATTAAATTCCAAAATTAATTTTAATTCTTTTATTTCCTTTCATTCTCTTGCATCACGTTTAATTAATTAATTTAATTATTTAATAACTAAATTCAACCCCCTTGGATTAAATTTAATTAATTAATTTAAATATAAACTTTTATCCACATTGCATTATTTAAATTAAATAACCATCAACATGATTTAAATGCAATTATTCTAAATATCTATTTCTAAATCAAGAATCCTTCAAAATTAAATAAAATTAAAGCAAGACTGATAATGACTTGACACACATGACTGATGACACACTAAGGCTAGGGTGTAAACTTGACACATGATACCTAGCTACTATCTCCCATTCAAATTAACCGTTGGATCGACACGCTCAAACCTGTGAAACCAGGTGGAGTCGATGTCATGTACCTGCAAACCTGAAACCAAGTAAACAACATCATACAATATATCCAGTATATAATACACACCGTGAAGAAGAAATTACAGATTC
Source organism: Sequoiadendron giganteum (assembly GCA_007115665.2). Taxonomy (NCBI): domain Eukaryota; kingdom Viridiplantae; phylum Streptophyta; class Pinopsida; order Cupressales; family Cupressaceae; genus Sequoiadendron; species Sequoiadendron giganteum. The sequence goes on from CM021108.1 coordinate 194,289,917, forward strand.
GTAGGGTGCTCGCAAGCGAGTGATGCGAACTCGTCCTCTTCACCCATACACTCATCAAAACTGATACTTCCATCATCATTCTAATAATCTCATAATAACATCTCATGCTAACTCTACAACATCATTAATCCATAATGCAAGTGAAACAATAATCAGATAACCACATCCCACAATAATAGTTGTCGCTCAATAGTAGCGATCAAAACATCATAACAAAATGTATCCAATATCAAAGTGACTGCAACCAAACATAGCATAAAGCAAACCGAACGAGAAGCAAAATGGAGGGGTATTACATTGACATATTTAGGTTTTGAAGGGCATCATTAAAAAGATAAATCACGTTGAATTTTTTTGTTAATATATAGGATAGCATCAAATTTAATATAGGAGGCACCCCAATGACCTTGAAAATTCGTATTTTTTATTGAAAGATAATAAAATAACCTTTCTTTTAATTTATAAACTAGAAGATATAATACCCACAAAGTATGAGCATTATTTATCCAACATTTTGGATGCATCATTGATCTTATTTTTTTATTAATTAAAATTTAAAATATAATATTATCTTGAATTTTAATTAGCACTAGAATAAATTGTTACACCCCGTTGTGTTATTACTTATTTACTTTTACTTAGCTAAGTGAAAATGCTTTAAATGTATGTGTTTATGCTTTATGTATCTTGGAAATATAATAAATGAGTGTTTGATTTAAATTGATGTTATATAATGATCTTTACTATGAAAAATATGATGCAAATGGTTGTAATTAATTCAACTAACTACTATTGCAATGTGCTAAGTTGGATACAAGGACATATTCAATCCTTTGGAAGAGAGGGGAAATATCACTCAGGAGAAGAGCTAGCTCTGGTAACCCTAAATGAGTCTAATTGAGCTTTCACAGACTCACCTCTAGTTTAGTGATGTTGAATCAATAGTACGGGAAATGGTAAGTTATCCTTAGCCTTGTTTGAGTATGATGACGTTATGATCTTGTTAGTGAATGTTTTGAATTTATTTTATGTGATTGAGTCTTTTGTCTTGTGTGAGTTTTTCCTTATGTGTTTATATTTAAATTAATGAGATACATACATAAAATGTATATATATGTATATGTGCATGTATCTACGATAAGCTCATACACATGAGTAAATACACGCATGAGTATACATAGATAGACATATCTACGCATGCTCATAGATGGATTACCCATATGCATGGGAATATGGAGCGAACAAATGGGACACACACACACACACACACACACACACATATATATATATATATAAACATATGTGTATGTATTGACGATAAGGAAACGTCCATATGAGTATATTGATTGTAGAGGGGTTAGATTTATCACCAAAAAAATAAAACATAAAGGAAATGAGCATAAAAGCATAACACGTGTATTATAATTTTGATGACCCTCCTAGATTGAGCTCAAGATGCACCCAATTCTTGTTTGGTTTGCTCCAAGAATGAATGTGGATTTCTCACAATTGCACTAACATAACAATGGTCAATTTTAGGATCAAAAGGTGGGGAATTGAAGGAAACTGGGAGGGAGAAATGCAGGGTTAGGATTGATTGTTAATGAAGGGCTAGGATTGCTTGAGAGGATGAGACATGGATCAAAGTGGTGGTTAATTAGCATTGTGACAAGTGTCACAATTGAGTGTGAGAGAAGAGGTGAGGTGTGCTCACACACCTTGGGATGACAAGCCATTAAATTTTGGAGGCTATGTGTAAGATAGTGGAGGTAGGTGGTTTTATCTCATTAATGAGACAAGATGAGGGGGTTAAAGATGAATTTTAAATTAGTAAGTAATGATAATGATGGGGGTTAGGATATTTAATCAAGGTTTAATTAGCTTAATGAGAAGGGTTTATTAACTTGGGACGAGTTAAAAGTTAGAGAATGGGATAGTGAAGGTTAGTAGGTTAATTAATTATGGATTAATTAACACAATGGAGATTAGAAAAGTGAGAGATTTTAGTGGGATCAATTAATTGATTGGAAGAATTATAGTTTAGAGGATGATATAATTAATTAAATAAAATATTTAATTAGTTATAAGAAGAATGATGGATTAATTAATTAAATAATTTTTATTTATTTAATTAATTAAAAAGGGTTAAATGGATGAATTAATCAAATAATATTATTTATTTAATTAAGAGGAATAATGTCAGATTTAGGGTGACTACATTGACATATATATATATATGAGGTATCATACAAAATATGTGAATATGAATATTGAATTATGTAAAAATTTGAGTTGAGATATATATATATATATATATATATATATACATATTATGGTATATATATATACATAATATGTTAACTGATTTCTAACAACACTAAAATATTATTGCATGTGTATCATAGAAAATACAACATATGTAATGTATGAAACACAACCTATACACATAGTGTAAGACGCTAAAACAAAGAGAAATGCACTGCATTTGTTATTAGTTGTAGTGTCCTCTTTCTGGTAACTTAAATTTGTCTTTAGTCTTAAGGACCCAAAGGACGAGAATCACTATATTTACCTTAATTTATTAAGAATAACTTCAATGTCTAATGTTGATGGGTTTATTCGATTTATATATTGAAGATGGTGGATAATATGCTGATATGAATTCGGATATGTAATCTGAATAATAATTGATTTGAGAATCAAAGATAGATATCCCAATAAATTCATTGTCTTTGTCTTCCTTATCAAAATGTAAACTTCCAAACTTCCACGATCTACTTGTATATGCTTTATTTTATTTATTTTCCTTTGTCTTACTTCCCATCCATTGATGATCTTAGATAATCATTTCAGACTGAGTTTTATTGTTTGGTTGATCATAATGTCTTGTTCCTCTTTCCCATGATGCTTGTATATTCCTGATTTTATTTAATTTCTTTGTTGTATACTTCAAACTTTTGCTAATGTATGTCTGATTTATCCCTTTTATTCCACACATATTTGGATAAGCCTCCTTAATATTTTTTTATTTCTCTCCTATTATTTTTCCCCCATATATCTGTATTTTATGTTCCTTTAATATGTCTTTAGTAAGGGTAAATGACATATCCTTTCAAAGTGGATTTCAATAGATACAACTCTTTAATTTAAATGTTGACCTTTTTATTATCTTAATCACACCTTTTTCCTATCCTTTGCAGCCTTTATTTAATAATATAAATCATGGTATCGATTTTGATTGTTGCCCTAAAGGAATCATTGTTCTTGAAATGTTAATCGATGCATTCTTTAATTGCTACTCTTATGAAGTGTTTGGTTTATCGCTAGTTTTCATAATCTCTTCTCTTAATATTATTTTCCCTTGTATAGTCTGCAACGGTCAGAAAGATGATATTTAATTTGTCCGCTAATGATTAAGGCACCCCTTTTTGTCTTATTCATTATCTTTGGCTGCTCCAATATAATCATTGTCCTTTATACATTTATATCAATGCTTATTATTTTTATATCGGTCTTATATTATTATATATATATTTAAAATAGGATGATAATAATAATAATATTTTGATGATTATAATTATAATATTATCTCATAATAATTATAATTATAATAATATTAATCTTTATATATATATATATATTTATATGTGTTTTATTTATTTTATTTGTTTATTTGTATTTCAATGTTTGGTTATTTTTATATTTTAGTGTTGCATGAATTAAACATTGCTTGTTCAAATGTTTAAAGTGTTGGGAGATATAAACTTAAGGCAACACTAATATAAGTGGCGTGTGGAAACAAAACAAACTGTAGTAAGAATATAACATGGAAGACAGTAAAATATGAGAAGAAAGATAAATACCAACGCATAAAAGAAACTTTGACCTGGTCTTTGCAAACAACAACCCAACAAATAGGGTGCATGAGGAAATATGTGGCACCAAAGTATGAATTGTTCTCTTCTTTTAGAACTCTATTTTTCATTGCATTTCTTGGGAATAAGGCAAGTGGATTTAGAGAATTAGTCAAGTATGAAGATAGCTGGGAATGGTCGACCTGTAGTAACATTATCCTTGCATTTTTTATTAAATCACTCTATTATCATAAGATTACAGCGACTGGCTGAGTTTGAGCAAATAGTCATCATTTTTATTTTGCCACCTTGAATATTCATAGCTGAGTCAAACTTTTGAGTGTGAGAAGTGGCAATACAGAGAGATTGTTTGTAGCCTTAGAGTGCTCGGGTTTTTGTATAAATAGGGGAGCATTCTTCTTCATGGGGATGCATAATTACATTCTTATTTTTTGATTTTCTAAGAGATACTCTGCTACATTTTTGAGTTGTGGGTTGTGAGGTTTTAAGAGAGAGTTTAGTGAGGATAGAGTGAGATTTCATTGTGGGAATTGGTCAAGGGAAGGAATTGTATACTATTTGGTGGAGGCTGTGCTAGGAAACCTATTTTATCAATTTGAGCTATTTGATTATAGGCATGCTAGTTTTCTACTTTGTTTTATATTTTAAGTTGGAAAGATTGTATGATTTTACGTGTTTTGTTTGAATTGATTGGAAAGAGGAATTTAGATGCTTAATAAGTTTGCATTTATTTACTTCATGAAAAGTATGTAAAATTCTTGAAGAGCTAGGATGATTGTTAAACCCGTCAAAGGGATATATATTAGCATATTATATATGTAGGAAAGAATGTTTTGAATGATTACTATGAACTATGTTTTTGAAAAGTTAAGCAACATTTATAGGGCGCTATACCCTTCACAACGAGCCACTAGGGCCAAAAAGGAACAAGACTAAACAAAAAACATAAAGAAAACAAAACACAGAAATAACCCAAAGGCAGCATAGCAACCGCAGAGCATCAGCTGACAAATAGGCACAGGGAGGAACTAACTGGCATTGTCCCAATTTTTAATCAGGAGGTCCACTGCCTCATCACCCACCCATTTTTTGTTTTCCTGGTTGTTGTTACTCTCTAACTCCTCCTTTATAGCATTAGACAGGGTGTTTGTGACAAAGTGACCCAGCTTCATGGTGAAGCGGGTTAACCCCCAAAATCTTTTGTCAAGAGTATCCATTCTTTTAACCACATCGCATGAATCCACCCCAACATCCATAGTCCCCTGAACCTCTCCAGGCTCATCCACCAGGGGATGGGGAGAGTGAGAGGCAGAGCCATCAACTAGAAGCTTGTTGTCCATCGGAGTAAACTAGGGCCTCTCCACAATTTCTTCCTCCTCCTCTTCAGATTCTTCTTCCTTGTAACCTTTGCTATCAGACTGCTCCTCCTCAGAGTCTTCAATAATTAGCCTCTTCTTGTTGTTCTTGGCCAGCCTCCCAGATCTCCTCCTGACATTTTCCCCTCCTGTCATCTCCGTGTTCCCCACAACCGTATCCCCTCTGGAATCTTTCTTGACAACATTCTTGCCCTTACAATCCTTAGAAGTCAGGGCCAACATGCATTTCTCCTTACCTTTTTTAGTCGAGGTGGCCTTGTAGGCTGAGTCAGCCTGAGTGGCTTTTAGCTCACAGAGTCCTTCCGCCGCACTAGCATGGGCCTTGCCCAACCCACCCTTAAGTTTTTAGGTGGTAATTTTGGCTTTAGGATTCCCCACATTGCTCGAATTGGGCTTCCGAGGAGGGCTCTTAGACTCGGCCGGGGAAATATGCACTGTTGAAAGGGGTTCAATGTTCTCAATGCGGACCACCGTGATGGCTTTGGGCGGACAGAGGGCAAGATGAAAGTGATACAGTTTCAGATAAGCCCATGATGGAGCGAGAGTGGCGGGAGATCACAGTGGTTGTGGCTGACCGACTCTTTGCACTTGTCAACAGAGCTTTCAAGGTCCATTAAAAGAAAAAATGGGAAACTGAGCAGCATCTTATGTCTAAGGTGATTTAACAGAGGGAAATGGTAAAAGAAATAGGTTTTAAATCTACCTTCCAATGTAACATACTTCATCAGTGCCATACACACCTGGTCCCAAGGCTTCGGGAGCACATCCCTCTCAAACCCCGCCTGATTCCGCACCAGAGCCTCCTCTCCTCTGAAAAAGGCCTTTAAGCTTTCATGGTCTGGTTTTTTGGTGTGTTTTGGATACTTTTTCCCAGAACACAACAAACTCGTAGCTTGTGCAATAACTTCTTCATTGATTTCGAACGATATACTACCAATGGAGACCCGATTGTCTTTCCACGAATTGGCAAACTGACCTGATAGGATAGGATCATGGCCAACCAAGCACTCAATAAGTGGAGCAATGCCTCCCTCCACACAAATATGCCAGACCAAAGAGTTGTTTTGAAAATCCTCACAGTTGTTAGGTTCAGTCCTAACCCGCTCACCACCCATACTTCCAACCTGCACAAAAAACTCAAAATGCAAAAAATGCCAATTGCAGCAGCCGCGAATGATAATCACAATGTGATAGTTAAGGCAAGGAATACAACAAAGGATAATTAAACTCGCGTACAGGTCACACACGCAGAGGGGAAAATCACCACACAGTGATTTGACACAAAATTTAAAGAATTTATGATTACAACCAAGAAGGCAAGAATTGGTGGACATGTAGGGGATGCACAAAAACCCAAGCGAAAAGGTCGAATAACTAAAATTAGCAAGCATCCAAATCGAGCCAAAAGAGTCCCGCGCTAAACTAACCGGCTCGAAGCCCCTACAAGGCCATCTCCCAACATGAATAGTCAAATCATTATAAATACATTCACTCCCCCAGATGCAAAGAGGAGATAAAACAAGAAATCCAACAATCCCCAAGGAAATAGATCGCACAGTTGGCTTCACAGATATGAAGTCACGTCCTTCCACCTATCCATCATCAAGCCGCCACAATTAAACTTGTACCCATCATTTAATTTCCATCCCCGCCACCTCACCGTAACCTTAGAACCCGACCCCATCCACCATTTCCAAAGGATAGACACGTGGATCCTCCTTTCTGTGCCCCACACACGCAGATCTTTTCCAGGAAACCTCCACCTATACTTCATTTCAAAGTTAACGCTCATCCACTAGATTCCCAAAAAAATCCAGTGGGTCCCCCAATCAGCTCTCGTCATCCAAAGATTAAAACTCATTGCAAACCATGGTAGCCCTGTTCCCGCGCGATTAACACTTGAATATTTGGTGGAAGCCTTTCCTTTTTCCTCCAACATTTATCCCAGCCTGAGCCAAGATTAGCCAAGGCATCTGCCACCTGGTTGCCTTCTTTGAAGATATGGGTCACCTTTTTATCACTAAATTTGGATAAAAGGAAGCTGACATCCAACAAAATGTCCTTAGTATTCCAACCCATTAATTTGTCTTTATTCACATCATCCGTAACTGACTTGGAGTCTCCCTCAATGTGGAGATAAGCAATCCCCAGAGAAACAACAATTTTGATGCCCATTAGCAGCGCACGAGCCTCCACCACTAAAGCCGACTGAAACCCAATACCTCCAACAAATCCCGCCACCAGAGCTCCCATAGAATCTCTGATAACTCCACCAATGCTTGCCCTACCTGGGTTGCCCTTAGCAGCCCCATCAAAATTAAGTTTAAACCATCCTCTATCCGGAGGCTCCCATTTAGTATTTTTTCTAGCTAAAAGTTTCGCATTATCAAAGGAGTTAGCCTTTAAATCTTGGTGCCATTCTTTAGCCATTTTTATTTCATAATTCATCGGCCCCCTCTTCGGGAGTTTCCCATTAAAGAGGGATATATTCTCCTCAATGAGCCTAATTCCAATGCCAAAAACCTCCTTGGGGCTCCTCTCAATATTCCTGAAAACCCTATTATTCCTCTCCTTCCAAAAACACCAACCTAAAACAGGGGGGACCTGCTTCCAAATTTCACCAGGCAGAGGGTGAAAAAATAGGCCATTCCAACTATGAACTATGTTAAGTCAAGCTTATATAGCTATATTTTGGTTTATAAAGAAGTTTGTGAAAGTCTGATTTATGAATTAGTTTGAATTACCATAGTGTAATAACATAGTAAGAGAATATAGGTTATTCCTGGGGTTAGGATAATCCAGTGAAGGGGATAGGCTATGCATAGAATATGTGTGGTCATTAAAAATTGAGCTAGGAAGGTGTGTGAATAGGATGAATCTCACTCAAAATAATTGAGTGTTGAATTCTTTGGCCAAAGTAGTGTAAGTTACCACTGTTAATTCATTGTGATTTAGTTATAGATTCTAATCCAGGATTGTCATACACGTAGGTTGTAGCCACTGTATGGGAAAGTTCTAGTTTGTAGGACACAAAACCAAGATTAGGAAAGCATAGTATTATGGAGTTACCAAATCAATCTCTTCGTCGAACGGTAGGGCCATCTTACCGTTAGGTAGATGTGAGGGGGACTGCAGTAAGTCCATGTTTGGTGGAAAAATGTTTGAGTGATGCTTCTCCGCATCAGTTGGCGACCAAGATTTGAAGGGGGATTACTTGGATCATATGTATTTCTACTGCCAGAAGCTCAGAAGAGCTATGTATGTACTCTTGTATCCATTTATATGGAAGATTGTAAACTTGAATTTTAAACTTGAGATTATTCAATATGAAATCAATACTTTGGAAAGATTGTGATATTACAAATGAAATGCAATAGAAGTTTGGAATAGTGTTTATTTCAAATGTGCATATTATCTTTGTTTTAAGAAAATAATTTTTTTATTGCTATGTGATGGCATCATGGTTTATTCACTTGTGGGTAAAAACTTATGAAAAGTTTTGAGTAGAACATTGGGCATGTTACATAAATGTTAAATAGAAGGGAGAACATTTGGATGAACCAAAATACCAAGTGGATGAATAAATGATAAATTTATGTTACACCTAGTGTGTTATTACCTATATACTATTACCTTGAAGGGTTAAAATACTTCAATAAATTTAGGATTGTGTTTTGTATATATGAATCTTGATGGACATATGATGAATGAATGCTTAATTCAATTTGATGTTTTATTATGTTTTGAAGATGAAAATATATGATGCATATGAATGTATTATTATCAACTAACTATTGTTGTGATGTACTAAGTTGGATGCAAGAACATATTCGAACCTTTTTAAGAGAGGGGAAGTATCACTCAGGAGAACTTGGTCTGGTAACCCTAATGAGCCTAATTGGCATACACACACTCACTTCCTAGTTGGTCTAGTTGATTAAATTAGTTTGGGAAATGGTAAGTAACCTTATGTCAGGATTTGTGAATGTTTTGTATTATGTTATGATATTGTTCTATGAACATTTTGATCGGGGGTATTTGATTGAGTCTTTATGTTGAGAGTAATTTCTTTGTGTGTTCATATTTATATGTTAATCGATGAAGTATATACATAGAATGTATATATGTACATGTCTATGATAACTCATACATATGAATATATGTGTGCATGAGTATACCCATATGCATGGGAATGCCAATTGGACAAATACGACATATATATATATATATATATATATATATATATATATATATATATATATATATATATATATATATATCAATCGATGGGTACGTGAATATATGTGTTTAAATATGGATATTAAAATAAATATAAATATATATATGTGTGTGTGTGTAAAATATATTAATATATATAAAAATAGTTTTTTTTTTTAATTTATTTATTTTATAGATAAGTGTTACCAAAAGGGGGTAACGCCCATGTACAATCAGTTTTGATTTTTACATGCCAAGAACAAGAGAGCATACCTTGCTCATTCAATGAGCAGGAAGATGGCTGCAAGGATGTCCCCAATCCTCAACAATCGCTGCAGATGGGCCACGTTGAGCCAAGCCAAATCAGAGCGCATGAAGTTGGAGAAGGCATCCATGTTAGCATTTTTGACTCCTGCCCTAAATACTTCCCATGCGTTAATTCAAAAGTTATCAGCAGCAGCCAGGCGAACCTGTGCAGCCTCTTCGTCCTTATCTTCCTCACTAGAATTTGCTTCCTCCTCGTCATTTTCTGAATCGTCGGTTGCCATATTCAATATTATTGGGTCAAAATAGTACTTGAGGAAGCTAACCCATCCCTCGTCGCTTAGGTTTAGAGTAGCATTGGTAACGGCCTCGACGTTACCAATCTTGACGAATCCATCCAACCGCTCCATCACAACTTCCCCGGCCTCCGTTATGTCAACTAGTGCACATAAAATGAGCTCGTAGACTTTGCCATCGCACCAGTGCTGTTCAAGAGACAAAATCGAAGATATCAGGTTGACAACTGCATTCCTTATTGCTGGGTCAGGAATGTTGAAAAGCCTTCTGCACTGGGTCATTACGGGCTCCTTAGTGCAATGGCACTCAACACCAAACATGAATACCATCCTGCTTTTTGCAAACTTGGATCTTCTATGTAGAAACGGCGATGGAGATCATACTAACCGCCTTTTAATAGCCTAAATCCTGTGCCAGTACGATTTGATGAGAATCGAGCCCGTCGATTTGGGCCATACCGAATCTAGCCCTGATTTGAGGTGAACCAGGTTTTGCGTAAAGAGATCGGCATTTTGACTGCCTCCATTTCCGCCAAGTATTCGTGGTGGGTACACGTGACTAGTGCAATGGATCTTGTCCATTGTCATTTTCGTAGGCCTTCACTGAGGGAGCAATGATTATGATCTGGCCCAAAACAAGCCCTATGCGCAAGTACGCCTCCTAAATCAGATTCTGCCTCCATTGACCAGTGAAGAGTTTGTATTCTCATAACCAGATGGAATTAAATAATATTTTTAACTATCTCTTGATCGACGATGTACTTTAGCCCATCCCATCTCTCCATATTGGAGTCTACAATCAATTTGTTTGTTTGCCCAACACTGGCATTTGCTAACCAGTCCATCGCCTTATTCGCTTCTCTGTAGGTGTGCCCAATCTTGTAATTGTCCAGATTTCCCAACATTGATTTTATTTGTCCCACCCAGCAGTTAATTTGCCAGCTTGGAGATTAGCCGTTGATAATTGCTTCAATGCAAATTTTTGAGTCTCCTTCAATTTCCACCGACCTTATTCCTTTGCTGATAGATGTTTGTAGACCCAAAGTGAGTGCCTCCAATTCCACCAAATTGTTAGTGCATACTCCTATATTTTTAGATACGACCCAAACACACTGCCCAACATGATCCCTAATGATGCATCCCACCCTGGCCTTGCCTGGATTGTCTTTGGTCGCTCTGTTGAAGTTCAGCTTCCATGGTAGTTCAGTCGGGCCCTTCCAATGAACCAGCTTTCTATCAACTTTCATTTTTCTGGAAGACTGCTCCTTAGGGCGTTTCAGTTTGCACCATTCTTTTTGGATGTCTGCATCCCACTTTGAGAATTTTGATTTAGCACTAATAGTGGTCCTATTGTTAGCTAATTCAATTAACGCTTCCTCAAATTTTTCAATCAAATGATCACTGCACAGGGCTTCCCCTTTGAAAATCCTCCTGTTTCGTTCTTTCCAAATGTGGCATACTACCATCGATGGTGCTGAGACCCATAAGCCATGCCAATAACTGTTCATGTTGCCTAGTTGCCATGAGTTCAAGAAATCCCAAAGTTTTTCTTGCCCTGGTCCTTGGATTTGGAATGATTTTTGAAACCAATCCCAGCATTTGACTGCTATTGGGCATCATAGAAATAGGTGATCTGTGTCTTCCTCCGCCTGCTCACACATTGCACATCGAGATGGGCCGACAATACCTATCCGCTTCAATCTTTCCATGGTAAGGCAACATTGATTACTAGCCACCTAGAGAAACGCACCTGCTTTCAGAAGTACCGCATGATTCTAGTAAAGGGATGCCAGCCAATCAACTCTATCTCCGATTTCCACTTACATCTGGTATCCAAGTCTAGCAGAATACTCCCTTGATTTTGCCTCGCACCATATAATGGTGTCATCCTCCCAGGATATGCATACCATGCAGTTGTTTAGTTCTTCCATTATTGCTATTGCTACTCCAAGAGTTAAGGGAAAATGAGTCATATTCTTCCAGGTCACCCTACCCACGCCTTCCACTGCCTGCCCGTCCATGTAATTGATTAACTCAATGCCATACTCTGCTTCCAATATCTCAATATCCTAGCCCAAATCGAATTGGTCAGAGAGGCTTCTATACCCATTCCACGATTCATTCCAAAACCTTGCCTTCTTACCATTTCCTATCTTCCAAGAGACATAATTTGTGATAAGTGGATAACATTTCTTGATGAACCTCCATATGGTCGAACCCCCCTGAAGATTGTCGGTTGTCAAGATCCTTGTAGGAGAGGGACTATCTAGATATTTGTTTTAGAGAATATGACACCATAACTTCTCTGGTTGTCTGTACATTTTCCATACCAACTTGGCCCCTAATGCGGTATTTTGGAGGCCAATTTTCCTTAGTCCTGTGCCGCCTTCACTTTTTGGTTTACTTGCCATTTCCCAACCAATTAGAGATATCTTTTTTTCGCCTTTGGAGCCCTCCCATAAGAATCTTTTCAAGATCCTTTCGAGCTCTTCCTCGGTCTTCTTAGGGGCCTCGTAGCATGCAAGTGTGAAGATTGGAATGGCCAATAATATGGCTTTGGCCATGGTAATCCTACCTGCCAATGTCAACCAATCATTTTTCCAGGACATGGCTTTGTTTTTACAACTGGCCACCACCGCTTCCCAATGCTTGGCCCTGCCTGCCTGTAGGGAAGTCATACATGTAGGTTGTATCCAATGTATGGAAGCTCTAGATATGTAGGACATAACACTATGCTCAGGAAGGTCAAGATTATGGGGTTACCAAAACAATCTCTTCGTCGAAGGGTAGGGCCATCTTACCAGTTAGGTAGATGTGCAGGGACTGTAGTAAGTCCATGGTTGGCGAAAAGTGCTTGAGTGATGCTCTCCCTCATATAGTTGGCGACCAAGATTTGAGGATGTAGCACCAGTTTGGGGATGTACCTAGAATGTATGCACCAATGATGGAGACATCTAGGAGGTATGCACCAACAAATTGGGGACATCTAGATAATTGTATTATGTTTGTATATATATATTATTGAGCTCAAGGAAGCTATGAATGTAAACATGTATCTCTATTCATATTGAGAAATTGTAAATGAGAAATATTATCATGGAATTTTATGTAATGTGAAATCATTACTTGAATTATTTAAATGATTCTTTGTTATGCAATGGGAAAGTTTGAAATGGTTATGCTTCAAATGTGCATCTTTTTATTCATATGAAAAGGAAAAAAATTATTGCTCATAATGTTAGTAGCATAAACTTTCACTTGTGAGTAAAACAGAGTAAAAATAATGGGTAGAACAATGAGCTTGTTACAATTAACATGAGAGAGTGCCTAAACACCAATGTGGAAATCAAAAGGTATGCGAGAGAAAGCCAAAGTAGTCACACAGACAAAATAACTTGGATGAAAAAGAGAATATTATGTCAAGCAATTCAATCTCACACGTGACCACGAGCAAACACACTATATATGAGCAACAATAAAATGGAAAGATAAAATGCTAATATCCAAGCTAAGAACTAGCTCACACCATCGTAGGTGTAAAATAGGGAGGTAGAAAAGACCCAAAGAGGGATGAGCATACATGGTTTGCTATTTTTGCACATCGGAATTAGTCAAAATAGAATGACATTATATCATGGAGTGTATGGTATACAGGGACATTTGAGTCAAGTATGCAAATACTCTAAAAATTGAACCTTTACCAACTTTGTTTGAAAGAGGAGTGGATAGCAAAAATGACATATTGCTTGGTCAAAATTCATAGCAAAATATCCATGATTAGCAAAGAAGTAGGAGTTGAGGGTTGTTGGGCGTGCCTTTTATTTCTTGTTGAACAATTCAACTCTAGGGTTTAATAAATTGCTTGGTCTCATGGACGTCATTGAAAACTTTTATTTCATTTCATTTTATTAATTAAAAAATATAATCGAATGTGGATATAAAGTGGTGGACTGATGTTGCCCAAACTATGCTTATTTTTCTTCTTAAAGATGCCAACTATTAATTTAGCGAGAGTGTTGTAACATATATTCTAAATTTTAATTAATTAATAAATATGACCAAATATGCATTTAGAGTGTTGGATAGATGTTGATCAAAATTCACAATAGAAGATCTATGATCAATAAAGAAAATAGAGGACATTCAAAAGTAGGAGTTGAGGGTTGTTTGGGTGTTACTTTTGTTTCTTGTTGAATAATTCAACTTTTAGGTTCCATAGATTACCTAATCTCGTAAATGTCATTAAAAACTTTCATTTCATTAATTAATAGATGCAATCAAATATGTATAATGATGAATAAAAGTCTATTTTTTTCCTACAAAATGCCAACTACCATAGTAAATGAAGGTTTTGTATCATAGACTACCTAATCTCATAAATATCATTAAAAACTTTCATTTCATTAATTAATAAATACGATCAAATATATATAATATTAAATAAAAATATATATTTTTCTTAAAACAAATCTTTCAATTAATTAATAAATACGATCAAATGTGCAGACTTCTTCTTTAACTGCTTCTTTTTCGTCTTTAACGATGCCAACGCTCAATGGAGCGAGGGTGCCCGATAAAAACAAAAAAAAAGCTCGAAGCTGATAGGTATTAATTTTCGCTGTCGTTTTCTGCGTGTCTGCTACGCAGTCGTAGCGTGAATTTTCAGGCGCTTTGAAAGCGGACGGGTATATTTACAGCATAGTATTTATACAAGGATAATGAAGTTTGAAATACGTGTGTCAAAGGAGGACCTTATCCGAGCGATCAGCATGGATTGCTTAAAATTACAAGGCTAAATGTGTAGCTTTTCATAAGGAATTGCAAATACTGATCCGGCGGGTAGGTCGAGGGTTCGAAACCAACGAACACCAGAATTGTGCAGTGCAAGCAGAGTATGTGGCGTGCTGGGGATTTTTACTGGGGCAGGAAAATCAGCGAAGATGAAGGCAACAGTGAGGGAATTGTCGTTGTATTTGCATGGATGCTTAGTAAACGGCGGCATTTGGAGGCTTACGCTAACCTTTTCTACTCTCTGCGATGGGATTCTTTGGTCACCCATTCGCATTTGTTGAACTTGTGAGTTTCTCTTTTCTAATTTTCATTCCAGGGAAAAAGTAAATATGGTCGAGAGTAGGACAATTTTGCTAATTTAACCCTTATTTGAAGAGATGCAACCGATGTAGAATAAGGAATTATCCTGTTTGCACTACATCCTAGTTATGCTCAGCGGTCCCATAAACTGTTTCGATATCGAGGGCGTTATTAAATTTTCCATTTGATTATCATTGCAAATGAAGGAACTTGTATGCAATTTGAGAAATTATTGTTATTGAGGGCCAGGAATAAACATAACATGACAAAATGAAAACAGAGGAGTAGTTTTCTTTCTGTTAATTTCAGTGTTACCTGGGGCCGCATCCCCAGGTGTCTGGATCTCAGGGATTCGGGGATTTGGAGGGCATGCCCTACTTTTGAGGACTGAACAGCCTGCTTCATTTGGCGCAGAAACAAACAAAAGAAAAAAAAAATAAAAGGAAAAAATGTTAAAAATCTGATTTAAAAAAAAGAAGGGAAGTATTGTTATTTCAAATTCAGCACATTATATTTATTTTTAAAACGTCAGTTACTTTTAATTTGTTTGAGGCTTGAGCTATTTAAGTTGCTGTCCCGAAAAAAATGATATCCCCATTTTGAAAACTT
This sequence comes from Sequoiadendron giganteum, assembly GCA_007115665.2. Lineage (NCBI taxonomy): Eukaryota > Viridiplantae > Streptophyta > Pinopsida > Cupressales > Cupressaceae > Sequoiadendron > Sequoiadendron giganteum. The sequence goes on from CM021108.1 coordinate 194,305,646, forward strand.
GGAGAAACCCGGCTTAATTTTTGTATGTATGGGCTTTGACTTCATGATGAAATTTAGAGTAAATTGAACCTTGTCAATTCAATAAATCTTTTATATAATTGATGAAACCTTTGTTGCTTCGCAAGGAACCCAAGCAAGTATTAAGACCGCTTGAACAGAATAATATAATGTAAGGCATGGGAAAGGGCATCCATTCTTTCGGTTGGGCATTTGTCTATGCTCATACCTAACAAAGTTTTAACTTGATATTTGGATCAAACAAACAAGGCTTCAAGCAATCCTTTTCTTCTTTGCTTTTGACATTTTATGACAACGGTTATTTTGTTTTTTAAGTTCTTGAAAATTGGATGGCTCAAATAATTTCGAAAATTTTAGCACAGTTTTCATGTAGAGGTCTCATATGAATCATGGAGGCTTGAAGCTTCTCAATTATATTTTAACTTCTATTTTTGTTTTTATTCTTATTTGTTTGAGGTCGGAAACCAACCCATAAATTGTCGAGAGGAACATCATTTGATTCATAGATGGAAAACTCATAGAGTACTTTCTGAGTCGTTAGTACTTGTAGAAAATTTTGCGCATTCAGTTTTTCCCATGTTTACTTGTGGGTTTTGACAAGTGGGTTTTCGGTAAGTTTTAGTGCCAAACTCACGCAAGTACTTGACGATTCCAATTCCAAAACTTGCTGGATGTGGTTTGTATACGGAAATGTATTTTGTATGCAAAATTTAAATGAAAAAACACTGCATTTACTTTCTTTTTAAATCCACATGCTCACACATCTTCCTCACACAACATTTGAGCATCCTTGAGCAAATTGGAATGAGTTTATAGTGGATTTGAAGAGCAGTTTTGAGGAATTTCAGGTTTTCAAGTTAGGTCATTTTTCTTTTTCTTTTTTTCCAAGCATGTAAATTATTTTTAGCACATTAATATTGAGTTGTTGATTTGCGTAATTTTTATTTCTGATTTAGGCTAGTTTTACAAATGAAATTGATAGTTTTCTTTTCTTTTGGAACATAGGGTTTATGCTGTAGGGTCAAAAAAATGTATTTTGGCTAAATTAATTAATGTTATTGCTATTCAATTACTGTATTGTGTTTGAAATGTATTTTGTATGAATTTTATTTTATTTTTTGTATTCAAATAATTTTTTAAATGCTATTTTTTTCCTGAATTTAAACGTGTTCCATTTAGCATACAATGGCATCCAACTTCACATCAAGCTGAGTGTTAGCTACTGGAAGTTGTTCTTTTAGAAGCTGCAACTCCCCTTAGAAATATGCCACAATGGGATTGGTATCTAGGAGTGATCTGCCTTTTTTTCTTGAAGAAGCTTAATGGAGGTGTCAATTGCTTCAAGTACCATATTGCATACATTCCTCGTTGTGACATTAAGCCATGTGAAAAACCTCCTGAATAAACAAAATGAGAGATGTGGGCAGTCCTTGCATTGTTGGATGAGAAGAAACTAGAGAGGGCCATTAATCTTGACTTGCAAGCAAAAATGAAGGTCAATGCAAACATTGTGGGTGCTAGTTGTTGTCCATGCATATGAAGCACATCCACCTCATATAGCTAGAACAAAACTCAGTCATAGGGATTTTTGTATTTAGAAACATATTTGGACCACAATCTTTGTTGTACGATACAGGTGGAACAAGGAGGTGCATTAAGAAGTAGACAAGGTGTGCAGAAATTTCTTGTTTTACAACCTTCTTCCCTTCAAAGTGGCAAAGAGCTCCTATTGGGAGAATTTGGTGACTACATTGATAGTTGCAGGGAAATTGTATGAGCCGTCCTCTCCAAAAGACCTGAGTGGAAGTTACTCTAGGATGTGGCATACATGCAAAGTTAGTTCTAGAATAACAAAAGAAGTACTGACAAAAGTTTGGATGCACCATTCTTTCATATGGGTGGATGGAATGAAAGAATCACACTCATCAATTTTTTGGTAGTTTCAAATGGTCAAATTGTTTTTTTGAAGTCAATTGATGCCTATAACAAAGTAAAGAATTTGGAAACTTTGAGCTTGATGTTGGAAGAGGTTGTCTTAGAGGTAGGCATATAGAATGTGGTGCAAGTTATCATTAACAATGTAGCAACATATGTGTTTGTTGGGAGATTGCTTCAAGAGAGGCATTCATTACTCTTTTAGACCCCATGCACAACTCATTGCTTTAACCTTCTTTTGGAGGACATAGGCAAAATTAATTGAGTGAGACCGGTTGTAGATGATGCTAGAAACATCACAAAATAGATTTATAATTACCCTTGGGTTTTGAACTTGATGAGAGATCACACCAAAGGGAAAGAGCTTGTGCAATTGGGAGTCATAAGCTTTTTAACTAACTTCTTAACATTGCAAAGCATTTGTAGTTTGTTGTCATCATTGAAATAGGTGTTTGTGAGTTAAACATGGCTAGACTCAACATATTCAAAGGAGGCTGATAGAGAGAGGAGCGTGCATATAGTTTTTGATAATGCCTTTGCAAAGAAAGTTGTAGAGATCATCGAGATAAATTCAAACTTTAATTTAAATTTTAAATTGAATCCTTTATTTCCAGTTTTTAAATATTTACTTTAATTGTATGTTTGTAACTTTATTTTGTTTGTACTTGTAGGTATCAAAGCCTTTGGTGAGGGTTTTGCACTTGGTGGATAGGGATCAAAACCCAATGGGGTAGATTATGAAGCCATGTATAGGGTCAAAGAGGTCATCCGAAACTATTATAGGAGGATAGAGATAGATTTGATCCCTTTGTGAAATCATTGTTCGAAAGTGGAACAATCAACTCCGCCAACCCATTCATGCAATGGGAAGTACCTCAACCTCAAGTTTTTCTTCTTCGATAGCTTCACAAATGTTAATGGGCAAATTATGGAGGCCTCTCAACATGCATTGAGAGGATGACACTAGTGTTTGAGGTGAGGGGCTTTAGTATTTCAGAGTTGTAGAATTACAAGCAAGTTAAGAGGAGGTTCCTCTCTTTGCAACTAGCTATTTGGGGGAGATCCACCTAGACACCAAGTAATAAAAATTGGAGTATTTACTTATATTTTACAAGTTACGAAGCACAATTATTAATATTTCCTACTTACAAACTTTTGAATATTTTATTCTGTAGGTTCTTGGTGGGAAGATTGAGGTGGAAATACCCCAAACCTTCAAAAGCTAGCCCTTCAAATTTTGTTTCAATCTTGTAACACTTTTTGAAGTGAGTGCAATTGGAGTTTGTTCGAGGTTGTTCATATGGAGAAACACAATAAGTTGACCCAACAACACCTCAATGACCTAATTTTTGTGAAAGGTAACCTTTGACTTTGCATAAGAAAGGTAGAGAACACATTAGGAGGGCTTATAGAATTAGATGATTGATCCCTATAGTGATTGGACCGTGCCGGAAGAGGAGACCCACTTGTTCACGAAGGATGAGACCAAAGAAGCAAAAATCTCGATTATACTCGATTTTTTGTGAATTAATCTTGTAGATGATTTCCCCCCCCCCCCAAATTCCCATCTTTTTGAAAAATAGTTGATTGCGATTTTCAACAATTTTTTTGTGTTTAAATTGTGTAAAAATCACATTTAAATTGCATTTGAAACCTTAATCAATCTCTCGCCAACTTGTGAAACCCTCAAAACCTATGAAATGGTGAAATATTTAATGAATAGTGTAGTCACGCGATATTTTTAGGGCACAACTACAAACAGGAGCTTGTCGGGACATGCATAGAAGGTGCAACTAGTTGCAAACTTGCAGGGAGTCAGGAGGTGGTGCATTTGAGTCAAAGGTAGGCAATTTTTTGCTATAACACTTTCAAATACATTCTATAACTTCATGCCATATAATTAGTATTTACACAAAATTCAACTAGTGCATACAAATAGATGAATAATTTATTAAATAAAATTTTCAATTGCACTTCACAAGAATCTTTCAATTTAAATTAACAAGATAAAATACGTTAAATCTATTTTATTTTGATGGGGCTTCCATTCAAAGAGGTAGTAATTAACTATTATGATAGGTGAAGGTCTATATTCCAAGGTTATATTTTAGCTCACTATTCATACCTCATATTTTGTGTCTACTTTATCATGGTTTAATCTTATCTATATTTAGATGCTAGGACTTTTGACAATACTGTCAATACATTGTCACACATGGTTTAATTTTGTGTCTACTTATCTATGTCGAATATAAAATTTTCAATGTGCACATCACAAGGATCTTTCAATTTAAATTAACAAGATAAAAAATGTTAAATCTATTTTATTTTGGTGGGGCTTTCGTCCAAAGAGATAGTATTTTACTGTTATGATGGGTGAATGCTCTATATTTTGAGGTTATATTTTAGTTCATTGTGTCTACTTTATATTTTATGTCTACTTTATCGTGGTTTAATTTTGTGTCTACTTATCTTTATTTTATGCACAACTAAATTGTTATTGTGAAGATTGGTTGGTTATTTGGTCCAAACAACATTCGATGGTCTATTTTATTCTACAATGGTATACTTGTAAATTAGTTCTCTGGAAAGAAATAATTCGTATTGTTGGCTAAATTGCTTGAATTTAATGCTAATTTAGGCTCTTTGTCATATCATTTCTTTGCTTGATGAATATGACAATGCTATAGTTTCATTACCAGAAGTGAAGAGGTAATGTTATGTGTAGGTCATCTTTGTTTTCATAACATTTTATCCTTCTCTCAAGTTGTAGTACAAAAACCCTTGGCTGCATAAAAACATCAGCCTGATGTTTATATGTAACCTCGCATTGCAACAAGATGTCCAATCTTTGTGACATCAAAATCTTGGTCATTCTGATATTATGCATATCTATCCTAAAATGTGTTTTGTGGCTATCTTCTACTTCTACTTTATGAGTCAATACTTTGACTAAATTTTAAGGTTTGGTTTAATAGCAAAGCTTTTGAATTTGACTTGGTTTTGTATCTTGAATCTTTGAAAATGCATAATTCATGCCCATTTGACTCTACCTGTTATGAGAAGTGGTTTCTCTTTTATCAATTGATTATATTTTTATTCAGATGATATATTCTTTGAAGTTTCCTACTTGAAAATTTCTTAGTGATAAAATGTTTTTTTATTTTATCCTTCTAGGATGCAAACATGTTTATTGTAGTTGTTTTGAGGTCTTACTAAGTTTTTGAAGGTTTCAGAGTTTGTTATGATAGTGCAATCTCTATGATTAAACCTTTTTTTGATATGAATAATAATTTGGAATGCAGTGTTGTTAGTAGCATAGTTGAAAAACTCTCCGAGTAATTGGTGAGTTTCAATCTCTATGATTAAACCTTTTTTTGATATGAATAATAATTTGGAATGCAATGTTGTTAGTAGCATAGTTGAAAAACTCTCCGAGTAATCAGTGAGTTTTAAAAAACTCGATTTTTTTTTGACGACGGGTTTTTCTCGCATTTACTCTCCAAAATTTCTTGCCGAATAAAGGAGAAAAACTCGAAACTCATCGAGTTTTTGGTGAGTTTTCACCAAAAACTCGATGAATCTGCAATAAAAACTCACTTTCCAAAAAAAAAGGTCTCTTGCGGCCGCTAAAAAGGCATTTTCATTTCATTTGATTTTATAGGTACTCTCCAAGTCCAAGTTTGCCTACAAGTCTTCATCTATAATATCGTCTAGTTCTACCTCCCTCTAGTTTTCACTAGACATGGGAAGAGGAAGATTTAAATTTGTAAAATATATTAATGTAGTATTTACTTTCAGTTTTACAAAAACAATTTGCTATTTTCATTTTGTTTCAGACTATTAGTATCAACGCATTCCCTGAGGATGCCATTTTTTACCCAATTTGCTTTCAAATCAATCAAATACAACTAGACTCAACCTGTTTCCTCTATGTACTCATTTATTGACCCATTGGATGCATCTTATCATTGAATTTTGCAAAAAAAAGCATTTTTAATGAAATTTAAGCAATTTTTTAAGTTGTGGAGTTTTTTGCCGAGTTTTTGCTGAGTCGTGTTTTTTGGGCTTGGCAAGTTTTTTAATTTGCCAAGTTTTTGAACTATGGTTAGTAGCATTTTACCATCCATTGACATCATACGACAAGACTAGAGGTTCACTCACATATCATTCAGTGAAATGTTTTATTGTTAACCTAGCAATAACTCTTATCAACTTCATATAGAACTTACCAAAGAATCATTTACTAGCAGAGCTTACATGCTACACTGCATTCTGCTATTTTAGAAAATCTTTTCATTTGGACAATTCATGGGCTAAACTCTATTTTATTTGCTCTCTATATCTCTATGCTATGTAAATGCCTTTAAATTTAAAAAACAAGTAGTTTTTGTCTCTTTCTCAAAATTTTTGCACATTTTTTTATATCCATTTTTTTTTTCTGATTTTTTCCCATTTAAATCCCGATTTTTTCAAAAAATCTTATACTTTTAGCCTTTAGGTTGCCGATTTTTTCCCCAAAAGATTTTTGCTGCTATGCTGAGTCATCTATTGATTTCAAGAGGCAAGCTATGGAGGGTGTAGGTATTAGTAGAATTAGGAAAGATTGGATTGAATGACTTCATTGTAGATGATGTCCAACATGCAGTAGAGGAGTCATTGCCATTTAGTACTAGGGTGGAATTGCAAGTGTAGACTTTTAGGTTGAGTGAAGAGATGCAGTTGAGTGCAAGAACTAGACCCTCTCCCTAATTATTCACTAAAGTAGGGAAGAGGAAATTGTAAATTCTTGTAATTTTTAACTTGCCTAGATATGCAATTTGTAATGATGATTTTAAAAAACAATCAATATAAGATCATAATAGTTATTAGCTAGTTGTTGTATTCACATGATGATGCAATTTTACACTCTATTTGTATTCAAATTTAATGGAAAACACTTTCCCAATGTTTTATAGACTCATTCAATACATTTTGTTATTGAATTTTGCATAAAAAATATATGTTTTTTAAGAAACTTAAGTATTTTTTCAAGTTGCCAAGTATTCGAAGTTGGAAAATTATTAGTTTGCCGTGCTTGAGTCTAAGTTGAGTTCGAGTTTGTGAACTATAATTTGACTTATTTGGATTTTGGAGGTTTGAAGCCTCTCATTAATATTTTGAGCTCTATTTTTATTTTTATTCTTATTTGTTTGAGGTAGGAAACCAACCCATAAGTTGTAGAGAGGTGCATCATTTGGCTATGCTATGAAGGGGAACACTTGAAAACAAAATCTACCTAGATCTTGCCCTAGCCTTGCCACTTATTGCCTTATAGTATACACATTTTCAGGCCTAAATGCAATTAAGGGTGTATATGCTTCCACGGGTGGCATTTTGAGTACGTTCTGGTCTGAAGTGAATAATCAATAAATTAACTGACACTAATGACTTTTTTTTTTGTGAAGAGTTAGGTGTAAGATTCTTGAAGTTAGACAATTCAATGTGCTGAAATGTATGGATTGTTTGAAGTGCACTATTTTATCGTGCTTGAGTGCTTTATAATCTATGACATACAAGGAGCTGGTTCTTTGTGATGTGTTTGCATATGTTGTGACATACTACAATTGAGCACAAGGGAAGAAAATCATAACCACCCAATTGAAATGAGTTTCAAACAACTTTACCTTATCCATCATTACAAATAAACTAGGAAATTAGAATTGAGTGATGCTTACAAGATTTAGGGGAATGCTTATAACGTAGAAAGGAACAACCATATTTGATTTTTTGGTAAATTAATCACTGGATATGGCCAGCGTCCTTTTTATTAAAGCACAAAAACCATTACATTAGTGTGTACAAAAAATCTGACTCTACCCCCCCCCACATTACTCCCACCACTTACAGTCCATTTGTGTTCATCTAAAACGCTTTTCCTGCACTCGTTACATGAATTTTTCCCTTTTTTTAACGCCCCTCCTGCTAAACCAGAAACTGAACAGAAGTTTCTTCTCCAGTTGGGTCGATTCTATTCATATATACCATCGCTTTATAGCAAAAGCATTAAATCTGGCATCACTCTAGATACGTTAAAACTCAAACGGCTTCTTACCACGACTCCCACAGGTTCGCCTTAGCATCTCATACTCCATTCCAGCCGCACCAAGCACTTGGACTTCTGAGCGTATCACTATCCTTGGCCGACCTCACTTCTTGCTACTGCCGCTTTTGCTAATTCATCTGCCAAGGAGTTGCCTTCCCGGTAGATGTGACTGATCCGGAACTCAGAGAAGGTGGAGATAATCTTTGAGATAGGACACAGCCATCTCCGTAATTGCCAGTTAGGTGTAAAATTAGCTCTGATCGCATTTACTGTTATTAGTGAATCACCCTCCAAGTGGAGCTTAGACGCACACAAGGCCATTCCCATTTCCAGCCCACAAAAAGCAGCTCTGAACTCAGCCTCATTACTTGATGCCTGGCCAATAAACTGAGCTTTCTTTTTTATCACTACCCCTTCCGAGTTCCTAGCCACACACCCGATCCCTGCCCTTCCCGGGTTGCCGCAGGAGGCCCCGTCAAAATTTATTTTAATCCACTCTTCCTCCGGATTTTGCCACACTGTCCTCCTCCTTACTTCAGCCTTCTGTTCTAAACTCTGAGACCCAGTCACTCTTGGAATACTCAACCCTTGGAACCTGTTCGTTAATTCAATATCCCTGCTTGTGAATATATTTTTTGAGAATGATCTTTTTCTAGCAGCCACATTAACTACCTCCACAATTGATCCTTCAATTCTTTTCACTAACAATTCCCTCGCCATAGCTTGATCTTGAAAGACTCTTCGATTTCTTTCCTTCCATAGTTCCCAGCATACTATGGACGGCAAAATTTGCCAGATACCACTGAATACACCCTTAACGTTCTTACTTGGCCATGCACGCAGCCAATCTGCCAAACCTTGAGGAAAGGGAGTCTGCAACCCAAGTTGTCTAATAATGTATTTCCAGCAGTACTCAGCATATGGACATAAGAGCAGCAGATGATCCACATTTTCCGCATTCTGTTTGCACAAAATGCACCTATTAGGTCCTCTGAAGCCCATTTTCTCCAATCTATCCTGCGTGAGAATTTTATTCTGAAATGCTAGCCATGAGAAAACCCCTGCTTTAGGCAATACATCCTTTCCCCAAAATAGAGGGGTTGGCCAGCCATGATCTGACTCTGCATTCTCTCTTAACTTGTATCCTATCTTAACCTTATACTCTCCATCTGCTGATGCACACCACCTCAAAATATCCTTACTTTCCACATCCAGAATAATTCTCTCCTTGAGAATTGCTTTTAAGGTATTCTTTTGTTCCAACGGGGCATTGATATCACTAAAATCCTTCCAAATCCACTTGCTCATCCCGTTTATTGTGACTCGATTTCCATAGTTGCAGACTTTGGACCCCCATTTTCTGGTTGTTTCTTCCTTTATTTCATCCAATTGTGGCTTATTACACAATTTCCCGTACCCATCCCAAGAATCTAACCAGAATGAGGCACTTTGCCCATCATGAACTTCCCAAGTGATATGTTTGGTTAAAATATTTCTGCTCTCACATATAAAATTCCATATTGCTGACCTTCGTGGTGGATTCAAGACTTTCATTATACTAACAGGATCATCTGAATCAAGATATTTCCTCCTCAATATTCTAACCCATTTCTGATTTCCTTTATACATCATCCAAGCTAATTTCGCTCCCATTGCTAAATTCATGTATTTTGTTTGCCTTATGCCAGCACCACCCGCCTTATGTGGCCTACAAATCTTATCCCATGCTAATAGAGGGACCTTATTTGTATCATTCGGCCCATTCCAAAAGAACTTCCGCATGATTTGATTGAGTTGGTCATCGATGCTGGCCGGTAGTTTCAAACAGGCCATAGAGTAGATTGGAATTGCTGCCTATACTGCTTTTATCATTAACAACCTCCCAGCGGATGTAAGCCACCTCCCTTTCCATAATTCCATCTTCTTCTTGCAGCTGTCAACTAGTTTATCCCAGAAGCTCTTCTTATTGGCTCCACCAAACAATGGCATGCCAAGAAATCTCCCTGGTAGGCCAGCTGCTCTTACCCCCAAGATTCTGGAAAGATCCCTTTGTAAGCTCGGTTGAACATTAAGGAAATATACTTCTGACTTTCTCCAATTAATAAACTGCCCCGTAGCTTTACTATACTCATCCAAAAGACTCCTAATTTGTCTTGCCTCTGTTCTTGTTGCTTGTCCAAACAGAATTGTATTGTCTACAAACTGCTGGTGTGTACTTGGCTCCACCCCAGGAGTGACTTTAATTCCTTTCCATGAACCTTCCAGCCTTGCCTGACTAATACTTCTTCCTAGTGCCTCCGCCATGATGATGAATAAGAAAGGGGATAAGGGATCCCCTTGTTTGATACCTTGTGAGGAGTTAAAGAAACCCTTTGACACCCCATTAACCAAAACAGAAAATTTTGGAGAACTTATACAGCACTTAATCCAATCCTCCCATTTCATATCAAAACCAAACTTGATCAACATCTCAGCCAGGAATTGTCTGTCCACACGATCATATGCTTTTAAGATATCCAATTTTAGTATCATACTTGGAATTCTGATTTTTCTGGCTGTATGTATGGTCTCATGAGCAACTATTATACCTTCTACAATAGACCTTCCCGCAATAAATCCACTCTGCTCCTCGGAGATCAGCTTGTCTATCACCAATTTCAGTCTATTTGCTATTATTTTTGAAATAATTTTATATAGGGTGTTGCATAATGAAATTGGTCTATAGTTCCCCATAGCTTTAGCTTCCTTTTTCTTGGGGATTAGCGCAATAAAAGTGTGATTGATTGCTCCCAAATTTGTATTCTTTCTTCTTGACTCTTCCACCACCTTTACCAAATCGTCCTTAATTATTTCCCAGAATTTTTGGAAAAAGAAAGTCGGGAAGCCATCTGGCCCTGGTGCTTTTTCTGCCCCTAATTGAAACGTGGCTTTCTTTACCTCCTCTATACTGATTGGCTTTAACAACTCCTTGTTATCATCCTTTGTTACTACACTTGGGATCCTCCCAAGGAACGTATTCCACTCCTCCCCCTGCTGCTGGTCATCTTTCGTAAAAGAGTTTCAAAAAATCTGACAGCTTCCTGACTTATCTCATCCCCATTTTGAATAACTGTACCATCTTCCCGCTCCAATTCACCAATTCTATTTCTGCCTCGATTAACTAGGGTAGTATTGTGAAAATATTTTGTATTTCTATCGCCCTCATCCAGCCACATTTCCCTTGATTTCTGCCTCCAATGACATTCCAATCTGGCCAAAATTTCTGATTGTTCAACCTTCAGCTCTTTCTCTTTCGTGTATTCTTCCATTCCCATGCCTCTTACAATTATTTTTTCATTAAGTCTCCTTAACTCAGCCTCTATCTTATCACTCTCTTCGAAGATATTCTTAAAATGCTCCTTATTCCATAACTGTAGTTTGGTTTTGATATAGGACAGCTTTTTATGAAAAGTGAACAGATAGGATTGCTTACCAGCCCGAAATTCTTTCCACCACTGTGAGATCCTCTCATATAAATCCGGATCCCAAATCCACATTTTTTCAAAACGAAAAGGAGAGCCTCCTTTGAAATCCTCTTGTGTGAATGTCAGTTGGATTGGAAAATGATCCGATCCATTGAAGGCTAAAATTGAGGCTTCTATCACGTTTGTTGTCTAACTCCAATCCCCAGATAACAAAAATCTGTCTAACTTCTCAGCAATACCATACTGGCCTATTCTTCTGTTGGTCCAAGTGAAAACACTGTTTTTTGCCTGGACTTCCCTTAACTCGTTACCATCCACAAATTCCTGGAAATCCTTTTGTACCCTTGTTAAAGTACTTGAGCCTCCTTGTTTTTTTGTGCTATTCAACGTAACATTGAAATCCCCGCCTAGCAAGACCCGCTCATTCTTCATTTGTTTCAATGTGTTCGTTAACAACCCCCAAATGTCTCTTTTTGCTGCTGCAGTTACTGGCCCATAGACATTTATCATTTTCACCTCCAAGTTACCATGAAAATACCTCACCGAAAACAACAACCAATTCCGATTTGCTGATATAAGAGTACAACTTATCTTATCAGGGTTCCATATTATGCCTAAGCCTCCTGAAGCTCCTTCCGCTTCCACAAAAACACCTTCCCAGCCTCTCCAAAACCTCATCCTATTCTCTTGCTCTTCCTTGCACCATTTTGTTTCTTGAATAAAAACTATATCTGGCCTACTAGTATCTATTTGACGCCTAAAATGACGCCATTTGCTAGGGGCTTAAATGCCCCTAGCATTCCAACTGACAACCCTCATGTCTCCTCGGGAAGGGGCAACTCCTTCCCGCTTCGTAAAATTGTTTGACTCAGCTTAGTTAGTCCTTTGGCATGCCCTGCCATCGAAAGTTTTTCTTTGTTTGATTTACGACCTTTTTGTTTGGCAAACCTCATTTTGGGGGTTTTGTGTGCCAATTGTATTTGTTCAATTCCTCTTTCTTCCACTGTAGCAGCCTGAGAATGCTCATAGTTCTCATCCATATCTGACTCAGAATCCTGACTTCCTATTTCCTGATTTTCCGTGACCTCATCAACATCCATCCCTTCTAAAACCGGGTCCCCTACCGTCTTTTCTATTTCTAAAACCAGCTGTTGCTCAACGTCCCCTTCTGCTGTCATACTCAAATCTTCTCTATCTGTTAAAGGTGAAAGGCTTTCCATGTTTTGGCCTTCCTTCCACAAAACAAAGGCCTTTTCTAGTGGGGCTTCTTGCACGGTTTGGATCTCTTCCAGAATCTCCTTACAATGTGTATTTCTACATATGCTGTCCTTCTCTCCACCTTCGCTGCTGTCTATACTTGGTGGCCATACAGAATCTACCAGTTCTTTCTCCATTTCAGTGAGTGGAAGTCCCAATGGATTGCCATCAAATTTACCTTTACACTTATCCCTCACTTCGTCATACATATTGAGTCCATTACTTACTACCCATACTGAGCAATTTCCTTTACCATGATCCACTGATTTGCATTTCACACACAGACACAGCTTGTCCTCCCTTACAATTTCCTGCCTCCATATTCCCCTGTCTGTTTTTAACTCAATTTCTGTTGGGAGCAACACCCCTTTTGCAACTACAATGCACAATCTGAAGTGTGTACCACACATACTATCCTCCTGTGCTTTGTCCAATAATTTAAATTTCCCTAATTGCCTTCCTATAACCTTAAGCGTATTTTTTGCCCAGTATTCGGAAGGGAGATTATATAATCTTATCCATGTAGAGCTTTCCTCAATTTCCTGTTTCCAAGGGTTAAAATTTGGATTCCAGTAGAAAAAATGCACTTCTGATCCATCCATAAAGTAGGGCCCTAAGTTTCTAACCTTATTTTTGTCCATTTGAGTAGGGAAAGTTACCAGATAAAAATTATTTTGCAGTGCCCTGACCACATTTTTATTTCCCCATTTGATACTACACCAGTTTTTGATTTCTTTTAGATTCTTTGAACAACCCCCACCCCACTTCAAAAATAGACCTCTATCTTCTAGTATAATCCTATTTTCCTTAACTGAATCTATTGACAAAGAGACTGTAAAAGTAGATTCAGTCAAAGACAAACCAATTACTGAGCCTCCTTTCTTTGAAGCGTCCATTGGCAGCACCTCCTCTCCCTTGTCTTTGTCTGGGTTTAGATTCATTTCCTGATCACCCACGCCCAGTTCCCTGTGACGCCATTGCCCTTTCTCTTCTCTACACGTCCTCTGCTCTTCCCTAACCCGCCCAGGTTTCTTCCTTCGAAATGCTTTAGTCTCTGGAGGTTTTCCACCTCCCCTTCCTCTCCCCCACCACTTTCCAGCATAACCATATCGGAACGGGTGGATCCATGGCAGCTCTTGTCTGCCAAACTTCTTTGCCCGAGCAGCCTCATGTAATGCCCATCTGCCACTGGAGATATCCCTCATTCGTTGTTTTGGCTTGGCTCTGAACTCCCTCTGCCTTTCATCATTTAAAGGGTGGCATTTGTCGACCCACTACCCTTTCTCCCACACCCACTGTGGTTTGCAATAGCCAATTTGCTCCCAAGAACCAGGCTTATCGTACGCCCTCCATCCATTATTTATTTTATCCCTAAAAACTTCCATTGGTTCCACCCACTCCATTTCATCTCCCCACCATTTCCTTTCCCGGGCACCTCGATCTTCTTGTCTCTCCCACTGCCCATCGTTACTTGGTCTCCTCGATGCGTTCCTCTGAAATCCATTTCCCTGTTCCTCCAGCTTGGTTCCCAGTTCTGCCATGAACCTTTTTTTTACAACATATCGATACACTTTCGATCAAAATTTTTAGAGTTTGATAGATTTTTTGATTTTGCTACAATCAAACCCTTTTTGATGGGAATTGGCTTTGAGAACTTAGTTGAACTATCTTACAATTTAGAAGAATACAATTTTCTAGAGGAGTGAAAGGATTGTACCTAGCATTTAGGTTGGTAGGAAAATTTTAGAGGGCAGCAAAGAGAACACATCAAGTTCCTTCACTTGTCTTTGCAAACTCCTTTTGACATGGGGAATTCCCCTTATAGGCTTTCTTCTTTATATGCCTTTTCTATGTGTTGGCTTGTTCAGGGTTTACCCGCTTGGACTTATCTCCCCTTCACTATTTTGTTTTATTGCTTCTCAGTTTTAAACTTGGATATGATTTCTCGTGTTCTCCATATCCGGAAGATGATGTATATTCTGCTGCATTGAATCATTAGGAGCCATGGATGTAGCGACACTAGTCTCATTAGAAGCAATAGTAATTGGAAGAGATGGAATACAAGGTTCAAGAATTGGATCACACGTGAGAATACCCAAGTTCAAGTAGCCAAAATTCTCCTCAAGTTCCACTCTAGAAGTGTGATCATCATCCAAAGGATCAAAGTCATCATCAGAAATGAAGTCTAAAAAAGTGTACAACCGAGATGCATGATCAACTATCTTAGTAGAAATGACCTCTCTAGCTAAATCAAGAGTAAATTCCATAGTCTTCCTTGCTCCACCATGAGTGATTTGATAGATGGAAAAGAGATTGTTTGTCAAGTGAAGTACACACAAGACATCATTGAAGGTGCCATTCTTAATGTCAATAAATCCCCTCCAAATTACATTCATGTAAATATGATTACCCATCAAAATAGGTGGCATAGCACAAGGCTCAAAAGAAGATAACATAGACTATGAAGATGCTGTATGATGAGAAGCTCTTGAGTCTAGAAGCCATCTCCCTTATCCGTGACTTGTAGAAGCACAAAGAGCTTGTTCTTTGTTCTTACTTTTCCAATAGTGTGACTCTTTTCTTTATCAAATTCTGATTGTTTGGAATTGGAAGAAGAAGCTGAAGCAGACATTCTGGAAGGTAAATTGATTCTATTATTCTCAAGAAGATGTTTCGAGTCATCAATATCCTTCTTATAACAATAGTGTTCTTCATGTCTTGTCTTCTTGCAATATGCACAAGTAGGCTTCTCCTTCTTAGATGATTCTCCCTTAGAAGAGGAACTTTTATGTTCTTCTGTGCAATTAGATGTGGATTGTGTGTTCTTAGGCTTGTTCTTTTTCTTCTCTTTGCCACTAGAAGGCTTATCATCCTGAAATATCTCCAATGGGATCTGCCCTAAAATTCTGATTTTTATTTCTGCTAAAACCCTAATTCTGATTTCTGATTTTTTAAAATTTTCTGAAAACGAAATATCACAGAGGACATACAAGTGCTCAAACTTGATAAATAAACATGCCAAATGATGCTACCAATTGATATTCATATCAAACATGAAATCCACCATGAAAAACACAAGATAGGGCATCCAAATGCCACGTACAAATCTGATTTTCTGTAGATAACTTCTGCTGTTACAAAACAGAATATTTTGGACTGATTTTTCAATGAATTCATGGGCTCAAACATGCCAACCATACGCCCAGATTTCTGCTCTATAAATCATATCTAAAACTAAGATTGTACATACCACAAATATGCAAATTAGTCTTCAAACATCAATCCCTAGATGGGCAAATCCTTACTTGGCAAGCGCTTAGGGTTTGCTGCTCTAGAAAAGCAAAATCGCCCTCCAAAAATGGGTGCTCAAGTTTGCTCCAAAGTGGCGCTCCAAATTAGGGCAAAACCCTAATGCAATATGCACACAAAATGCCACAACAATGCTGCTCCAAATCTGATCTGCAAATCTGATTATTCAATGATGCTCCAAACCTCCAAATGTCTCCAATGAAGTGCAATTAGAACTCCGTTATGAGTCCTCCACAAGTTGAGCTAGGTTTTTGTCCAACTCATCGTATTCAGAAGGTTTTTTGTCTTTGGAATAAAGGCCAACCAAAGTTGCAGCCAAAGAGAAGAAACTCCAAATGAAAATATGATATGAATCGATGCCCAAATGATCTCAAATGTTCTTATATTTATAGCCACCTTTCCCCTCCAATTTGGCCGACCTCCTCAAGGCAAAATATTTATTTTATTTGCTTTTTTTTTCTCCTCCAATCTTGGCTGACCTCAATAAAGTATTCTTATTTTATTTTTATTGTTTTCTCCAAGGGAGCAAACCTCTTTATGACCCTTGATATTACATTTTTAGGCCCTTGCCTAGGTCGTCCACCTTCAAGGCCATTTTATTTAATTGTTTCTCCTTCACCAAATGGCTTATAAACATATAGGAAATCACTTCATATCTTCAATTTTCCTAGTAAAATTGATTAAATATAATATTTAATCAATTAGGTCATTCCCTTAGCGCTTCGACTTATCCTATGGGAATACGATAGGCTAATTGACCCCATTAGGTGACCACTCAAAAAATGGGGACATTACACATCATTGGCAATTAAGGCTTGGGATTTTGAAAACTTCAGAACACCCATTTGAATAAGCTTATTTTGCTCACTAGTGAGTTGCATAGCAAAATTCTCAAAAGAAGGCATATCAAACTTACTCCCAAAGGCATTTTTTTTAGCACAAAAAGTAGACAAACATTGAATATTTAGGTCCTAGCTGTGAAAGAACATTTAGCACCAATTGTGTATTTGATTTTTCAATTTCACATTGCTTTAATTGTGTTCTCAGTGACTTGAATTTGGTGATGAAGTCCTGTATGTTGTCAAAATTACATGGATTGAGACTTATTAATTCATTTTCCAACAAATGTCCTTGAATTTCATCTATTTTTCCAAAGAAATTTGACAATGTATTCCACATAGCCATAGGTGTATCCAAGTGCTCAATGTAAAACAACTTAGGAGAGACATACAAGCACAAATAACCAATGGCTTTTTCAAAATATTCCACCGCTCGTTCTATTTAGTTTCATCATTTTTTTGGTTCACCATCAAGCCCATGAACTATCCTATACAACCTCTTAACTCTAAACAATTTGTTCTTTTCTGATTTTGATTTAGGATAGTTGTAAGGTGTTAGAAGTGGAATTGAAGATTTCTCTATGATGAAACAATAAGGAAAGAACACAAATCAAGAGGAATGCAACCACAACCACAAGAAGATTCCTCTCCACATTCACTCAATCAAAGGTGCCCTCAACAATATAAGGGTTTGTCACTTTATGATTAATGCGATTATAGATGTCACTTGCTAAAAACAACAAAGTGGTCTTGATCTTGGTACATGCAAATTTGGCCACAAAAATGAAGTGCATTTTTTTTGACAAAATGAGATTAATTTAATCACACCACTAGAAAGTACATGAAAAATTATGCACTTTAAAAAACTACACCAAAAAATGTTATTGTAGGAGCAAGAATGAAGTTTCAAAAGTTCTCAAAATGAGAATGAAGCCCTAGAAGTTCCTAGAATGAGAATTGCTAAGCAACACCTGTGATAATCTACAATTTTGGAAAACCTAGACACCAAAATAAAATATTGTTTACACCACTGGGAAGAACACAAAAAATTAGTCCAAATAAAAAAAATTGCTCAAAAATTAGAGGTTCTGAGCCCAAGTTATGAGTCTTCAAAGTTGAACTTCAAAATTGAAAATACCAACTATGAGGGTTGCTAAAAATATTAGGTGCTTGTTGACGTTAGCATGGAATATTCTTTGAGTTGACTGAAATATTCTTTAGGTTAGAATATGGCAAAGAGCAATTGGTATATTCTCTGATGACAAATTATGTGGCAAAATCTTCATTGATACTTTGGAATATTCTCGAGGGTCAGATTTCGAGTGCCATATTTTTTTTGAATGGAATATTTTTGTTTCGGTGGTTTGCATTGTTGGTTTTTAATGTTGACTGGTGGGGTTGGCGGGGTCTATGCCATATGGCCCTTAGTGGGGACACCACGTGGTGCTTGCGCTACGCCTGTTGTGGCATACAGTCTGCACAACTTTGCATAGACTATACAACTTGCAAAATTCTTTTATAAACAAAAAAATTAAATATTAAAAAATGAAATCGTAGTGTCCAACTATGAATTTTTGATGACTTGCACATGCTAGCAACTGTACGATGAATGAGGCAAATTTTTTTTTGGGCTCTGAGCAAAAGTGTCCGATGTCCGATTTTGATGATTTGACAGTCGATCTTAGGGTTCTTAGGCCTTTTAGACACAATGGAAGGGTCTGCTTTGATCCAAAATGCTCTAAAAATATTGCTACCTTTTGGATTTGACAAACAACACCTAATTTCAAACTCTTGTAGATCTGGCCTCCAATGTCCAATTGAGTCGAAACAAAAGGCAAATCTGACTTTCTCAGACACTTCAAACACAATGATGAGCATAGATTTGCTCCACCAATCTCCCAAAATGTACCTACAATACAAGGCCACAAAAAGGAGCCCCCCAAAATCTAGTATTTCCATCAAGTGTTTTTGATTCTCTAGGTCATCATTTGATGCAAGAGAAGAGCATACTCAACTTTTCAAGATCTACCAAGATTTGCACACAAGATCTCTCAAAAAGACCAACCAAAGGCACCCAACTTGCTTTGATACCATTTAAGAGTTGGCTATGGAGATAGCCACCCTAGATTTAGAAGCCTAATAGAAAGCACACTGAAATGAGAAGATCAATATGATAAGAATAAACTGTATTCCTACACACAAGATCTCTCAAAAAGACCAACCAAAGGCACCCAACTTGCTTTGATACCATTTAAGAGTTGGCTATGGAGATAGCCACCCTAGATTTAGAAGCCTAATAGAAATCACACTGAAATGAGAAGATCAATATGATAAGAATAAACTGTATTCCTATCAATGAATGCAAATATACAATGATAATAGGTTCAATTGAGATTATAAAGGGAACCCTTTGGTTATATAGGCCAAGGTGAGACATAGGATATCATAAGATTATGACAAGTGTTTAAATTATATGATGAGATATAAAGTGAGAAGTATCCTATGTGTACCCTAGGTAAACTTAAGTAATAAGGCGTGAAAACGACCTAATAGTGAAACTAGTTAGATAATACCCCTGTTTACACCAACAATGGCAAAAAAGCAAAGCATATTCAATTACCTAGTTTGAATATGGGAAAAATTGAGAAAGAATTCAGGAGCTGAAAAACATATTACTAGTTGTAAAAGTAGAGAAAAATAAATTTACTTTTTCATGTCAAGTATAATGTGTAGAGATTAAAATTAGACATAAGGATTTTTTTTCAAACGTTATGGGAAAAAGAACATCTTAAGAAGGGCTGGACGGGGTTGTCCTAAGAATGGCAGGATGGGTATGAAATTTCTCCTTGCCATCACCTAAGTCACCACATTCACCGAATTTTCGGCTTCAAATTTGAAATTCGGCGAATGTGAAAAAAATGTATGATATTCATTGAAGTTCGGAGAAATTCATACAAATGTGGTGTCGAAGGACAAAGCATAATATTTAGGTTTTTTTTTCAATTTTATAAAATTTTGAAGCTTTGAAACGTGATAATGTCCACCTGCATCAAGAAAAACATGAGAGTTTAGACTGGAGGAGCCGAAAAAAAGAGTTCATTTCCATTAATAAATGCGCAAATCTAGAATGGGAACAGGGAGGTTCAAAAAAACGTCTTGATTTGTCCTGTTTCAGGCCAGTTATTATTGCATTTGCGTGTTTTCTCCTTTACCGTAGGGCGGGCCTGAGTGTAGAAGCTTCATTGTAAGTCTGTGTAAACTCGTATAGTGTAGATGCTCGTCCCAACTCCACTCCATGCCGTCGGCGACCTTCTATCCGCAGCTCCACTTTATGGAAACTTTTAAAATTAAAATCTAGGTTTTGTTTTATTTTTATGTTTTTAATTAAGTATGACCTATCGAAACTTTATTGAAATTTTTAAAATTAAGTTTTGTTTTATTTTTAAAAGTTCTATTTTTAAAGTTTTATTTTTATGTTTTTAATTTAAATTTAGATTTTCTAAAATTTTATTTTTATGTTTTTAATTTTAAAATAAAATTAAGTATTTTATTTTTAATGTTTAGCTACAAATAAAAAATATATGTTTATTTAAATGCCTTTTAAAATAAAATTTATTGGTTATTTTATTTTAATTATAAAAATAAATCTTTACAATTGAATGAAAATTTAGAATTTTTTATTTTGTATTTTAAATAAAAAATAAAAATAAAAATAAAATATATATAAATGTGTCTTATGATTTATATTTTATAAATGTCACCTTTTTGTAATGATTCAAATCTATTTATCAATGTTAAACTATTTAGACAATTGTATGGATATAATACTTATATTTATAAAAAGAAATAAAAATAAAATTACATATGGCGAATTTAATCCGAATTTTATACTTTTCGAGTTTTTTCCTTGTCAAATTTCATCCAAATTTCAATGTTGCCGAATTCGAATTCGAATTTGAACTTGGTGACTTAGACTGTCACTATGGGTGCCACTCACCAAGACGGCCCCCTCAGTAGGGGGCATCTGAGGATACCTTGCTGTCCTTGAGACAACTAAGGGACCTTATAGGAACCCAAAAACATGCACATTTAAGCTTTGTAATGTTTTGTCCATAACTGTCCATGACTTCAGTTGCATGTCTAAGTTTGCTTGATGGGTATAACTTAATGTTTGTACAGCATCTTTATGAGGAGGAATTTGTCAGCTAATTTCTGATAAATAATACACTTTAGTATATATCATATTTAGTTCACTTGCACTACTGCAGTAATCAACTTATGTCAGCATAAGTTTATGAGAAATGGAATGATATTTATTCTAACTAGCTAAATAAAAAGGAATGGCACTAATAGATATAAGTAAAACTAAAATAAAAGAAAAGAAAAGTATATTAAATAATTTGGCAAGAAAAAATAAAAATCATAGCATTATGCATGAAGTTTGTTACCCCAAGGTTAATTAGTGACTAAGAACATTGCTTTAGTTTTCTACATTCATATAACCTTCCATCTTTGTTCCTTTGTCTTATTGTGTGCCTTTAATGTGGAATTAAATTTGATACTCTGTTCTGCATACTTACTACAAAGAATTTATACAGGTTTTTTCCTAGCCAAGCAACATCTTTGGCTTTGGTTGTCCTTGATGAGCTTTCTAAGGTAATTGAGCTTAACTTCACTCTAGAAGTAGCCTTTTTCTATCTTACAAGTGAGTTTAGTTTTAGAATAGAGTTTTAAAGGAAATGTCAAAGCTTCAAGGCATCAATAAGGGAATGAAAATTTATTTTTTATATTGACAGGTTCAACTTTAACTTCACTAATTTGAAACTTTATTTTGGAGGGATTGTTAGGAAGTTGCAAAAAGACCAAGGCCGATTGTGTTTGCCACATTCTCTGGTGGCTCAAAGTCATGTATGTACAAACTTTTCCAGGTACCCTTTTCCACCAAGAGATTTATATAATAATAAACAGATTTAAATTTAAATTTACATTATTTCTGAGCAAGAACACTACTAGCTATTTTATAGCATCTGTGTTAATCAATGAATGATGCATGTGAGCTGGGTCTAAAAACAATCAATGTCAATAATAAATGCATTGGACTTCACATTATTCTGAGCAACATTGCCACTTTATTTTTTAGTATCTGTGCTAATCAACAAGTGATATGTGTGAGTTGGGCCTAAAAATAATCAGTTGTACCAACTGAGCAAATATTTTATTTCACATTTTATTTGTATCAAATGAGCACCTTGTGCAATAATTTTACAATGTAATGTTCTTAGCACATGCTTTTCATACTGTAACTGGGGCTTGTTTCTGTAATTTGCTTCTGCTTCTAATCCATTGTCATTTTCTAATGACAGTATACCAAAAAAATAAAATTCTCTTCATGATTTAGTACTTTTCAATATAACTGAATATCACACGTTTCTCTGAGATTTGATTGTGAATGTTTTGATTTTTCGGGTTAGGTTCCTCAAGTGATGGAAGTACAGTTAAATACTGCTTAATTTGCCTTTTTTAATAGTTAAAGAGATAACAGATGGAGTCAACCACATAAAATATTATGGATGTGCATATGTGCCAACTTAAAGGATATTCCTGCCATGAATTATCAATTCATTTTCTTATGTATTGGAACAAGAAATATAATTCTGGGCATTCCAGAAAGAGTAGCCAGATATAACCACAAGCACAAGTGTGCGTATTAAAACTATAATTAGTATCTTAACAAAAAGCATTAAAAGGATGAGTTGGAGTTTAAATACCTAGTTTGAAGTATTACAAGTTTTAACTGGTCTGGATGCTTGGCAGGCAGCTTCGGCTGTTTTCTTGTTTTTTCTTATCTCTGTTGTGATAAATCAGTAGTATGATCCAGCTTCTCTGGCAGATGAACTCCAGTCAATGAAACTCTTCATGGTCTATATTGGCTTCAGTATGCTCCCGTGTTTGAAATTTGACAGGATTACTACCCTTAAAAGCTACTAGCATTTGAAATCTCTTGACGAAGTTATGTTAATCTTGACTTTGCTGGTGCTTATTTTTCTTGTGTTAGTTGATCAAAAAGTTAAACACTTCAAAAAAAGAAGAAAATATTAAATATATTTATATTGCCAGTTTCTGGCATCTGCATCTCCCAGAATCTGGAAATATTTAGTACTGGGGAAAGATGATGCAGCTTGCTCACCAGTCACCAGCTTCGGTTTCGATTGCTTTCTATTCCTTGCTTGATTGTTTACCTTTGGCCCTGTTACTTGTTCTATCTGTCCTACCTTTTTGCCCGTGCCCTGGAATGCTTCCTTCTCGCTCTTCACCATGGCAGCACGAACAGATTCCTGGATATTCCTGAACTTTGCTTGTGGGCACTGTAAATCTACAACCTGTTGGATTATTGCCTTCCTCCTTGATATGTCCTTTGTAGCTGAAACACCTTTGGGCATAGGGTTGTGTTGCCTTTGTATTGGTTACATACATACACCTTTGCATTGAGTGGCTGTATTCACGACATACTCTGCATTTGGAAGAGAATTTTTTAATTTCAAGTAGCTTCTTCAACCTATACTTAAGAATTCTTTAATTTCACAGAATACAACATCCCTAGCAATGAGGAATTTTTAGCTTTCTCATCATGCAGCTAATAAGCTTTATTCAGATATTCAAATAATATTAGTTATTGCCATAATAAGCGCCAGCGGTATCTTTAGTTATTACTGTGTAAACGCTGCTTGTTGTAGCTACAGTCTTTTGTAACTGTTGTCTATTTTTAGTTTGTAACTACTTATTATTTTTAGACTATTTTGAATTTTCAATAGGGATCTCTCTTCGAGTAAACATGCTATTTCTCTCATTTTCATTTCTTCACTTTTTGCCAACATTGGTATCAAAGCTGGACCATGTTGAGGAAGCCTGGTTAGTTGAGTACAACACTGATGCTACAGATTCTGAAGGACAAGAAGAGAAGGACAAGACTGCTGGGCATTGCTGAAGTTGTGAGGGTGAAGATTGTTGCATTGGTCGTCTGGAGGCCATATAAGGACTTTGGTTGAAAGAAAGAACCAGCCATGTTTGAAGAAGCATTTAAATTATGTCCATCTGAAAAATAAGGGCATACCCTTTGTTTGTATGCACATGGAAAGGGCAGTTATCAGCAGTGGATGTCTGAGTGAGGGCATTTTGAGGTTGAAAACTTTATGAGATCTCACACCATTTGCATATTTTTTTCTCTATTAGGAGTCAGCTTTATTTGAATAGTTACGAGGACACACAAGAGTCTGAGTGGGGAGTTTGCAGTCGTGGGTGTTTGAAAAACAAAAGGCATTTGCCAGTCACATGAGGGTATATTTGCATGCAAGGACATGCACTTTGTCCATTTGCTATTGGCATCCAATGCTTGTAGTCATGGGAGTCTGAAAGGGTTTTTTTGGTAGTTGCAAATGGCAGGCATTTGTGGCTATTTGTTGTTCTCCAATTTTGTGTTTTTGTTTGCAAATAAAATTTGAACCTGGCTCATGCCTTAATGAGCCAGGTTAAAATCCAGGAGAATTGAGAAATATCAAACATGCTTTACCATGCCCATGTAATATGTTGAGATACCAAGCTGCTTGCTACAAATGAATAGAATGTTTTGAATTGAATGAATAATGAGATATACAACCCTAGTTTATATAGTATACATTTATCACTCTTAATTATTTACTAGTATAGGGCTGCCTCTTGGTACATATACTGACATAGAAGCGTAAATCCTCAAAAAATCGCAAAAATCCCGATTTTTAAAAAATCTTCTGCCGAAATGATTTTTTCCACAAAAAATCCCGATTTAATCAGCCATGATTTTCAATGATTTTTAAGGGTTTAAATCGCGAAAAAATCATGAAAAAATTGTCCAACCAACTGTCGCGAAAACCTAACTATGTGAAATCGCTATTTAATTGGGTGTTTTTGTTGATTTTTAGTGCAAAACTGAGTGTTGGCTGCTAGGATGTGGTTCACCTTCAAAGATTTGCTAGATTTCATCAAGTTGCTGAGGCAAATCACAGGTAGGTGACCTTGAATGGACGTATATTTCTAATAGATGTTAAGGACATTAAAATAGAGACACATTCTTTGGTATGCTTCTACGTTTGATGTTAAGGATATTAACATGGAATGGTTAAGAGATGTGCTGCTTTTTTCTCTATATTCCACACTACTATCATTTGCCTTAAGCTCATAGTAATGATTTCCATGTATATAAATCCAAAGACACAATTTAGTGGAAAATGGTAGACAATATCATAAATACTAAGTAAGGCTTGTGTCTTATTTTATTAACATATCTAAACCTTGTAAGAGTACTTGCCAAAAGTAAATATAGAAAGCTACACTAAACTGAAATGAAACTCTATTGGCTTGATATCAACCTGAAGAGGTTTGTTTTCTTTGAATTCTTTTGATCCTGACTATTCAAAAGAATTTTAACATTTCAATTGTCAACAATAATACCAAGGTGGTTGTTTAGATGATCAAGGTTAGGTTGGGACAAGCTTCCTTTAAAGATGCCAAGAAAGTGTGATAATTTGGAGCTTCAATTTGACACTGGCCATCAAGTTTTAATGACAGGTGGGTAGGATAGTGACAATTGTATAATCAAGTGGGAAACATACGTATATACATAATAGTTTATAGACATTGTGGAACCTGAAGCAGAATGGTTCCTATCAGAAAGATAAAAGTCAGGTTGTAGTGCTGAAAAAAATGAACTGCAGCAGTATTTTATATCAAAATGAAGGATTGTTTTGGTTATATTTAAATTTCCTATATATTCTACAGGCTTAATACTTTGTTAATTGGTGAAACTCAATGCTTAAATGCATGCCCTACACTTGTTCGGGAACTTCATTCCATTTAGGATCGTCATATACATGGAGGTTTAGAAGGCCTATAAGGAGTACAATAGCGGTACATGAATGCTTTAGACATATATAGTTTAGCATTCCATGCATGTTAAATAGGTATTAGGCAAACTAATACATGCCTTGAGAGAATGTCATGCCCCCACCATGATCAACAACCTTAAATGGAGCTGTAAGGAGAATAGCGTCGGTTCTGGAGTTACACAGGAAAAAGACAAACTTTGAATATTCAATGGCTGACTAGTATAGTTTCCATTATTTACAACACCATACATTGCTAAGGAAGAATCATGCATAGTTATTAATTTAGATTGATACCTTTGGTAGTAATTCTGCTGTGATATTGTCTTTGCTATTGCCAAGGTCAGCCAAAGTCGACATAAGGAAATCGGGGAGTTGAAAAATAATTTATAATTGGCGTCACCTTCCTTATTGTGCCACAGCTAATTCAAAGAGGCTGACTGACAGACTATGATTCAAGAGAAAGTGATTAAAGGTAGAGTCGTGGAAGTCGTGAACCCATTTTTGGCTGTTAACCCCTATTTGCTTGCATGGGAGGGTTGGTCTGACTGCGGTCTAGATTCAAAATATTTCAGGGGAGCCACAAATATACTGGAGGAATTGCGACTATATGTAAAGATGGCAGAAATTATAGTTGGTAAAGGTTGTAGATTAATTAATAAAGAAACAATAAAGGTGGCTGTGGATTAGTTAATAAAGAAATAATAATTAATAAATGAATAGTCATGAATCTTTCCAAGGATAAGCAATCATGAAAAGGTGTGTCTATTGTTAAATGAATAAATGTGACTCTCCCCACCATGAAAGATATAAAAGGGGAAGGAGGGAAGGCAGAAATCAATAGGAAATGGGAATAAAACAGCAGATGGAAAGAAATGGAATATTATTTGGAATTTGAACAGATATCAAGAAGTACGTGTTAAAGAAGAAGATAGTCCAATGAGAGATGCATGAAGACAAATAATGAATCAATAATATTAATAAGGGAAGTAAGTTTAGTATATATATATATATATATTATACGAATATGCAATAATGATGCTTTCAACAATTATTAATCCTTATTAGTAATTATTAATTTGATTTAATCCATTTGTTTCTCTTTAAGCAGTATCTTCCAAATATCAAAAACAGATTGAACAAGGCAATTGGAGTAGATCAAACATAATTATCTGCACTTAGCAGACAAGGGCATAAGTCATAGTTACTGTTGTAATAGATTAATACTTAGATTATATTCTTTTAAAACAAATAGATTATATATATATATGTCTTTATCATCAAACGTAAGGTTGAAGGAAGCAAGTTAGGGAGATGCAGTTTATGGGCCTCCCATGCTAAGTAGGCCACTCCGAGGGTGGAATTGTTTTAGTCTGGATGTTCTTGCCGCTTGGGGCCAAGGGGTGGGTTGTCTGGGACGCTTGTGCTCTTGGGCTTAGGTGGGTTGAGTAGTTTATAGGCACCCCTTTCAAGGCTTTGCTATCAAGCCAAACTATGATTGGTTGTTAGGATGGATTCAAGGAGTTTCAATCATAAGAGGGGTGGATAAGGCAACATGGATAGGGAAAGCAGATACAAGTTTATCCGCCAAGCACGCCACCCAAGGGTGGACTTGTCTTAGTTTGGACGTTCTTGCCGCTTGGGCCAAGGGGTGGGTTGTCTAGGACGTTTGTGCTCTTGGGCTTGGTATGGATAGCTTCGGGCGGACTTATCATGTTCCTCATCCAAATCCTATTATGATTAAGACTTCCACTATGCATTATGGATAGTGTGTAGATAGTTTTGAAATAGTTATGTATCTACATGATTTAAATAGATAAGTCATTAGTGTTGATCATATGAAGTATATTCCAATGGCATCTAACCTAATTGTAAGATCTAAACCAAGATTTATCTGGCTTAAGGCATTTAATTGCTGAGTTAAAATCCCTAACTACATTATATTTGTGATTCTAGGGCAAGATTTAGGGCAATCCCAAAAGTGGACATTACAGAGAAATCATGCCCTAATCTTGTGGGCTTATCTTAATCCCTCTCGAAGTAGGCCTCATATATTTTCTCTTTAACGATCCAAATAGATTTCAGCAACAATTGCCCCATTAAAAGGGAATGTTCCTTGTACTTTGATTTTCCATTGAAACTTGTACCTATAATCTCTCAAATTCTCAACTCAGTCCATCAATGTTTTTAACTCCATCATCCACTTATACGTAAAATCAAGGAAAATTTACTTTAATAATAATAGCTAAAATTGTGGCTTAAATAGTTGCTCTCTTCTTTTGTTCTAGCAGGTCTTTATTATCTAATGGAAAAATATTTAACACTCCCTTTACTCTATTACAAATCTGCTAAAATAGTTATCAATGAGAACATTTCAATATCATTTATGGTCTTTTGAGATTTAAGATTTTGTTTAAAAAGCATTTTCTATTACTCCATCTTGAGCTATTTGATTCAAGACCTATTAAGTTGAACTTTGCAATTGCTTCCTTTGTCATATACTTTCCCTTTCACACTCTTCATATAGTTCTCTTTGACATTGTCCTAGAAATTGCAAGTATTGTTAAATCACAAATATGAACTAGTTGATTCCCGTTTTGTACTTTTTGATGTCTGCTTAACAAAGGAAAATTGTCTTTTTATTGACTTTCTTGAGCCTAAGGATTTTGAGATCCTAGAGGCCAAATTGGATAGTCATGAGGTTGAACGACTTAGGAGAGGCTCTGAACCAGGAGCTTCATCATTAGGACTTGCAGCCCTCTAGCATAGCTCTATTTGTAGTAGCAAGAGTCATTGGCTACATTTGGTTTTTTGGAACTTTGTACTTAGTTTATAGGTTGACTTTGTACAAACTATACTGTAATTGAAATTTTATCAACTGTAACCATCTAGTTATTATTTATGCACTATGAAGTATGCTTTGTGCAATGCAATGTAATCAACAATATGAATATAAACAACGAAATCCTATTTTCTACAATTCATGGGTTAAACTCTCTATTTTATTTGCTCTCTATATCTCTATGCTATGGAAATGCCCTTAAATTTCAAAAAAAATAGTTTGTCTCTCTTTCTACAATTTTTTACGCTTTTTTTAAAGATGATTTTTTCAAAAAATCTTGTACTTTTGGTTTGCTGATTTTTTCCCCAATTTTTTTTTGCTGCTTTGCATATACCAATATTAGTATTCTAATAATAATGACACAAGGTAGGTCCTTATGGTCGGTACACAAAGTGGGTCTAACTTGGATCTTAAGGATACCATAAAATGGAATCACAATTAAAAGAAAGGCCAATAAGTTAAATGTTTTGTAGGATAATTTGTTACCTATTGAAGGATGGAAACCTGTAGCACCAAGCACAATAAGTAGGAGTAGAAATCTTAGAAACTTAGAAAGCCCCAATTCTAATCCCTCGACTCCTTTTCAGTTGTCTATATGGTTATGATTGTAAAAGATGTTTTATGCTAGTAAAGCATTTATGTTTGTATGTATCAAACTATTATGATTGTACTCAAATGTTGGCTGTTCATCCAAAAATGAGCTAAAACTTGATGTCATCGATATCTTGGTATTATAGGTACTTTCATATAAAAAAGAAACAAATAACACAAAAGCTTACACATCAAAAATATTTAAGATTAAAATTTCTAAGTTAAAAGTTGCTTGTTAAATCATAAATTTGATCTAAAATTCCCAGAACAGTGTGATAGCACCATAATTCATTGTTACTTGAAAAAGCAAGCGATTAATGTTTTAATATTGTTCATCATGGACATCAAGATGTTTGATAACACAAAATCTTTAACAATAAATAAATAAAATACCAATTATTCAATATCATAAAATGTTCGCAACAATTATAGAAATGTGATTTAAAAAGGACCACAACATCATGATATCTCCATCGTCACTAGGGAACTCATGGTGGCATATCCTCATTTTCTAATATAATACGGGCACACTATATATTCTCAAAGCATGTTTTCTAATCATATAATTTACTTGATTATGAATGAATTTCAGTTCTACAAGAGATTTTTTGATATTTTTCTGAAGGCTCTTAAATTTCACTCTGGGCTGTAGTTTGGCCTATTAAGTTTTTAGAAGATACTCACTGGAGTTTGTTTTGCTAAGAGTAGAAGGAAAAACTGAGAGTAGCTGTGGCCTAGTTCATGCCATTTAGTTCATAGTTTGTGCCTTCTTTGTTATGACATAAATGGTTTGGGGCTGTAATACATTTATTAATAATAAAAATATTATTTCAGAGGATTTCAAATGGTAAAATAGCCAAAATAAAAAACCAGCATTGGTACTGCTTTTTACTTGAAACAGCAAACATCTTTACTAATATTTGCATTCCATTTGTTTCAATTTTTATGACTGATTTATTTTGTCAAGTGATTATGGCTGTGAAGTAAATCAGTCAAGAAACATGAAAAACAATGTAAATATCTTGTATGTTATGATGTCAAGTGATTAGGGTTCTAGCCTATGTTGTTGGATTTGAATTCAGTTTCGGCAGTTTGCCAAATTTTTCCTGGGTTCAGTATGGTTGGATTTGGCTGTGCATAAGAATAGTTTGTACAAAATGTACAAAATTGAATAGAGAATTGAGAACACAGCTGATAATTGACAACGAAAAATCACTTTGTCTTATTGTAAATGTTAAAAGATAAATCAAAATTGTTGTATATTTTAGTAGCATTACTCGGAATTAGGATTGACTTGGCAAACCAAACTACAAATGAATTTCAATTAATTGTGATTTAATTGGAAAAAGCTAAAGAATAATGCTGATTTTCCATCTGGCACAGCCAAAACAGTTTTTATTTTTTGCGCTTTTTAAAACCAGAGTGGGGATCTGGGGGTGACAGGCCCCAATAGAGTCAAGAGATAGGACCCTGAGTGCATTCACTATTATGATATAGATTGGGTTCAAGGGGTAGAGCCCCCATAACCAAGCCCAAGTTAAGACCTTTGAGGCTACAATGACCTTCATGGTGTATGCTGTTTTTCATAATTTTACTGCTTTTTAGTGTTTACCCAAGTTTCATGGATAGGGAACGTGGGGATGGGAAGACAGATTTTGGGTATGGCAAGTTTTTTTTTTTGATTTTGGGGGTGGCTATCAAAATGATATATACAATTAATATTTGAAATTTTAAAAGAGAAATAGATCTCCTAAAAATAACATAAACAAACCAATAGAAGCTGAAATTCCAAAGAGAGTACAATAACAATTCACTGATTCCATAATCCATCTAGCAGATTGATAATCTAAGTTACCGGAATCAGCCCTTTACCTTGCCGATTCCGGGTATGGGTACGTACCAAAACGGATACAGCCCAAAAACCTTATAGAATCGGAGTGGAATCGAGTTTTTCTTTTCTGATCTCAAAAAAACCCTAAATCACGTTTTTAAATCTTAAAAACGTCTCTGTTGCACTTGTTTTCAACTAAGTTACCGAATCGTCTGGATTTACTACCGATTTCGGGTATGGTTTTAGAATCGGATTCATTCTGAAATCTCTGCAAAATTGGGATTTTTTTAGTCTGAAACGTTTTGTAAGTTCCTTGGTTGAATCCCGGCGAATCCCAGGTCGATGTGGTAATTAAAAATGAGCTTCCATTCACCAACGCGAGCGAAGCAGGAGCGGAGTTTGGCGGCAAAAGAGGACGCGGGGTTGCAGGGATAAAACATGGCACAAACATGTTTATAATAGTTTACAAATTAAATATTAAAAAGTTCGAATCTTTTTCCTTTTTTCCTTTCTAGTTTAAATTTATTAATAATTATTAATATTGTCATTGTGTAATAGTGTTAATTTTAAAACTTTTAAATTTAATGATATATTATTTATTATTAATTATATTAATAATATTAAAATTTAAAAGTTAAAAGTTTATGTTTATTAATATTATTAAGTGTTATATAATGATCACTAAATAACATAATATACACAATTTTAATTTTAATTTGTATTTATTATTTTAATTATTAATATTTTATTATTTTGTAGTTTAATTTATATTAATATATTAATAATTAATATAATAGATTTAAATAAATAATAAACTTAAATTAATATTAAATAACTGAAATTTGAATTATAAATTATTAATTGAAACTCTATATTAATAATTTATTAATAATTTTAAAATTTTTAATATTGTATATATTAAATTATTAATATATTATATTATTAATTATATTATAAATTTTAAAATGTTACTAATAGTGTTAGTTCAATAATTAATATTATAAATTATAAATTATAATTCTTGTTTAGCATATGTATGATATGTGGTGTTTTAAATTTAATTCTTGTTTTTATTTTTTAAGCTACAAATATGTATATACCTATGATTTTTATGTATATATCTATGATTTTTATATGTTTTATGTACGGACGTATCCAAACGTACCCAACCCCCAATTTTTTTTTTTGCCGTATCGGCGTACCGTACCCGTACCCGTACCTGATTCGGCAACTTAGTTGATAATCATAGACATATGAAACATGATTTATATTGAGAGATGGTAAAACAATAAACATTGGATCATGCATGGAACATAGATAGATTGGACAACAAGCTCAAAAATCAGATTCATCATGGGATTGATATCTCGGTAACTACTATTCCACTGTTTTCTTCTTCCTCTTCTTCAGATTTCCTCATTTCCATCTCTTTTGGTGTATGTTAAACAACAATGGGCAATGGTTTTAATTGTTTTTTTTGACCCCCCTTTTATTGTTTTATTTTTTAAAAAATGTTTCAAAATTTATTTTGCTATTTTTTATGCGTTTAATGTGAGTGGCACCTTGAAGTCTCAGTGATGGCCAGGGGATATCAAGGCACTTACGGGATGCCTAGAAGTCCCCCAAAAGACCAAAAGAGGGTGAACATCACTAGGGCATCCCTCTTTTCAGTGGATCTCTTAGGGACAATCCCAAAAATTTAAAAAATAAAGGGGGAAGGGGAGGGACGTCCCTACCAAGGCTCTAGGACATTCAGGATGTCACTTAGATCTTGGGGATGTGTTCTATGGAACACTGTTGCTTTTGACCAAGTTCCAAAGTCTTGAAGAAAAAAACACTTTTAGGTTGGACTACATTTTGCTTTTAATTTTTTGTTTTCTATTTTAAAAAATGTTTTAATTTTTTTTTTTCATGGGTCCTCCTAGGGAGCAGCCCTAGGCTTGCCCATTTGGCCTAAGATGTACCTGGGCTGAATGCTAAGGCCTAGGGACATTCTAGACCCAAGTTGGATCTAGATTGGGATTAGAACCCGATCGACTTTGGTAGGATTTGTCAAACTTGGTATCTAGATTGTAGCCTATCAATTAACAAAAATGAAAAACCATTATTTCTGTGTTACACGGGGAGGTGTCCCCACCCTTGAAACCCCTGTCCTTGTCCTCTAAGTTGTTTCAGGGACGGCGGGATGTTAGGGGACGTCCCCTTGCTATCCCCCCCATTTGAGATTTTTGAAACGCCTAACATGTCTCCCTTTTTGAGTACAGAGAAAAAAAAAAGAGAATGCCTAGCCATCCTTGGGATGGCTGGGGACGTCTCAGATGTTCCTTGACCGTCTTGGGGATGGCCAGGCATCCCACGCTGCATCCAAAGCACTTATGTCATTGAAATTAAAAAAATAAAATAAATTTTTTAACTTTTCATTGGGTTGTAAAGGGGCGTGGGGGTCCCAGAAACCCTCCCACGCCCCTTATACACCCTAAAACTTGCAAAAAGAAACAAATATACATCATTATTTTTGAGCACTTGTTGTGCCTGGTGGCTGGTTCCATTTTTTGCTTGTTCATTCTTAGTGTTGCAGGGACTACAAAAGGGGGTTTTGCTTGTTCAAGCTGCAAATTTGAAGCCCAAGTTCAACAACAGTCTAAAGGCATGCAATTTCCTCTTTTTTTTTAGTTTTTTTAGCTTGTTACAATTAGAAACGG
Organism: Sequoiadendron giganteum; assembly: GCA_007115665.2. Lineage (NCBI taxonomy): Eukaryota > Viridiplantae > Streptophyta > Pinopsida > Cupressales > Cupressaceae > Sequoiadendron > Sequoiadendron giganteum. The sequence continues at coordinate 194,339,434 of CM021108.1, forward strand.
TTTGTAAGTTTGTAAGTTGTAACTGGTTTTTATTTTAAACTTTTAAAAAATGTTTTGTTTTCAGACTTTCAGTTTGTTATCACAAAGGTACATCACAAAATGAGCACTAGTAGCAGTGATGGTGACAACAATTACAATACGAACGAGGGTAGTGAAGAAAATGAACTAAACAGAATACCAATAGAGTTAGACCCTTCTTCTCATTCTGAAAATCCAAAGTCAAACATGGGTTCTATTGGAACTCCAAAAGACCGTTTTGCAAAAGGCCCTTTCGACCCCAAAAAACCATTGCTTCAATTTGCCACCAATTTAATTATCAATAAGGGTAAAAATGCAGAGGGCAGTAGGCATTGACAATGTCATATTTGCAAAACTGATTACCATGCAAGCTATACTAGGGTTAGAAACCATCTATTGGGTAAGAGTGGACATGGGGTTAGAGTTTGTGAAAATATAACATTGGAATAGCAGGTTGAAATGGCAAAGTTGGTTGGAGTGAGTGAGGAAAAAATCATTGGTACTACTCACAACAAGAAACAAGCATCTATTGATTTGCATGACTATTCCAATGTATCAGTTGGAGAGAGTTGTGAAAGAGGGAAGATGAAGGCCACTTCTGTTGTAGGTGAAAGAAATACAATGATAGGGTTAATGAATATGCAAAAACATGAGCAAGTTGATGATTCAATGGCCAATCTTTTTTATGCCCATGGTATTCCATTTCATTTGGCAAAGTCACTTTATTTCAAAGCTATGTTGAGAGATGCAATGTCAGTTGGACCCTCTTATGCTCCCTTTGGAGAACATGGATTGTGTGCCTCCCTCCTTGACAAACAATATTCAAAGGTGAACATGTTGATGGAGGAGATGAGACAAATATGGATTAGGATTGGTTGTTCCATTGTCATGGATGGGTGGATTGATATTCGACATCGGCCATTCATTAATATTATTGTTACATGCCCTGCTAGTTCATACTTTCTTATAGCTATTGATTGTTTTGGGAAACGTAAGGATGTTGATTACCAGTTTGCCATTTTGAAGGAGGCCATAGAGGAGGTTGGGTCCTCTAATGTTGTGCAAGTTGTGACAAATTCAGCTCATGTTCGTAAGCTAGCCGGTTTGATGGTTGAGAGCGCTTACAAACATATTTTTTGAATTCCATGTTGTGTACATGATTTGATTTCATTGGCACTAGGTTGTCGAATCGGGTACGGGCGTGGGTATGACAACATTTTTTGGGGGGTTGGGTACGGAATCGTGTACGTCCATACAAAAATATAATAAAATATTCAAATATATATATATATATATATATATATATATATATATATATGCAACCTAAAAACAAAATTAAGTTTAGAATTTCATATACCAATACATATGCTAAACAAAACCATGACAAATTTCAATTTTTGGAACATAATATACTGATTTAAATTCAGTTTTAATATCAAAAGGATCAAACTTGAATGTCATGATAGATAATCATTGTTTAACATTTAAATAATACAAATAGTAACCGATTTACTAATCTGCAATTGCATCATATGGCTCATCATCAAGACTAAGATCACCATCAACATTAACATTAGATGATGGAACCACACTAGCACTTGCACTAAAAGTATGTTGACTACTTGACTCCTCAAAAATTGAAGAAGATTGTGCAATTGCAGCCAAAGAAAGATCTAGGTCAGCTCACTCTGGTTCTACATCCCACATCTTTGCTGCCCCTTCTTTGTACTCATCCTCTTTGTGAGTAAGAAGGCGCAAGTTGGAATGAATAAAAACTAGCTCCTTTGCTTTGCTTGATGCCAATTGCGCTTCACTGAGTGGATGAAGGAGTATGTACTCCAATTCCACTCAGCTGAAGAAGAACTAGCAACCTATTGAAGCAAAGGGAACTCTCATTAGAGTTGTTAAATTTAAAAAAATGTAAATCAAACTTCAAACTCGAAAATAACACATTTTAATTTAAAATTTTTAAATGATAAAAATTTAGAAGTTAAAACTTACTTGAGATAAAAATTTTATTGCAAGAACTTGGAGGTGTGGCATCTTGTAGCCATTGAGGTACCACCAAGAGTGAGCATCCTTCTTATATTTGTCACAGAGAACAAAAACACTTTGATCACTAGAGACAACAAAACCAACAAATTCAGTTGAAACTGCATCTTCCATTTCAGGATCAGGGAAGAGTTTAACAAGAGCTTTCCTAAACCCTTTGTTGAGATCATGGTATGGTGGCACTTTGTTTGGTATAGCAAGAATTTGTACACCATAAAATTTTGGAGTCAAAGCGAAGGCAAGAAGATGGAGTGGGGTGGTCATTTTGTTCCACCGGTCAATAGAAATTGCATGCACCTCTTTGAAGAAGGTTTCTTCAGGATCTTGCTCTTTTTCACATATGATGGTTTTCATCTTCGCAAGCATTGAGTCGATGCCATCATAAACCTCCCCCAAGCATGGCTTATCCATGTCAGTAAAGCGTATCATGCTTATTATGGGCTTGGTGAAAGCAAGAAGATATTCCACCCGATCCCACCAAGTGTCATCTAGGATCTTTTATTTTAGATTTGCTACCCTCTCAGTGTTTGATTGCCTCCATATAGACCATGATTGACTAATGACCATAGCAGAAAGCGCCTCTCGCACCTTCACAAGTTGTCTCAAGACTATTGTGTTGGATGCAAATCTAGTCTCAGCCACCTACTTGAAAATAAAAATTAAATAATTAAAATCAATTCTCAGCCACCTATTTGAAAATAAAAATTAAATAATTAAAATCAATATATATATATATATATATTCTAAACAAATTATTGAAGTAAAACATAACATTAAAAAAATGCAATGTTTGAAGTTTGAGTTACCTACAGTAGCTCTAGTCGTGAGAATGATCTAAAAATAGCTTGCGACATGTGGTGATTTGTTATGAACATTTGGATCTCTTCAGCTTTAGCATAGACTTGTTTGATCCAATTTATTTTTGTACCCAACTTCTGTAGCATGAGGTTGAGGGAATGCATGGCACAAGGTGTCCAAAATATATGTTGGAATCATGCCTCAACTATCATACTAGCAGCTCTACAACTCTGCACATTGTCCGTTTTAATTTGGACAACATTTTGAGGTCCCACTTCATTAATGCACTGTATAAGGATGTTAGCAATAAATTGTGCATCTTTTACCTGCCCCTCACAATCCACAACTTTTAGAAACATTGCCCCTTTAGGGCAGACTGCAATCACATTAATTAATGGTCTATTTCTTGCATCCTTCCATCCATTGGAAATAATAGACACACTTGTTTCTTTCCATGAGGTTTTGATGGGAGATAATGCATCTTCTGTATGTTTGACCTCCCTTGACAATATAGTGGTACGCACCTTCTCATAACCTGGGCTTGTGTACCCCTTTGGAGCTTCATTTGCTTTTCTTATCATGTCTTGCCAATAAGGTGATCTAACAACATTGAAAGAGATACCATTTGCATAGAGGCATCTTCCAAGGGCTTCGTCAATAATCTCTCTTGCATCATTATTAAATGCCTTCTCCAATGGTCCCTTTGCTCTCTTCAAAACATTAGCCTCATTGACATTTTCAACTTCGATTCTTCTCAAAGAAGGATGGCTTTCTACTACAATGTCAGGGCGACCACCATGTGTGCGAGATGAAGAAGTAGGTGGCTTCTGTGAGACCCTTCCTATACTCAATGGATGCCCCATTCTATTTTGAACCCTTGCATTTGCTTCCTCTTGCTCCCTAATATATTCTACTATTTTGGTAAATGGTATACGTATTTTATTTTTTCCTGGACATCCTTTAATTCTCTTCCTAGGAATTGCACACAGATGTGCTTTCTCCCCGTTGTAGGAACTAGTGTATTTCTTATCACACTTGGGGCATATCCAAACACATGTCCCCCCATCTGGATCTTGCTCTACTATTTCTACATGTCTCCATAGTGGTGAAGTCGGGTCAATATTGAATGAGGGATTAGTATTACCGATGGAACCTGAACTAGTTGCCATGATATTTAGAAAGTAGAAACAATCTCTACGTGCAACAAACCTGCAAGTAGCAATTTCAAATTTTAAAATTGTTAAGAGAAGTTTGATTAAATTAATTAATCAAATAAGAAACTTATTATCTAAAATTCTAAATTGTAAATCTAAACATCAAATAATAAATTCTTTAAATTATATAATTATAATATATTAATATTATATTTTAAAAATTATATATATTATTAATAATTTAATTATATAAGATAATAAGACTAAGTAAAATAATAAACTGTATATAAATAATATTTATATTATGAAATTAGAAATATGTAAAATTATATATATTAACTATTATATATTAATATTATGAAATATTTAATATGTAAATATTTTCAACATTATATTATATATATAATAATTATATTATGAAATATGATAATATCTAAAAGACTAAAACATTAAAAAATTTAAATTTAAACTAAAAAAAAATATAAAGCTTACATATTTACGAAATCCGAAATCTGACCAGATTAAAAAAAACAGAAAAAAAACCGTAAATCAAAAATGAAAAAACAGAAAACCCTACCCCTTCTACCCGCGTTTCCTATCTTCTCTTCGCCTTGGTCGTGCCTATGTTTTCCTGTTTTCTAGGCTGCGTGAAATACTTCCTCCACTAGTTCGCACATTTTATGTGTAGGGTTGCGCGATATTTTTGCAATCGAAACAAAACACTCAGCTTTCGGCGAAACAAAACAGAAGGTGAAATGAAACATGTGAAATCCGCGTTTAAGCTGGCAAATATTCACCCTAAAATTCACATTTTTCGATGAAAAAGGTCAAACGAAGTTTGAAAACGGTCAAAAAGCATGTTAGAATCACCACGTCAATTGTCGAATCTCTTGGAATCGTCCACGTGAAATCAGAATCGTACCCACAGACGAAAAAATGATTCCTGTGCGATTCCACAAGGATTCATACCAGATTCTGTTTTTGAATTGATTCGTACCTGGAAAGGTTGGCCTAAGACTAGCGATTTAGTAACCTAGCATTGGCAAAATAGATTGGGTTAAGGTAGCAATAGCCAAAGCTAAAGACATACAAATGTTTGTATGTAACAATCACACTTCACTTGCACCGTTTCGGTCTTATTCAAAGAAATGATTCCTCAAACCAATTGAGACTAGATATGCTAGCTATTTTATTTTGTTGAAGAGGATGTTGGAGGTGTAGGTTGCTCTACAATCCATGGTGTTTTGTGGAGAGTGGAAAAAGTGGGCTCAATCAAAGACAAAAGAAGGGAAGGTGTGAGAGAAAGGGTGCTTAATGACACTTGGTGTCCAATATCAGGAAGAAAAAATGTTTTGAGTTTGTTTTGCTTTTTAATGAAAATATTAAGTGTTCATGTCATAATTTTTAATTTAAATTTTTTTTAAATGTTGCTTGCAGATGTATTTTCTCTATCATATCACTTGTTGTCGGGGTAATCAAGTATGCAGATATAGACTCTCCTAGCCTTGGAGAGATTTATGAGACTTTTGATATCATGTTTGATCAAATGAAGCAAGCAATTCATGACAAGGATCCTGGATCACAATTCTATGAGGAGCATATTAGGCCTATTGTCACAAAGAGGTGGAACACAATGAACACCCCTCTTCATTTGGCTACCTATGCTTTTAATTTGAAGTGGTTTGCTCCTAGACTTAGCCGAATGCTTCCTTTTGAGGATGATGAGGTAATGGAGGGGCTTATGGAAGCCCTTCATAAAATTTATAGCACCGAGGAGGCAACCATACTTCGAGAGAAGTGGCTTCAGTTTTCCGATCTTTAGGGTCTGACATTCAACAAACCAGATGCTGAGACAGATAGGGCCACTATTGCACAAAAAAACCCCATTGGATGGTGGAAATTTCATCGGAAGGACACACCATAGTTGAAGCAACTTGCTATTCGTTTACTCTCACAAATTGCTTATTCCTCTGTTGCAGAGACGAATTGGTCCACCTATGGCTTCATCCACTCAATTAAGAGGAACAGGCTTACCTCGAAGCGAGCAGAAAAACTAGTTGCAGTTCATATTTCCTTGAGACTTCAGGATTGACAAACTATTGAGTGTTGAGAAACTCCAACAACACGTTGGGATGCTGATCTTGAAGATGTTAGGCAGATTGATGAGGAGGAGGTGCAACCAGGAATGGTTGGGCTTCCATTGGATGACCCACTTCAGGCAAAGAGTGACAGTGACAATGATAGTTCTTTTGATATTGATAGCCTGAATGAGGCATAGTCTCATAGATTGTTGTATTTTGAAGTTTGAGATTTTGAGTTATTTGACTTTAATTTTAAAATTTGAACAACAAAATGCTTTTATATTTAATACTGCTGTCATGAATCTCATGTTTAATTTTTTTGCTGTTTATACTGCTGTTATACTACTGCTGTCATGATTTATTTACATATTGATATTGTTGCTATCAGTTATTGACATATTTCTCTCTTTCTCTCCCTCTATATAATATATTTTGAAAAATTCATATATGGCCAACCCCCCTGCTGTCCCCCTACTGTCCCCAAAAATTGACCCTCGGACTGCTGTCCCCGAAATGCATCCCCTGCTGTCCCCCCTTCCCCGTCTCTGAAACGCTGTGGAACACAACATTATTTCAAAGAAAATCAAATTAAAAATAAAAGGGCAAAACAGTATAGAAATATTATTCTAGCAATTTGTGCAGAATCACTAATGTTCTTTCACTTTCCACTATTCTTGTCCATTATAATTCTAGTTAAATTTTACTTGTGTGGATCCATGGGTATGTTTTGTAGACCATATAATGTTTCATTGTATGCACTCGATTCTTTGGAAGGCTTGTGATAAGGATTTGAGAGGTTTGACTATAAAAGTCTTAAGCCCACAGGCTTTCTGTCTGACCAATTGTAATTTTGGTCATGCTTGTGAAGGCTGATTTATGTGTCATCTGATGGAAGCATTAATATGTACGTTAAATTTATATTTTTTAAATTTGTTAAATCTGATTGATTATCAAACTGAATTTTAAGGTGGTTATCAAGAATTTCTAAAACAATTTAAAGGGTAGCCGTACTAACTGAACTGCAAACAAGTCGACCATGTATAAGTTATGATCTATATTAAGATACTCATACTCACAAGTTTGGCCTAAGAGATGTAAATAAGGCTTTTATTTCTGCTTGTTTGATAAGGGGGCTTATGTTAGGAAAAATGAGCAAGTGTTATGCACCCCATACACTCATGTATAAGAACAATGTGAAGGGAAAGATATTTACTCAATGTCCTTTGTCTTTGAACCATGGATTTCATGTAGATTTGTTTGGATTTCATGTAGCTTTGTTTCTTGGTTTTGTGTTGGTGATAAATTTTGTAGCTCAAACAAATTTTGTTTGAGGGAAATTATTAGGTGTACGTATTTCTTTTGCAGAAGTAAGTTGGCCATAACATTTCCTATGTTTAGGATGAAAAGCATACTAATGCGAAATGTTTCTGATATCTTCCAATGGTTTTATTGGATATTATTTCAGATACTGCAAGAGAGGTGTGAAGAACCGAATGTTGATTCAGTAAGCTTGATTATCTGTTTCTTTTCTTTGAACCACTTTTTTCCTATTTCCAACAAAAGTAAAAAGGGCAGATTATGCTCATAGCAAACAAAGTGCATTTTCTCCCATTCTTGTCACGAAGTATTTACTTTAAGTGGTTTTATTGTAATGCCTGGTGTAATGTTTCTCTTCTCTTTGTGAAGGGGAGTTACAATCTGGTCAGAAAGTGTGTTGCAGGACAGATATATGATTCAAGTCCTATAGATTTCATTAGCGAATTGGGTGCTAACTTTGTAGTCCACCCTACCGTCCTCAAGTTAAATCATCCACCGAGAGTGCTAAGATGGGGAGCTCAGGCTACAGCTTGGGCCTTGGATGCTCTCTTTCTTAGTAGGTTTGAAGCACAACGTGCTGAACACTGGCAGACTTTGTATTCATCAGTGGTAAATGAACCCATCCTCACTGTTTTGAAATACTTTGCTGAGTGAATTTCCATCTAGTCTGGAAACTTGTATGTAACTAACCTAGCTCAATTACCATGTATAGAATATGGGTCCAGTCCTCATATTGTGCTCTGAAGATGACGATCTTGCTCCATTTGAGACAATCTGCAATTTTTCTTCTCATATGCGTGATCTCGGTGGGCAAGTGAAGATAGTTGCATGGAAAAGTTCCCCTCATGTTGGTAAGCAGCACAATGTTTAAATTTTCATTGTTTAAGCTAATAAAATAATCCTTCATGTTCAGATCTTAGATTGTTAGGTTGGACTAGTATCAAAATCTTCCTTTTATTCTACTTTATGGAAAACCTGATTAGAATAATTTGATGGTTATTGCAATGTTTCTATCCTAAAAATAAAACTGTTCAATGTCTTCATAATGAATCTAAATTTTGTATACACAATGGCAGGCCATTACAGAGATCATCCTGAGGAGTACAGGGATGCTGTTGTGATGCATCTCAGTTCAGCAACTTCTCATTTCTCTGCTAGAATGGGAAAATTATTGCAGCAGGGAACTACAGGTGGACAATCATACTGCAAAATGTCCAAGGTTGTTTGTGATGCAGATGAGGTTACAGCTGATTCCCTCGTGACCAGGCAAATGAATCTTTCCACCTTAACAAGTTGTCCACAATTTCAAATTCGTAAACATATTGGATCTTATGCAGATGGGCAGAAGGAAGAATTAATAGATATTGTGAATTTTTCTAGTCCAAACGCCGAGGATATGCCAGGAAAGCTTCCATTTGATATAGATATGCCAAAATATATTGAAGATTGGGAGATAAAACCTTCTAGTTCATCGCTACATATGTTTAATCGATCTGTCAGCACTCGTGCCAAATCAGGCTCGATTAATCCTACTAGATTCATACGTCGTTGTAGATTGTGAATGGTAATTTTCATATGAAATGTATATAGAAAGTCAGCTTAGTAATTTATTAATAAGGAGTCTCCAATGTTGGAACATGTGAAGATTCCACCCCATTTATTGGTTAAAAATCCTGATTGTGAATATAAAGAGGCTATGTGAAGACTGAAATTTGGCTTGTACCATGTGTGTAAAATAAGCATGGAAGTAGCATCATTGGAGGATAGGAGAATCTCGGTCAATGGGTTGTTTACTTTTCGAAAAGGTGTCCCTTATTCTAGAATACTGTTGTATACTCACTAACCTGGACAACCAATCTATACAGTGTAATCTTTGTTCTTCTTTCTTTATCCTGGCTAAGGTGTGTGACCTTCGAATAACTCCTCTATTTGCTATTTGCCATTTTCATAAATGACTTGGTATCAAATAGAAGTTAACTATTGTTTTAGCATGCTTATACCTTGGATATTCCAAAATGCCCATTGCTATCTTTATATTGGGCTCTTAAGTAGAACACTGTATAACTTGAGTTGGAAGTTTTGGATATATATTGCTGTGATTGTCTTATACTTTAAATAAGTGGAAGAAAGTCCCAAGGAAGATGCCATTTAGTTCTGTAAATGTATCACTCGCAATCTAGTTTTGTTGACCACACTGTACTATATATATATATATATAATTTTTTCAGCTTATTTCTGAGTACACAATGTGCAGTGAAAACAACACAATACTATGTGATTCCTATTCTAACAGTCTTTGCTGTCCTTTGATAAATGGAACGTCTTTGAAGTTGGTTACACATCTACTCATCAAGACTATTCTGATAGTTCTTTATAGCTTTTTGTAGTAGGAGCTTGTTATGTTGGCAATATTAAAAAACTTCACCTAGTTTTAGATAATTCAATATATGCTGTGATATTAAATGGAAGACCTGTCAAGGAGCTAAGACATTGGCAACCATTGCACAAATAATACTGTGCAGCCCTAATAGTAGGTCTACCCAGTTTATCCTCCAAAAGCAACAGGAATGACATTCGGGTTACTTAAATAATTTACTTAAGCCTCCGCCACTGATTTATGAACATTTATCAGTCTTGAGTTTCTACCTTGAACATTTGAATCTTCGATGATGGATGGTAATTTACAAACAAGTCTGTCAAAGTTAACTCTTTAGGGATAAGATATAGCGCTAATATTAATAAAGTCACAAAAGTGTTAGACTTGAATTAATCTTATCCTAATTCAAATTAATAGATGTTGGGTGGTTGGTTACTACTGGTAAGTTTGAGAGTTATTATTTCAATGTACTATATGTGTATGAGTATTGTGAATGAAGATTGCCCCTATTTATGATTTTGCTTGTGAAGATTTGTTGTAACAATTGGCATCTGAGTGATAGGATCATTTACCTGTGAAGAATGTTCTGGATGTAGTAGTAGTAGATATTGCGTCCATCAAGGATGATGAGTACAGTTTCAGTTGTCATATAAAAGTAGGATTGCTGCTGTTTATTAAGCTTTACAAATTCCAAAGTGTAGCTAAGATATTGCCCTCATTCGCGCCCAGTAAGGTGATAAATTGGAGATCCAGATGTAAAGGGAAAAAAACCAAAAACTTATTTGTTCTATTTCATGAGTTCAAATCTCTTGGGATCTGTAGCTCTGCGAGCGTCCTGTTCTATCAACAAATCCACCTTAAGGTAAGGGAATCTTTTCATTTTGTTTAATTCCTAGTTCTAGAAAATTACAAAAAATATCATTCAGTGTTTTTATTTATTAGATTTTCATATCCACGGTTGGGAATGATATTGTTTTGTCAGGAGATAAATGTTTTGACACTAGAATCATGTTTCTCTCCGTGAGATCAATAACCATTGTGCAGCCAATTTGTGCTTGGTGTGGAAGGAGCATCTTTTTTTTTTTCTCTCCGTGAGATCAACAACTACTCTCTTGCAACCTCGATCTCTTGCAACTTCTTTCTCCTGTGACCCTTATTTCCTTATTATTCCTGCATTTTTGTATCCATATAAGAAGTGGTGGCAAGAAGCAATGGGCCGTCTACAACGTTCTTTTGGAAGACCTTGGACACGACGATTTCCAAATTTGTAGTCGGCTCCACTCTTTCCACCACAAAAAAGATTTCCAAAAATGGTTGGGAATGAAAGTAATGTTTTGACACTAGAATAATGTTTCTCTCTGTGAGATAAATAACCATCGTGCGGCCAATTTGTGCTTGGTGTGGAAGGAGCATTTTTTTTTTTCTCTCTTCGTGAGATCAATACCCTTATTTCCTTATTATTCCTGCATTTTCGTATCCATATAAGAAGTGGCGGCAAAAAGCAATGGGCCGTCTACAACGTTACTTTTTTTTTTTAGCAAAGAAGGGTAAAAAATTATTAATCAGAAAAGCACATTAGTACAATTAGCAACAGAGACAAGAATCCATAGATGCCCAGAAGGCCAATGAGACAAAGAAAAAAAACCATAATTGAACCATGCCCACCTAGGGGCCAGTCCATCAGCCTCCTTAACCTTGCATATCTGCATGAACCAACCTCTGCAAATTAACCAAATAATCCTTGGGTAGTTGCCCCCAATCACTAACTTGCCAATCTCCTTGGTCCTTCGAAGCCCACTTAGCAAGGTAATCTGCAACACTGTTCCACTCCCTCGGTATGTGGACAAAGGAAATCTCCTCTAGGTAACTACTCACCCTTAGGATTTGTCTCACCACCATAAGGAGGAATAATGACATCACACTTACCCTGAATAGTCTCTTGAATCATACACAACCTATTGCTAGATCTATTGAACATCCAAAGATTGAGCTTGGAAAATTCTTCGATTCCTCTCAAGCCAAGTTTGCCAAAGGATACAAGAGGGCCCCATTGGATCTCAAAAATGTAGGTTACAAATCCTAAGAGGATGCCAAGCTCTATGATCGACTTGCAATGTTCTTGAACCAATGAATGGAGATAACCTATTTGGTTGATGACTCCCTATACTTCAGGCTTTGCTAGACCTAGGCGGGTAAACCTTTATAATGGAGCAGATTAGAGGAATGTATGATTTGGTTGAAGTGATGGATTTACCCAAAATAACAAATAGTGTAGGGTAGATGAAAACTTGTTAATTACTCCTACTCTTAGTATTGAAAATGTGAATGTTTGAATAAGGTTTTATGGAATTCTAAAATAAAAAGGGTATGACCAGTGCCTGCGTCTGTTGAGTTAATGGAGTCAAGAGGTGAATGATATGTGACTTACTTACTAACTATAGTTCTAATTGTTTGACATTTATACTTATTTATATTTTGTATAAACGTGCAAAAATGTGACTGATAGATTCTACTTATTGATCCAATTGATCCTACCAAGTTATTGTGATTTATTAAAAGGGTTTTAATCCTTCCTTGAAGGAAACAATTAAAAAAATCACACAATAACAACAAATGTGTATTGACAAATGAAGTATATCCTCAATTTGAATAAGAAGACAACATCAATGTGGAGACAATTTGACAATCTTATCAATTACCTAACTCTTCTTACCGATCCAAATGTTACCTCCAAGTTACTATAATCAATCAAAAGAATTTTAATTCTTTAATAGAAACCAATTAACTTGATCACACAAAAACAACAAACGTGTCTTGATGAAATTGAAATATCAACTTGGATACACAGATTCAAATAACAGAGAAATAACAATATGGAGACAGCTAGATAATTGCGCAATTCAACAAGCAATAGACACCAGATCTTAGCCACCAGATTAAAACTTCTTCTCCATTATATATATCTTCAAATAGTATGCATTATAACAAGAGTTCTTGAATAGATGAGCAAGATTTTGCAATTTATCTTCTTACTATGCCTACTCTAAAATAAATATGTTGTGATCATCCCTCTAATCATCATAAGTTCAACATATATATCAATATCTTGAAGGGGCATACCCCTTCACAAGAGTCTTTTGGAATTAACAACAATTAAACATAAACAATTAAGCTCTAGTGAGCCATAAATGAACTTTTGTCATATGATCTAAATAATCCTGTCTCTAGTGAGTGCCAACATCTTCAGAAGCGTTCCTTGCAACTATCTCCATGATCACCATTTTCTCCAAATGCTCACATGTCTCATCTAGCGCTGATTCCTTGTTCTTGGCTGCTTCCAAGGCTCCCTGTAACATCAATCTACACTTCATCCATCCATTCTGGTCTTTCAACTCTCCATCATCTTTGAATAGTGCAGACACTCCCTCTTTCGCAGCATCAATGAACCCCTTCACATTTGCTTGAAGTTCATTAGAGTACTTGTGTTTTCTCATAATATCTTCAACAATTGTGGTGGCTCCACTGTCAGAAGTATTTTTCTTTTGTGTTTCTTGGATTTTCTCCTGAATTCGGTCACTTATCTTTTTATGCTTCTGAATTGCAACATAACTCTTGGAATGGGTCACCCACAACTTGTTCATCCAAACCATCAGGTTGGTGTGCCTTTTCTGGAACATTGCGAGAGTGCATCAAATTTGGCTTTACTTACTAGAGCACGTACATTTGATTCTTCACTCTTATCCTTTGATTGTGAGCCTTCTCCTTGAGTTAGTAATCTAGTAGATCCCTTGAGTGTATCTTTGACCATGCCCTTCAAGAAATCATTTTCTTTAAGCATCTTCTCATTGTTCATTTTCTACGTCTCTTTCCTTGATCAACATTTGAATCTGTGCTTTATTTAATTTGGCTACATTAATGCCAATGTCAACAGTAGCCATATGATTAGTTTCTCCTACCTTCAATGTCATTACATGGCCAAATGCCCTCTCAGTGTCAATGATCACAAATTTCTTGTGTGGGGGATACAAGGCCCAAATCATGAGAGAATTTTCATCAGGATTATATTTTGATCCTGTATATACTTCTGTAACTCCTTCTGGACTAAGCTTGTGTGTAGCACCATTATCATGCAAAAAACTATCAAAGACAAGAGTTGAATTCAAATCTAAATCAGGGAAAATCATTACACCAGACTCCTCCAACAATTTCCTTCCTCTTTCTGGTGTCATATCCTTCATCTCATTTTCCACATCTAATTTCAAGGTGTTCAACAATTGGGCTTCATTGCTAGGTGTAATATCTGAGACAAATTCTCTTATTGATTTCCCTTTTTGTTTGTACAAGAATGATCTAAATTTAGGAGATTTTATAAATTTATCATCAGAAACAAAGGATTTATAGGCTAGCTGCCTTGTATCTGTATCAGAACCTTCTTCGACTTCTTGTTCTCTATTGGGAGGTTGATATTCCTCAATTCTTAACTTAGAAATTTTGTCAGTTTGACCTTGATATTCCCTTTCACTAGCATACTCTTCACCTCCAGAAGACAACATTTTTGCCTCTTCTATTTCCTTCATTTTCTGCTCCATCTTCTTGTTATATTCATCAATGGCTAGTTCAACTTCCCTCTCTTCCATATTTCCGATTACATCATCATGCGGATAGTGCATATGAACATATCCACCCAAATTTACTTTCTTTTTGGCAAAGTCAATGTACCCCTCAGGATCAAATCCCTTTCTTGGTGGAGCCTTCTTCAAATTGAAATGTGATAAGTTATTTAAAATTAGATCATACCCTTTTTTTGATAGCATAGTAAAGTCTCCAAAGCACAATGTACTTGGCATGAACGACTGTTTCTCATAGGCACTTAGATTCATAACACTTGAATACTCCATCTGTCTGACAATTCCCAAGTATGCAACCCTGTTTGACACTGTTTTTGGTAGAAGAAAGGTGTATCCTCGAAACCATATACCCTAATCATGGTGGCATCAACATAACAATACCAATCGCCCCAATTATGACCAACAATTGTAGGTCCATTGAAATCTTTTAATCTCACTGGTCAAAGAATAATCACAGGGGTGATTATAAAATCTATACAATATCTTAATGAAATATTCCTCAAAATGAACATAATTAGAATTCACAAATCTGCTATCCCAAATAGCGGTCCACAATTGTACTGGTAATGGCTGACCTTCCTTATTAGATTGTGTAATTCTCAATTCTTCTGGCCACATCCCTATCTCCTATCCATAGTACAATATCATATGCATGAGGATAGAATAATGCTTGAAGTGCAGTGTGGGAGATCCATTTTTGATTGCCATTAACCCTAAGTCAATATCTTTGGAAATGTAAGAGGAATAATTGAATGGTCTTGCATTGTGGAGTTGAATATCTGCTGCAATCACCATTGGTCCTATTGACATGAATTCAAAGGCTTTAGTCCCCAATACTTGACACATTGAGAAATATGTGTGTTTTAGGTAGGGTTCAAATAAATCTACATGAAAAGGAGGCCCATTGTTGTCTTCAAGTGGGACAAGGTCTCCATCCTTCCTAGGTCTATGTAATGGCAATCTCCATCCTTTATAAGTTGTGTCCATTATTCAACACTCCCTTTCCAAATCCTCATGTACAATTGGCTCATCACATGTGTCACTTAGGTTAAAAACTTCAGAAATCACAGTCTTGGACACATGTATGAAGGTTTCACCTTGAAAGTTGCAGATAGATTTTAGGTTGGGGTTGTAATGCTTAGCCAGGAGTTTCACAAGTTCTACATTCACAAATACATTTGGAACGACCAATTTTCCCAAATTGAAGTTCCAGGGATTGCACACTGGTTCAAACCTATTTCTTCGATAATAGTGGAACATGAATAACTCATATCCTCTAACAGGGGTCCATGCATCTCCTATATGTTTGCATTTGTCTTCAAATTTTTCTACATCGACCCTTAGTTGTGCAAACTTCCCGGCCTTTGGCCCTGAACTGGGTAATTGTTCAATAAGGTCTTGGTTCAATTTTCTTTCTTTTGTTTTCAATTCCTCCCCCGTTTTAGTTATCTATTTTTTACTTTTGGTTTGATTACCCTCACCTTGTTGCTTCCTACTCTTTGCTTTCACAGAACTCGAACCCTCCATTTTCAATTCCCCAAGGAAACAAAATCAAATGATAATTTATCAATTATAAGGAAGTTCGTAAGCTTACTTGTGAATTCCTGGCCACATTGTATTTCTCGTCTTTTGCTCAGCCTCCCGTCCTTGCTTACTGCAACTTCTGAAAATTCCTTTTGTTTTAATATCTATTGGTCATGAGTATTCATATGGAGTTCATTCGTGCAACCATTAATGTCCGCCACTGGAATTGAATGCAACAACTCTTCAAATTTTGAAATGTTAGAGCGAAAACATATTTCATCGGTGAAACCCCTAGCTCTCATGCCGATTTGTGTTCTTCATTTGGTGCCACCTTTGTTTATACACTCATAAACAATTGCCAAGACATAACTGAATGTCCTTTCGATGTGGAGTGTCCCCTTGATTTATCGTTCTTGGTCGAGAAGACTGCACAATTCTCCTACAGATACTATGTAACTGGCCTTTCTCCCGTTTTTCAACTCATATTACTTCGGGGAGAAAATTGTAAAGTTTTCCCGATGTCAAAGCAGTTTGGACCACTAGAAGTCTTTTCAATCATTGCCCAGTGTCACTCCGATGAATAGTGATCCGTTCTTATTCCCATCGGCTTGACTAGAACCATTGTTGAGAGAATAGAGTATTATTCCGATGTTTTTAGTCTTCCTGACATGTTTCTTCCATTGCTTCATTCATTTGGACGAGTCGGCAAGACTATCCCCGAAACTTCCTTCATTGGTGTGACCCATAAGGTCGGTGAGATCTACGTAATTCATTCCGACTATACAAGTCTCTCCGATAGTTGTTCTCCTTCTTTGTCGGCGAAAGAAGACATGTTTCTCGCTGATGAGATTTCTATCGGTGTGAGTCGAGAGCTCGACATGATTTGAAAACTTCGCTCCGATTGCTTTGTTCTTTCCAATAAGCCTTTATCGGTGGAAGGACAAACATGGTCTTCTTGATTGTGTAATTCCCAAGGTCCCCGATCGCTATGATCACATTCATGTCTTCTCGATATTGTAGAAAATGTTCAAATGAAGGGCTCTAAGATTTGTTGATTGGTAAGACAAACATATGACAATGTTCCAAACCTATGCCAAATACTCACGACATGAGAAGCAACTCTGCTATATTTTGGCTCAGCAAGAAGTGATAATGGCGCTGGATGATGAAATGACAAATGACAATAAAAAGCAAAGAGGGAACTTGTAGAACTAGGAAGAAAATTCCAAGACAAATATATATCGGGGAGACCAACCCCTTCCATGACAAGGATCAGTTGCCTTGTAATTTTGCTCAATTGTGATCAAGGAAATATTTGTATGTAAAAGGCCATATTCATGGGACCATGGGCTACAATATGGATTTGGTCAGACAAATTTCAGCAATTTGTATTGATCACAAAATTAATGTGAGGCGAATTTCTGTGGGGACTAGGAGATAAGTAGGTGGAGGCTGGTGAAAATGTGAGAATTTTCCAGTCATAACAAGCCCTAAATTTCAGGCCACCTGGAGACTTGAATCCTTAGCAAGCGGTCTCCCCATACTTCTCCAAAACTCCACAAGAGACGAAGCATGCACACACGCTTGCTTCCAAGCCCCACACCAATAGTGCCACATGAACCTAACAAAAGAACATTGGAAAAATAGATGTGAGGAGGAATCCTCACTGCATCCACACAAGATAAATTGAAGGACCCTAAAATCCACACTTCCTCAAGTTCTCCCAAGTGAGACATCGATCTTGAGCCACAAGCCACAAAGAAATTACACTTGGGCTAGGAAAACTTATTCCAGGTATTCTTCCAACAAGAGACTTCCCCTCCACCATACTTCTACCTTCCAAGAACTTGATAGCCAACTGCGATCGAGTACACCCCTCTCGGGTCAAGAATCCACACAAAGGTGTCATCCAAAGAAAGGGAACTACATCCCCTTCTTGCTAGTATTCAAAAAATCTCCTCACGATCCTCCATCGAACCTCTTGGTGGCCATTTGTGGGGGGATTTCCATCTAGACACCTCGACATGGCCCACCCTTGCTCTTGCTTTAAAATCTGCCACCTTAGCCTAACCAGCCTCCAAGAAGATGCAACCTAATCTCCAAAGATGTAGGTACAAGGACAGGGTTGGGGGATGACCATCCCAAGAATCAGACAAGAATAGGGCCCTAGAGCCACTATTACAAATCCAGAACAAGCCCTGCTTGATAAGACTGGCCCCTCTCTGAAGGGTATCCCAAATCATGGAGCCTCTTCCAGTCACCCGATACCTAGGAACATCAATATTCAACACCTCTTAGGTATTTACTCATCAAAATCCTAGCCTAGGATTGGTCCTAGTTAGTGCACCATCTCTAGTATAGCTTAGCAACCAGGGCTTGGCTAGTGAGAATAGCTTGTCGCAGCCCAAGTCCTCCCTCCTGCTAAGGTCTACAAATGTCCTCCCACTTGACCGGAGGCCACTTTGAAAAATCCAAGTTCCTAGACCATAAAAATTGTTTGGAAAGAGATTCCAACTCCTTGATAAAACTTAAAGGAGCCACTTGCACCATACATTTGTAGATAGGGAGAGCTTGAACAACTGATTTTAGAAGCACTCTACCTGCAAAGGAGAGCCGCATGACAGTCCAATGACTAACTTTACCTTTAAACTTGTCTATTATCTTTTGCTAGGTCTCTTGCGGCAAAGGGCTCGCAAAGATAGGGACACCCAGGTACTCCAAGGGAAGAGAACCAATCTAAAACCTGAGAATCCTTGCAATTCTTGACTGAATCAAAGGAGGGGTGTTGAAAAAAAAAATGGACGACTTACCCTCATTTACCTTTTGACCCGACACAGCCAGGTAAATATCTAGAGCATGTCTGAAATTGGTAGCTTCCCTGATCTTGACCACTCCCAATAGAGTAGTATTGTCAACAAACTAAAGGTGAGACTACGTAGGAATACCAAACCCCCAACTCCATCCCTGAATGAGCCCTTGTCTCACATAGTGCTTTATAAATCTTCCTAACCCCTTAGCCAGAATGATGTAGAGATAAGGTGACATGAGATCTCCTTGTCGAAGCCCACAAGAGGCTCCAAAAAAATCGATAGGCTCACCATTGATAAGAATAGAGTAAGAGGTTGAGGTAACACAACTCATTACCCAATCTATCCATTCATTGCCAAACTCGAAGGCACTGAGCATTTTTTGCAGAAAGGACCATCTTACCCGATCATAAGCTTTAGCCATGTCCAACTTCATGAACATAGCCTTTTCCTTGGAGTTAGCCATCAAATGAATAGCCTCAACCGCTATAACAACACCATCAAGGATTTTCCTACCAAACACAAAACCACCCTACTCCTCCGAAATGAATATGTTAAGACAGGATTTTAGTCTCTTTGCCATAATCTTGGAGATGATCTTATAGACCACATTGCAAAGAGAAATTGGTCTAAGAAAATCTAGAGAGTTAACTCTTGTTCGCTTGGGTATGAGCACCAAAAAATTAGCATTCAAAGCTCTCAACATCTGCTTGTTTACCTAAGACTCTTGAACAACTACTAGTAAATCATATTTGACAATATCCCAAAACTCTTGAAAGAATTCAATAGGCAATCTATTCAGACTAGGAGCCTTCCCTTTCTTCATCTAAAAAACAATCCCTTCCACCTCATCAAGAGTGATAGCACTCCAGAGACTCTGATTCATCTCATTAGAGACCACATGAGGAATACAGCTCAGAATAAGGTCTTCTTTCACCAAAGCTTGAGGAGAGTCTTCCTTAAAAAGAGGAAAAATACTGAGTAGCCTCCCTCAAAATATCAGGGAAGGAGGACAGTTGGCTTCCTTGAGAAGACATTAGAGAAGATAACAAATTTCCATGCCTCCTATCTTTAACAATTAAAAAAGAAAGCAGTATTCCCATCTCCCTCCTGAAGTCAATCAATTCTAGATTTTTGTTTCTAGTAGGTGTCCTCCCGCAACACCCATTCATCCAATTCCTTCAAAGCAACTCTTTCATCTTGAAGGGATCTCTCTAAAAGACCATGATCCCGAATCTATCTGGTGATTAAATCAAGGCAATTTTGGGCATCAACTTTGGCCTAGAAAATGTTCCCAAAACATTGCCTATTCCACTTCTTAAGCTAGAGCTCACAAATTGAAGATGTTTCACAAAAGAATACATGGCGGTCCCATGCATATGCATACCTCTCCACCAATAGTCCTTCATCAACTCCTGCAAGGAAGGTTCCCTCAACCACATTAATTGGAACTTAAAGGAAGGGTTCTTATTAACCCCCAACCTGGAAGCTAAGAATTTGATAGGCCAATGGTCATAGACCCTCCAATCCAAAATCTCTGAACTACTCACCCACCTATTGCCAATCCAAAAATTAGAAACTAAGAATCTGTCTAGCCTCTCAGAGATGGAATCCACCCCCCACCTCCTATTGTTCCAAGTGAAGAAACCATTATCGGGCTTGATATCAATCATATTTAACTCGATATTCTCCCTTAGAAGAGTAGATGAGGCATCCAATTTAGCCACACGTCCCCTCTTTTCCACCAGACTGATGATGTCATTAAAATCTCCTGCTATAATCCAAGGGAAAAGAGGGGCTAGAGATCTCACCTGTTGAATGTGAGTCAACATACTGGATTTGCTTGATAAATCTGTAGGAGCATAAACATTAGTAAGGAGGAACACTTCCATGGAGACAAAACTAGAAGTAGCCATTGTCAAAGAATATCTGCTAGACACCTTGTAACAAGCTTGAAGTTTACCCTAATGTTTTCACCTAAGTTTTAACCCATTTATGTGAAAAGATCAAGTTCAACACAAAAATAAAATTTTCCAATACAGTAACATAGATGCATATTTGAAATAAACCCATTCCAAATTATATTGCATGAATAAAGTAACATTACATAATCCAAATAATGAATTCATCTTTCAAATATAATTACATAAAGATGCAAGATCATAGTTGCATAACATAGCTTACAAAAGCGTAATGGATCAACAGTACAATTGTTCAAGATGTCCCCTATTGGAGCACACATCTTCATTTTTTCGTGTTTCACAAGTCTCAGCTGCCAATTGCATGAGGGAGAGCATCACCCAAGTGCTTTTCGGCCAACCACGAACTTACTGTGGTCCCTACACATCTTCCTAACTGGTAAGATGGCCCTACCCTTCAACGAAGAGATTGGTATGTTAATTTTCAAATGTAAGCCTACCTAAGCATGGTGTTGTGTTCTACATAACTAGTGTTGCCATACAGTGGATACCCACCTACATGCATGACACTCCCTACTAGCTATGCAATACTGGCTCATAGTGAACCAACAAGTCTATGCAGTGGCAACTTAAATTTACTCTGGCCAAAGTTTTGATATAAAATCAAACCCACTCTCTATGAAGTAGTGCCGTATGTTTACCCACCCCCTCGCTCGACTTGGAAACTATAATGACCATGAATAAATTTTGACTAGGATCTTCCACATACTACATAACAAGTTTCCATTCCAAAAAATAATGTAATATTCAGGTGATCTAACTGACAAAATATATTATTCCCAACCATGGTTTATCCTAACCCCAGGATCAAACCTTATTACCAACACATGTTTACATAACATCATACATTGGAAATATCAATATAACACTTCTACACAATTTCATTTCCAACATCATAATTTATGCAAGCATACATTTAGTTTATGATATTATGATAATGCCTTCTAGATATTTTTGTTTAACTAATACAACCACATGCTTCAATTATGGTAGTTATATGCTGTAGTGTAGAAAAATGCACACCTTTACATTTTCACACTATGTTTGGGTCCTTTAATTAATTGAAATTAATCAAGCCTCTAATTGACCCAATTATGCATTTAAAAGCCTAATTAATCCTATTTTCCAAAAGGGGAACCTGTATTAAACAATTGCAAACATTAATTAAATTGCCTTGGAAGTTGAGTGTCATGGATTTAGATATTAGGACCCATTCGCCCAAGGGCGAATGGGTCGTCGTTAAGTTGAGGATCTCAATTTTTAATATGTTTTTGGCAACACTTTTATGATTCAAATTCAAATTGCAATTGTTGGCCTTTGATGTTTAATTGTCAAGAAATTAGAAAATTACCTATAAATACAAGGTTTTTTTATCAATTCAATATCTAGAATCAAGAAGCAAGATTATCCAAATTTCAAAAGAGAAAAAATTGTTGTCAAAGGTCTTCAAGAGAAGATTTATCAGTCTTCTACATCAGAATTCAAGATCTAAAGCATCATGTCAAAGTTATTTGCATCTATGCATGTTTTTGGAGCTAACATTGTGATGTAGGTTTCAAGCATCAATTCAAGCATCAAAATCAAAATCCAATCAATCCATTTCGTTCAAGATCAAGACCTTGGAGAGATGTGTTAGACTTCAGTCCTCTAAGGATCTCCATTCAAGGGTTTGGTGAGTTGCAACAAGCTAGTGTTCATTCATTAGTCCTTCCATTCATGTTTCATTTCATTTCAAGGTTTAATTACCAAGACGGGATTTGACCAATGCAAACCAACATTCACCAAAAACAAACAAATTTTCCCTCTCTTTGTATGTGCAGATTTGTAGGTGAAGAAGGATTAAAGATTGATCAAAAGTGCAATTTTACAAAGTTGTCAAAGTTTTCATCAAAGTTGTCAAGACATAGAATCTTACTTGCAAAATTTAATTTCGACTTTCTGACAGTGAGGTCTAGAGAAATCAAGAGTGCAGATCCAGGAGTAGAGGACTGTGAAATCAAATTTTGGATCCCTGTAGCAAGACCCATTCGCCCTAGGGAAAATTTGTCCCAGGAAGACAACAATTTTTGGTCACTGGTACATATCAACTTACCCTTCTCAGATCTACGATAAATTTTCCATTTTTGATTGTTTTATGCTTTAAATTGATGATTCAAGTTTCACATTGCATAATTAAATTCATTTACTATTTTTAGTTTTTCTCCCCAAAGTGCTATTTAGGCATATTTTAGTCCGTTTTGTCATAAGGAAAACAACAAGATCTCTATTAAGGTTGACTCACCTAAGGGTTGAAAGTTAATCTTACCTTTGGGGATATCTTTTTCCTAATGAAATTAATAGAAAGATAGGCCCACACATACCATTTCCCATCCATTTTGGTGAACCTATTTTTCTATGTTTCATATGCATACCAAATTAATAAGGTTTCTCCAATCAACATTCATGCAAGCTCTATATAATATGCAATCATCATTTTCACAAGCACTTGCAAACCACAAGAAAACATGACATCAAAATAGAAAAGAATAATGGATACGAAAGACTAGCATGCCTGGAAATTTAGCTTGCAATGAAGAATTTTCTCTCAAAGCTTAACTTCACGAACTCTGCTTGCTGCTCCTTTCACTATTATCTTGCTTCCAATCTAAACCACTATACTAAACACTCAATCTCACTAACTAATATCTCTCAATCACTCATTGAAATTACTCTCACTTCTCACAACTTGCACCAAAAACTACTGATTTGCACAAAGGAAGCTACAACTAAACAATAACAATGGACAACTAAAAACTAAGAGGCTGCCCTCTATTTATAAGAAATATTGAGAAAACTAATGCTAAAGATCAACTCCCTCATTTTCCACCTCTAAAATTGAATTCAAGAACTCAAAACCAAATCTTCTTCTAAGTTGGTTGACTAAGCAATCTGGGTGCATCATGGCAACAAAAAGAATCAATAGTTTGACACACATATAGTCCCAAGTAAAATTAGTTTCTCTTTCTTGGTTGAGTTCCCTCAATTCTACCAACACATGGTTATTTACCAGATCAAACTCTTGCAATGGTTTCCAACTTGCTTTCCATTTCCCATCATGGCCTTTTGGTTTTCCAGATTGCTGCATATGGTGCCTAAAATGGAGGCTATGATTTGGTTTTACAGTCCTAATTCAAATGTTACTCAAAATAGAACAAAACCCCATTCACCATCTTGCCAACTTGTGGCATGTTGACTTATTCAACTCCTCTTATTTCTATTTATGTGTGGCACTAAATACTTAACACTACTTACCAAATAAATGTATTATCATGGCTTAAATATTGTGCTACAATTTATGCGTAGACTTTAGCTTTTATATCAACAATACCTTTGTTATCGTATGCGCATTATATATGCGTAATATTCAATTTAAACATTGTTCACTCTATCACATTATATATGCAATTGATATTTCATCATATCATTTATTATATATCCATGGATAACTTTAAGAACCATCCACCTCGAAGAAGGTGTAGAAACTTGGCGAATCTTTTATACTTCCTGAAAAAATATTAATTTTATTGGCGAATTCTTTCTTTTTTTTGAAAAAAAATCTCAATTGGCGAATCTTTTGTAATCGCTAGAAGTTTGTGGAAAATCTTGGTGAATTATAATTTTTTTAAAAACCAATAAAATATTTTCATTGGTGATTAAAACCTATTTTTAAACCAATAAAATATTTTGTGGGCGAATTAAACCTGTTTTCAAAACAAAAAAAATATTTTGTTGAGATTAAAACCTGTTTTCAAACCAAATTTTTTTTCATTGGTGAATCAAACCTATTTTCAAACCAATAAAAAAATTTCATTGGAAAATTAAACATAATTTCAAACCAATAAAAAAATTGATTGGCGAAATAAATTGGTATGCCAATAAAAAATCATAGCGCAGGTGGCAAAAATATCAAATGCTATATATTGTTCTATTCTGGAACAAATTTTCTACACATCCAAATTCCTTCATAAAGTGTTCAGAATGGGGACAAGTGTCAACATATTATTATAAGTTCTTATCAGAAGTGTCAAGTGAGCCACTGAGCGAAGTACTATGTCTGAAGCCAAATGTCAGTGCAAATTAATATAACAGACGACCGTTCGGTGAATGTTCAATGGATGATTGTTGTTGCATTTTAGAAGAAAATGTCTGAAGCACTAGACTTGCAAATTCAAACCTTTGAAATAATCCTAGAACCATTAGATTTCCAAATTTCAATGGTTGATCTTTTATTACTTATTAAATCACTTAAAGTCATGACTCAATTTTTACGAAATAATATTGTCACATCGAATTAGAAAATTAATATAATCATTCAACGAATGTTTGATGGATGGCTGTAGTTGCATTCCAAAAGAAAATGTCTGAAGCACTAGACTTGTGAATTCAAACCTCTGGAATAATGCTAAAACCGTTAGATTTAAAAATATCAATAGTTGACATTTTATTATTTGTTAAATCACTTGAAGTCATGACTCAATTTTTTCAAAATAATATTATCACATCAAGTGGTGAATTAAATGTTCAAGTGATGAGTATTGATGCCTTTGTTCTATATATACTTCACCAACTTGATGTTCTTCATATCATTTATAATATATTTGGCTTTGTTTTTTTCTTCTTTATTCACAATTTCACTGTGATATTATGAAGTCTTCATGGCATGTCATGCTACCCAAATGTTTTTGGGAGAAAAGAAGCAAAGATGCATACGATAGATGAAATATGGGTATGGTATTTAATATTCCTTGTGTGCAGGTTGAGGATGATATAAGAATAATTGTGGGTAGGGAATTGCTTCAGAACAACCTTCGTGCTCTATTTTTGAGGTAGCTTTTGCTTTCTTGTCCAATTGCATGGACATTTTTTTGGATAAATATTTGGTGAAGACGCTAGCAATATGTTATTTTCAACCTTTCATTTACTCTCTTTCTTCATTGGAGTTGACACTTGAGCATTACAATTTTGAATTTGGGTTAGCGCTTGTTGGTGGGATCTTTCCCAAAGTTGAATTGGCTGCTTTTACATTGCAAGCTCTTGCTCTAGTTTTTATGAGGCGTGGTCTAGTGTTTGATACGATAAATGAATCATTACAAATCCTGGAGTTTTGGAGGAAGGATTTGGGTGATTCCCTTTTCTTCTCTTCTCTTACTTTGTTCAATTCAATTCACCTCTTTCTCAAACACTCAGTTCAGGGCTTCTGCTATTGTTACGATTTTTTATAGTAATGAATTATCTCTATATTTTTTGTACAACTATTGTAATATGTATTTTATGATTGATTTTTTGTCACGGTTAGTTACTTTTTCGCTAGGTTGGCTATGTACTTCAATCTTTAGCTACTTAAATTTAAACACTTTTCATGGATCCATTATTGCAAATCCTTTTTTCTTTGTTCAATATAAAAATATGGCTTTTAAGATTAATTATCAACATATAGTTTTGATCATAAGTGAGCGAAATTTATTGTGACTTATTAGTGGACATTGAAAATGATTAAGCTACAACAAGCCATTTAATTCTCTATCTTTTCAATGCTTCAAAGTACTCTACTTTCCATTTAATACTCAATATTTTTATCGATTTTCGCATATCCACCATATTGTCTTTCATTGAAGAAAATGTGACTGCGAAGCTATAGATTAATGCCATATGTACCTAGGAAATCTTTAGAAGATTCAAAATTAAGTTCCTCTTCTAATCCAAACAGAACAAAATGTTTGATTTGATAACTTGATATTGAAAATGGAAGAAAGTATGGCACACGTTTTTTATTATTATCAATTTTTGCATATCCATCGGATTGTCTTTATTTGAAGAAAATGTGGTTTTGGTACTGCAGATTAATGCCATATGTACATACAAAGTGAGTGATTGGATAACTTGATATTGAAAATTGCACGCCGTACTGTATATGATGATGTCTTTAATCCAATGATCATTTGAAATAAGATTTGTAATGATTTCATATCATTTGAGTGGCATGCTTGAAAACTTGTTAGCTTGAGGTACAATGTGCATGTAGCCATACATCAATCAAAATAAACATTGTTGGTGTAAGTGTCTCTCACACGATTGAAGTGTTGAATGCACAGGACGATTGAGAGGGGGTGAATTAGTTGTACCTTAAAACTTCAAAAACCTTCATACACATTAGATCCACATTAAGATTATTAACCCTTAATCTATTATGATGATTTAGCATGAAAGGAAAATAACAGAAACTGAAATAAATCAACACCATGCACAAAAGAACAATTTATGTGGAAAACCCAAGATGGGAAAACCATGGTGAGGATTAACTCACAATATAAAGTAATATGAACACCAAATACAATAGGGCTCACTGCCCAAAGAAGAAATGTTCATTGCTAAAGGCTCACTGCCAGAATAGAAAGAAGATAGGGAAGAATGTTACATAGAGAATTCCATCTCAATGCAACAAAGAAATCCACCATGCAATATCACCAACTCCTTCGTAGCTTGACTAAAGAATTGTAGACACCTTTTGATCACTACATCCAACAATCTAACACATGAAAGCTCGCACTACACTTTTCAAATTTGCACTCTAAAACTCTACACTTCGCATCATTTGCATCTCTCTTGTATATCTCATCATCCCTCAAAAAATCAACTCTTATTTATATTATCTTCGACCTTGAAACCCTTCTCCAAGGTCAGCTATACACATCAACCCTACAAATTGAAATTAGGTCAACACCAAAGCACTTTCATGGTGGATAAAAATGAAAGTGAACCATACGGTTCCTTATTTGGGACCCAAAACTATAAGACCACGCTACCACATGCTTCTACAAATAATAAATATCTATCACAATTAGTGTAAACAACAAGTCCATTCATTACTCGTGTAAACACCATTAAAATTTTAAGTACACGCTTCCTTTGATCCAACAACACCTCACAAACAACAAATGTCACTTGAACATAACTTGGAATATGGAAAAACCCTGAAATCCAACAAACTCCTTCGCAACAACTTCCACTAGAGAAATGTACACACCCAACACACTCAGACAACTCTGCCATACACTACAACCTAAGAAATCAAATTTTGAAGCACCAAATCTTGAACCACTTCAATTGAAGTAAGATACTGACACCATAAACACATCTTTAGATCCACAAAACCTGAAACCATACTGCAGAGAAACATAGAGCAAAAACATTTCTCCCAAACACCCCTGCAATACACTTGTCACACACTGGTGAACACCACTTCTTTTATACATCGATCCAACACACCAAATTTTGAATACAACACTTCTGAACACCTTTGATCAACATATCTAAAATTCACAGACAAATCTTCAACCTAGAAGAAATGCAGAGCAACACCAGAACACTAATCTGCAACCCAAAACAACACTGCAACACACTGTTTCCTTTTTTTTATCATTTTTTTTCAAAAGCACTTGAAAACCAAGCATCAAAGACAAATCCTCATCACCTTCATCACTTCCTCATCACCACCAATCCAAATGCAACATAGAAACTCAACCATATATCCATAGTCAGAAGCTTATCAAAGCAACACTAGAGGTTGACATCAGTAGCATACTAATGACAACATAATGCAACTAATCAAAGCATAGATAACACCAACATGCTCTTGAAACAATCCCCTTCAATAATGATCTTATTCCTTCTCATACGGTTGACACCAATGACAACACAAGCTTGTTGACATCAATGACAACACCAATCTGCTCATACTTGTAACATGAAGTTGGTTACTTGGTTAGCACAAAAAAGAGAAATCATACCTCGCATGACTCATGAGTAAATAGGGATTAGGATGGTGAACTGAGAGCTCATAAATGGCCCATAAATAGGGATAGTGAGCACAACTGAAATCTTTCATAGAAGGCTTTACTATTGAGTGCAATATTTTGAATTTTGATAAGGTTTTTCATTTACAAGGTTAATAAGGAATAATATGATGTGGTATTATTGGGGATACTATAAACTCTCTTACATCTAGTTATGTAGTTGTAGACATCTAAATTTGACCACTTCTACATGGTCAAAATCATCTATTATATTCATCTATTCCATTAACAGTGATTAAATAATTTATTTAATCACTATTTTATTTTCTGCCTAAGGTTCCTGAAGTATCTAATTAAATAAATTAAATACTTTACCTTTCCCCCTTGTCTTCTCTAAATTAAATAAACATGACAAATTATTTAATTTAGTCATTTAACCATTTTAATTAAAACCAATTTTTAATTCTTCTTTTCTCTCTCCTTGTCACATTCTCCATAACCCTCTTTTAATCCAGATTAAATTAATTAATCTGTGATTAGGATGTGCATCACTTAATCTTGATTAAGTGTCACATCCTCCATAATCTCCCACTTGCCTCTAAGCTTTTATTAATTATCCTAATTTTGTGTTTGCACAACCTTAATCAGAATCATTAGCCACATTTGGCTTACCTTTTCTGGTCAACCTTCCCACTTACCATTTTTAGCCTGGACTCTCTTCCCCATGTGAATTTTTAATTCATTTTTATCTTTCCAAGGTCTTCCCCATCCCCCATGCAAGATTTTAGAAGCCTTGACTTGTCACTTCACATGTGCCAAGGGCTTCTAGAACCTTGGACTTGTCACATCACCTACATGTGACAAATCTCCAGCTTCTTGGAGACACTCTCTTATCCACTAGATTCTTCCAATCATTGTGAATTTTTAATTCACTTTTATTCCTTTAAGGAATCTTTTCATCCCCCAAGATCCACCTCATTTCCACATCACTCCACCCTAAGACATCTCACCTTCCACATGTCAAGATGTGAGGGCTTGTGAGTCCTCAACTCACCATAGCCCTTCATCTTGATCTTTGTTGGATCAATCCCAACTGTTGAATTCTCTAGAGAATTCAATTTAGCCTATATATACCACTTATTCTCCCATTTTAAAAGAGGATCAAGTCTTTTGCAAATAAACTCTTGCAAAATTGTCATTCAAGCTCTCATCCATTTTAGCACCCATATTGCATCAATTCATCTTGCATCCACTTCATTTCATTTCCATCCAAGGAGCACACAAGACTTCAACATCAAGGGCCAACCAAGGAAGCAACAACATGAAGGCATAACAACAATTTATTTGTTTATCTTGCTTTCATATTGTTCATTTTCTTAGGCTAATCATTGAGGTTCCCTATTATCTTGTTGTTTCTTTTTATTGCACTATTAGTTTTCTCTAACATCTTTCACATTTTAGGAAGCAGCATTTTATTAGGATCACATTTCTGGCACGCCCGGTGGGACCCACAAAGAGGTCTCTTTCTTTCACGTTTTTTGTTGTTTGCTTGTTTGCAAATTTAGGTCGCAGAGGGGCAAACTTGCCCTCCCGAACGCCGTAGAGGGGCGACCCTACCCTCTGTTTCTGACTGTTTTCTGCAAAGAGGCAACGTTGCCCTCTGTTTTCAACTGTTTTTTGTAGAGGGGCGACCTTGCCCTCTGTTTCTGACTGTTTTCTGCAGAGGGGCGAACCTGCCCTTTACTATTTTTGACTGTTTTTTGTAGAGGGGCGAACCTGCCCTTACTATTTCTGACTGTTTTCTGCAGAGGGGTGAACCTGCCCTTTACTATTTCTGACTGTTTTCTGCAGAGGGGCGAATCTACCCTTTTAGGATATTTTCTGACTGTTTTTTGCAGAGGGGCGAATTTGCCCTTTTAGGTTGTTTTTTGACTATTTTCTGCAGAGGGGCGAACCTGTCCTTAATAGCACATTCGAGAGGGTAAAAAGGGGCACTTGAAATTCGTGTTTGTCTTCTTGTTTTTGTTGTTTCATGCGCTAATCCTCTAATTTTGTTTGGTGGTGAGTGAAGTCAGATTTGCTCCACATCACAAAGAAGGGCAGGAAGGGATAAACAATTAACATTTCCTTGTAGGACCTTCCTTTTTATTCTGATTTTTAAAAAATCTTTCCTTGCTACTTTATCTATGTACTTAGTATAAGTAGGGGAAAGTAATATTTGCTGTTTGTTGTGTCTATTTTGCTTATTTTACCCTAAGGGGGCATTATTTTGTTTTCACTTTCCTCCTTTGCATGTTGTGCGGATCCGAAGGAGGTAGTTGGAAACAATTAGTGTCATCTTCTTAGCGAGACCTGCTTGGAGATTTCATCACCCCAAGGGATGATCCCAATCACGCGTACCGATGGGGTATATAAAGGGGGGAGAGCCAAAGCTGTACCTCAATCCAGTTGCGTCATAATTGACGGAATGTCGAAGCTAGGGTGATACCTAGATAGACGTGAAGAGTTGGTCTAAGCCTTTCAGTATCTCGCTGGGGCTCCCGATTCACGCTTGTGATGGACTGGTGTTCATGGTTTGTGCCTCATGTATCGAGCGTATATTGAGGACTCCCTAGAAACCTTGTTCATCCTAGAGTAAGACCTTTGCCGGCCATACCCGTTAAAACGTTAATCATGGGATTGTGCTTGTTCAAAGTGTCTTTCTGTGAAGAACCAGTAAATTTTGGTAAGTCAAACTGTCATTAAACCATTTTAAGTCTTTGCCAAAATCCCTTATCCAAACCAAGTTCAAATTTTCACTGCAGAGGGGCGACCTTTCCCTCTGTTTCAGCCATTTTCTGCAGAGGGGCGAATCTGCCCTTTGCTGTTTCAACCATTTTCTATAGAGGGGTGACCTTGCCCTCTATTTCAGCTATTTTCTGCAGAGGGGCGACCTTGCCCTCTGTTCCAGCTTTTTCTGCAGAAGTGCGAATACGCCCCCTGAACAGACAGTTTCACCAGTTTGATCATCTTGAATCTCCGTTTGAATCCCCAAAACCTCCATTTGACCATTTGATCACCCTAAACACTCATTTGACCAATTCAAACACTCATTTGATCATTCCAAACCTCCATTTAACCTTTCCAAAAAATGTCCATTTACCAAAAAAAAAAAAACTTTAAAACCTTGATTTAGGAGTTATTTTTCCCAAATTGACCAAGGCGTTAAATTGATCATTATCCTACATAATCAATCCTTGTCTTCAACCTAATCAATCCACTCTTATCTTGAAATGGATTTGTGTTGTAAGTCAACATCATTGGCCCAAATCAATCCCCTTCCATGTCAAGGTGGATTAGGCGTCATAATCATTAATTTAATCTGATCAACCAACGTTACAAGTCACCTAGGGTGATCTCCAAATTAGGTTTTAGGATCCCTTCCATCATCCAATCATCAATCCCAATCATCATTTGACCCAATCATCAATCCAAATCATCATTTAATCCAATCACCACCCAATCACCAAGTTGACACAACATCATTCAATCCAATCCAATCATCAATCCAAATCATCATTTGATCCAATCCAATCCAATCACCAAATCCAATCATCATCCAATCATCAAGTGATACATCATCACTTGATCCAAATCAAATCCAATCATCATCCAATCATCAAGTGATACATCATCATTTGACCCAAATCAAATCCAATCATCATCCAATCTCATCAAGTTGATACATCATCATTTGATCCAATCAAACCAACATCAATCATCATCTAATTCAAATCAATCAATCCAAATCATCACCTAAGTCATCATCTAGAAGTTGAATCTTGAAACCACTTAGTCATTTTGCACGTTCATGCCCATTCAAACCCGCTCACAAACAAAAAAGCAAATGGCAGACCAACAAACACAAGGTTCCCAACCAAATGCCCCTCAAGATCCTAATAACATTCCACATGATCCCCATAATGGCGTTTCATCCTAATCAAACACTGACATCCAGAATATCACACCACCTAGTGACGAAAACATGGTCAATCAACCTGAAGTCACTGTTGACGAATATCTCAGCAATCCTGCCAATGTCCAAATGATGGATCACCTCCTAAACGAATGTGGGGATAAGATCCTTGCCACCTTACTCATGAAAGGAGTCAAACCACCATCTGGTTTCAATACATCACAATATGCCCTTCCCCCATTTGTCAACCCACAAATGTCACAAAATGTTCCAGAAAGCTCCTACGTTCCTGAAGGTGCACCCACCGAAAATTGGTACCACCTCGAACTTGGAAATGCTGTCATCCATCAAGTCCAAGAATATCCTCGTCTTCCAACCACAACATCTACCATTCCACCACCCGATCCCAATGACCCCCACATCTATGGCATGCCGTCATACATCCCGTCTGCTCCGCCGCTTCCTCCCCCATATTCTAATATTGGGGGCACACCTCCACTTACCAACGCACTACCGCCTGCATTTCAACAACCTCCAAATAATCCACGCCAATCCACCCCACCACCAGCATTGCCACAATATGTTGCTACTACAATAGCTTCATCTCAACACTTACATCAACAACATCCGCAACATCCTTCCGTTCTCACACAATCATCACATCAAGCAGTGCAACATACATCTCAACAACAACAACACATCCCACCTAACCCATCACAACAACAACAATACATCCCATCTCACCCACCTCAACAACAACAAATCTTACCTCATCCACCTCATCAACAACAACAACCTCCACAACAACATATGCACATCCCTACGCAAACACACAATAACCCGCTCACCAAATACCTTTATCATCCCTCTAGCACATACACTATTCCATCCCATACAAACCCTCCTCAGAATGTGCAAAACCAAACACGTACCCAACCGCCATCTTACACCAACCCTACACAACCTCAACACAATCCTCATCAACAAACGTTAAACCCATATCCATATGCCATGCAACAAACCACCATTGCACAACAAAACCAATCCTACCCACCCTATTTTCAACAACAACCAACTCACCAACATGGGGCACCTTACACTTCCTATTATCAACAAACATCATCACATCAACAAAGAGGCCCTACCATTATGCATTATCAAAATGCTATGCAGCAACAGGCCCCCTCTCTTGTGTCTTACTATCAACAACAAGTGGCTCCCACTCAACACAACCAATCATCCACCCATCAACCTTCTTACAATCAACCGATACATTCATACCCGACTTAGCCCATTTATGATCCAACAATGGGAGGGCCATCCCCATCATACCCACAATGTTATCCATACACTCAATCCACTTTGACTCCTGTCAACAAAGACTTAGAAGAAGTAAAAGCCGCATTAAAGGACTTACAAGCTGGAACGGGAAAACAATCCTTCAAGTTTGAGGACATATGCCCTTACCCATTTGATCCCTCCATTTCCTTGGTTCCTTTTCCTAAACATTTTGAGATACCCAAATTTGACAAATACAAAGGAACCAAGGATCCTAGAGCTCACCTTCAAGAGTTTTATGCTCATTTCCAAGAAGTCATGCACAATGACAATTACTTCATCCGACTTTTCCCTAAAAGTCTGCAAGGGGTCGCCCTCAACTGGTTTATGGGTCTGGAAAAGGGATCTATCAAGACCTTCACACAGCTATCTGAACAGTTTGTCACTCACTTCTCTTTTAACTTAGAGAAAGATATTGACACACTTGATCTCCTCAAAGAAAAACAATGCAATGGAGAGACCTTTGCAAGCTACTTGCAAAGATGGCGTGCCTTGGCTAGTAGGATGAAATCCCCACCAACAGAAAAAAACATGGTAACGTTGTTTATCGAAAACTCTCACCCAGATATGGCGCATAATTTCCAACTCCATTGCATCACTACTTTTGCGGGACTTGTGGAGAAAGGCCCCATCTTAGAACGAGCCCTTGTCGCAAGAGGACAAGTCAAACATTTCAATTCCGATAGAGAGAAGTCCTTTGGGGATAAACCTCATTTTTGGAATAGAAACAAAAATGTCATCAATGATGGTGTCACTGACACTAAACATGTCCAAGTGGCCAACACCACACAAAGATATCCTTCCCAGCAACAACCGTCCATTTAGAACGCCATATCTGTTCCCCAAGGGGCACCGCGACAACAAGCCAATCAAAATAACCAAGGTGGGAATAAATGACAATTCACTCAGTTGGGGGAACCCCTTAGCACAGTGTTTAATAAGCTTCTTCAAGCTAAGTACCCCATAACATACCCTGTCACCAAACCCCTCAATACGTCTAAACCCAAGCCTGCTTGGTTTAAAGACAATGAATACTGCGAATTCCACAAAATTAAGGGACATACCTTGGATAAATGTCAAGGCTTAAAAACCTACATCCAAGGTCTCATTGATCGAGGTGAAATACATGTAGACGCTAACGCAGCATCTTCATCCAATGCTCAATTACAAATATACCAAAACACCTTTCCTAATCATAATTAGGGTCCTAGTACGTCCAACTCAAATCCTGGACCTAGCAATAACAACTAGCTAGGAAACAGTACCAATAACATCAACTACAAAAATGTTCCATACAATTATCAAGGTGTGGTTTCATATGTAGAACAAGTGGAACCTCGTGTATCCATGATACATGTTAAGGGAAAAGATCCACAATGTGCTGTTACTACTCGACGAAACCGCATCACGATCCCAGCAGCATCTCCATCCACCCAACGACCATCCACCAATTCCCAGTATAATATCCTAGACCATCTAGGTAAAACTACAGCCCAAATATCCATTTTGGATTTGCTTAAGTCATCTCCCATACATCAAGATATCCTAACTAAGGCTTTGCAAAGCACACAAGTACCTTATAATATTGACCCTACCCAATTTCAAGCATTGGTAGGCAATATTTCATCGACCTATCAGCTAGCCTTTAGCCAAAAGGACATGCCGCATCTCGATTCAAACCACAACCGCCCCCTCCATCTCGAGGTTGGTGTCAACTGTTAAAAAGTAAAAAGGGTATTAGTAGATAATGGTTCAGCCCTAAATCTATGTACGTTAAAGTTTATACAACAGGCTGGATACACCCAAGCTGATCTGAGAAATCAAGTGATCACCATCAAGGCTTATGATAATGCAGAGCGAGATTCTGAAGGCATTATTTGCCTCCCTATACAAGTGGGCCCCATTGTACAATACACTATGTGCCATGTTCTGGACCTTGAACTCCCATACAACATCCTTCTTGGCCGTCCATGGATTCACTCTATGCAAGCCGTACCATCCACTTATCACCAATGCCTAAAATTCCCATTTCAAGGAATGGAAGTCACCATACAAGCCAACGCTCAACCCTTTGAATATTGTCGCACCTTGGAGGCCTCTTTTCCACATTCACATTATTGCCTGGGGGTTGAAATGGGGGCACCACCGACATCCGATCCTATCCCATCCACCAATACTCTGAATACATCATTTCCACCATCATCCACACCCCTTCCACCGTCACCAAGGTCCAAATCATAGATAAGGGATGTGGTGAATACGAAATGCACACCACACTCAATGTGGCAACCATGCCACCTTTGCCCCACACATATGGGCAACCGATTCTACCATTACCAGAAGTAGAAGAAAAGATGCTCACCCTCACTTCCAAGAACGTGGGGTCCACAACATTCAATAATTTGGGATCCCTCCAGGATCTAATGGACGATGATATCAGTCAATGGGTTTATCGGGAGGAGCCTGAACCACCACGACCCCTTATTGAATACTTTCACGAAGCCTATCCACATGCCTCCAAATTCATTGAAAATTGCCATTACCAAGGTGGAGGCCTTGGTGCAGAAGAACAAGGAAGACGTCTGCCCATTGAAGCAACTACCATCCGACCAAGGAATTTGGGCTTGGGCTATGATACCAAACAGAAGGGTCTTACAACATCCGCTAACACCTCTAACAATGTTAGTGTTGACAATAGTTCCCTTGAAGACATACCGGAGGAGGAATCCATCATACACGCGTACGATGATTTGAATCACATTGACCTCCCCGCCATGTTTGAATGCTTATCCGTTTGTACCATAACTTTATCCCTTAAACATCCTGAGCTTATCGATCATGACCTACAAGGTAGCACACCAGTTAGCACTTTTCCCTCAGAAGACACCTATGTACATCTAATGGGATTGGGGGAAGATGAACGCCCTAATCGCAAAAGCGAAAAGAAACAAAAGAAGAATGGGTCATCAAGTGAAAACCTCACTGAGGCGCTTTTTGACTATGAAAAAGTAAAAACAAAGGATGTATCTAACAGTGAAAACCTTGATACGGCACTGGAAGATGGGGACATTCATATTCCCCTTGTAGGAACACGACTATCTGAGCAATCTTCGATTCTCATTGAAGAAACGCAAGAGGTGAACCTGGGGACAGAAGAGATTCCAAGAATAACCTATGTGGCTAAATCTTTATCTGAAGCAGAATACACCACCATTGTCCGAATTCTCCGTGAAGGGATTATCAACTTTGCATGGGCTTACTCTGATATGCCTGGCTTAGATCCCAATCTTGTTGTCCACCATCTGGATGTTCATCCAGAGACTAAACCTGTCAAGCAGAAGCTCTGAAAAATGCACCCACAAGTGGCATTATTGGTTAAGAAAAAACTAGAAAAGTTACTGGATGCTGGTTTTATCAGGCCCATTGACTACTCTGATTGGATCTCTAATATTGTACCTGTTGCTAAACCCAATGGAGACATCAGGATTTGTACAGATTTCCAGGATCTCAACAAAGCTTGCCCAAAAGATGACTTCCCCTTGCCTAACATCGACATGTTAGTCGACATCACTGCAAGACACGAGATGCTATCCCTCATGGATGGCTTCTTTGGCTATAATCAGATCCGGATTGCCCCCGACGATCAACATAAAACCGCTTTTACAAAACCTTGAGGTACGTTCTGTTATAATGTCATGCCCTTTGGTCTCAAAAATGCAGGGGCAACATATCAATGGGCAATGACGGTTATATTCCATGACCTCATTCACATCATCATGGAAGACTATGTCGATGACCTATTGGAAAAATTTGGAACCAGGGAAGAACACCCTACCATTTTGAAATGGATCTTTGAGCGCTTAGAACAATACAAGCTTCGACTAAATCCAAAAAAGTGTGTATTCGGTGTCACATCAGGGAAACTCTTGGGCTTCATAGTGTCTCGCAGAGGCATCAAGGTTGACCCAGCTAAGGTGAAAGCTATCATGGATATGCCTCCTCCAAGAAACTTGAAACAATTAAGGAGTCTCCAAGGGAAACTACAATCCATCCGCCGCTTTATAGCCCAACTTGCAGATAAATGTCAGTCCTTCGCCCACCTTCTCAAGAAAGACACCAGCTTCAAATGGAACCAATAGTGTCAGTTGGGCTTCGACATGCTCAAAGGATATTTGGCCCACTCGCCAATCTTGATGCCACCTATCCCTGGCAAACCCCTCCTATTGTACATATTGGCCATGTCAGTAGCATTGGGGGCATTATTGGCACAACATGATGAATCTTCAAAGGAATGGGCGATCTATTACATCAGTCACACACTGGTCAAGTATGAACTCAACTATTCACCAATGGAAAAGGCCTGTCTTGCTGTGGTTTTTAGCACACAAAAGCTACACCACTAGATGCTAAGCCATCCTATAAAATTAATATCCAAAGTCGACCCCCTCAAGTACCTACTATCTAAGACAACCCTCACTAGTCGAATGGCTAAAATGATCATGCTCCTCAGTGAGTTTGATATAGAATATGTAGATAGAAAAGCCATTAAAGGACAAGTAATAGCTGATCAGTTGGCGGATGCCCCATTAGTGGACACTTATCCCATAGAAAATGAATTCCCAGATGAAGGAGTATTTGCAGTCTCAGAAACCACCACCTGGACATTGTACTTTGATGGATCACACACCCATAATGGATCGGGGGCAAGAATCTTGCTTATCACCCCCCAAGGCGACTACATACCAAAATCATTCAGACTGACTTTTCCTTGCACCAACAACATCTCTGAATATGAAGCCCTTCTCACCGGCCTCAGAATTGCAGTTCAATGGCACATCACCCACTTGCAAGTTTTTGGTGACTCCCAGTTAGTCATAAAACAGGTCAACGATGAGTTTCTGACAAAAGATGAAAAGTTGTTGCCTTACAAATGCATGGTGGATGACTTCAAGAAATATTTCACTACCATCCAATTTGAGCAGATCTCAAGACTCCAGAATAAGGCAGCAGATGCAATGGCTACCATTGGTTCTCTCCTCGACATGCCGAAAGATTGCACAAATTGTTAGTTCCTAGTTGAGCAACTCCTAATCCCAGCGTACGATATCCCTGAGAATGACATGGTGTGTGCTATTGTAGGTCCTGAATCCCCTTGGTACCATGACATTTACACCTACATTCATGACAACACCCTCCCGCCTGATCTCACACGAAACCAACGTAAATCATTTATCCAATGCACAGCTCGTTATACCATTATCGGTGATACACTTTACCGACGTGGGTATGATGGAACTCTCCTTCATTGTCTAGACGAAACTGAAACCTGCACAACATTAACAAAAGTGCATAGTGGTATCTGTGGGGCCCATTCTAATGGTATGGCCCTAGCCAAGCGGATTATCAGAGCAGGATACTACTGGCCCACAATGGAACATGATGCTTGTGAGTATGTCAAAAAGTGTCTTCCGTGCCAACAACATGCAGATCTGATTCACGCTCCAACACAAGATCTCCAATCCATCACAACACCTTGGCCATTTTCACAATGGGGTTTCGACTTGATTGGCAAGATCTACCCTCTATCTTCAGATGGTCACACCTTTATCATCACAACCACTGAATACTTCACCAAGTGGGTGGAAGCCATTCCACTCACTCAAATCACTGGTGTTCAGATCTCTAAGTTTATCCTATATCATATCCTCTTTAGGTATGGTATCCCCTCCACCATCATCACTAACAACGGAAAACCATTCAAAAATAAGTGCATGAAGTCCCTTTGTGACACATATCATATCCAACATCGCTGGTCCACTCCCTATTACCCCTAAGGTAATGGACAGGCAAAAGCAACAAATAAAACATTAATCAAAATCATTAAGAAGATGGTCAATAGCACTGGCCGTGATTGGCACCTCCATATCCATCCTACTCTTTGGGCCTACCGTACATCCATCTGTACCCCTACTGGAGCCACTCCATATTCTCTTGTCTATGGCGTTGAGGCCATCTTGCCAATCGAAGTTGAAATCCCTTCGCTCCACATCTCCCTCAAGAATCTCATCACTGATGAAGACACCCGGGTGGAACGCTTGGCACAATTGGAATTGCTCGATGAAAAGAGAGTCAAGGCTTATACCCATCTACAAGCTTACCAAAATCGACTCAAAAGGAGCTACAATAAGAAAGTCCGCCCTCGGCAATTCGAGATTGGTGATTTAGTCCTAAAAGAAAATCAGCGGAATCAGCAAGATCGAGAGAAGAAAGGTAAGTTTGAAGCAAACTGGTTGGGCCCTTATGTCATCACCTCCAAGTATGGTTCTGGTGTCTACAGGCTCTCTACCCCTGAAGGTGAGCCTTTGGAGGAACCCATCAACATCATGCATCTGAAGAAGTTCTACACTTAGATCAGCTAGGGTATCCTTCCTAGTAAAAATCAAAAATACAAAAAAAAATAAAAAATCCAAAAATCCAAAATAGTAAAGAGAAATAATTTGTCCTATGGTGAAAACCACCCTTGTGTGGCACTTTGGATACGTGCGATTGGTGAAAACCTGGCAATGGGCGCCTCTCGTATAGGGCTGAATCATTATCTACCGAGTGTCCTGGTTACTCTATGGCTTACCCACCGATTCCTCAATCCCCATATCCTCCCATCTGCTTGCATCACCTCGTCGCTTGGTATATTTTGGTTGAGCATTGGACGACCGTCATCCGCTATCCAACACCTTGAGCTTATTATCCTAATCTGAGCTTGTGTCATCTCTTCTTGGTCTTATTGTGTCTCCTTGTGGACTACGTTGCCCCTGTACTTGCACGTAGGAAAGGTTGATCTTTTGATCTACCCCCGGGGCTTCTCTGTGTCTTCATCCCCCATCTTTTGTCATCATCACCCTCTTTCCACTTTTCTCATCATCCCCTCTTGAACTACGACACCTCTGCGCTTGCACGTAGGCAAGGCTAATCTTTGGATCGGCCCCCGAGGCATTTTGTCCTTCATCACTTGTCCTCATGGTCCACTTTCTGATCTTATCCATCTTCGATCTTTTGTCATGTCCGAACTACGTTGCCCTTGCGCTTGCACGTAGGCAAGGTTGATCTTTTGATCTGCCCTCGGGGCTTGTGTCTGTCTTGATCTTCCATCGGTCCACTTTCCACTCTTTTATCTTGAACTACAAGGGCTCTGCGCTTTCATGTAGGCAAGGTTGATCTTTGATCAACCCTCGAGCCCCTAGGTCTTTAGGTTCAGTCTTGTGTCATGTCATCTTGTTGTATCATCAAGTATGTCCCTATCCGAGCTAGTGCTTATCAAACAACTGTCATCTATATCACACGATCCAATCGGTTTCTGGTATCCTACGTCATATTGATCTTTTAGTTTACTATCCATCATCGGTCTCAATAGGATGTATCCTTCCTAACAGACCTCATCAACCCCATCCATCATCTTGATCCTATGGCAAAGGACATTTGAAATTGATTGTGATATTTTGATGCTTTTGGCTTTTGTTTATCATTTGAGCTCCCTATCATCACTTGTCATGGTCACCATGATCCTTCATATTGTGGTGTGCTTTGACTAGTAAACATAGGGGCATATCTTGCTCATTTCTTTATTTTTGTCTTCTTGGTTGTCCCATGTAGTACCCACCAAGATTCCTGAGGTCTTGTGTTACGCTGGGGCATCCTTTTGTGCTTGTGGTTATTCCAATACCTGGCCCGACCAAAGTCATCACGACTTTGGGGTGTTGGGATAGCCTTCTTGTTTGTTGTGCTTGTTTTATGCATTAGACACTAATTTGTCTTGGTTTACATACCCTGATTCCCGGTGTCTTATGCTATAGCAAAAATCAGTGCTCTAAGGATGGCAAATTGCATTAGGATTGCATTTCATTTTCCATTCCATCATCTTGCATATCTCCCCCATCCTCATCCATTCAAATAATCTAATCACACTCTTGGTTTTAGCCTTGCTACAAGCCTTGATCCAACCATCCTCATCATCCTCATCATCATCATCA
This sequence comes from Sequoiadendron giganteum, assembly GCA_007115665.2. NCBI lineage: Eukaryota > Viridiplantae > Streptophyta > Pinopsida > Cupressales > Cupressaceae > Sequoiadendron > Sequoiadendron giganteum. Next base: position 194,381,318 of record CM021108.1, read on the forward strand.
TTATCATCTCTGGGATGTATCCTTCCCTATTCTTGTGTTGTTTTGGGATGTATCTTTCCCTCATCAACAACACTCTTATCGGGATGTATCCTTCCCTATCCTTGTGTTGTTTTGGGATGTATCATTCCCTCGTCAACAACACTCACCCTCATCCTCATCATCAGTGGGATGTATCCTTCCCTATCCTTGTGTTGTTTTGGGATGTATCATTCCCTCGTCAACAACACTCATCCTCATCCTCATCAGGATGTATCCTTCCCTATCCTTGTGTTGTTTTGGGATATATCATGTCCTCATCAACAACACTCCATCAACCATCCGCCCAACCTGGCTTGTACCTGGACTGGGGCAACATCACATTTTTCCTTGCATCCATTTGTGCTCACCTTTATCTCCCATCGCTTATCATCATTTTTTTTGTTTCATCACTTTACATTGTCATTTTCATATCCCCTCTCATCTCTTATCCTTTCCCCCATCTCTTCCTCCTTCATCACTTGCCTAATTTTTTTCCCTCTTTCCAACCATACCATTCGTTTCTTCCTATCAAGAGGTCACCCGGGACCCCTCTCTTTTCCCCCGTCGCCCTCTCGAGGGGGCATACCCTTCACATTAATCCATTTTTCCTGCCATAATCAACTCCTTCTAGGATTGGGGCAAATTCATCCATTCCCCACTAATTGGATAGCTCAAGTCCTATGCTGGGGCATCATCTTCTGGTTACTTCCTCTATAGAGTCATTTGCACTTTCTTTTCTTCGAAGCACAGTTATTCTAACGGTACTTCGAAGAGGGAAAAAATGTAGATATCTAAATTTGACCACTTCTACATGGTCAAAATCATCTATTATATTAATCTATTCCATTAATAGTGATTAAATAATTTATTTAATCACTATTTTATTTTCTGCCTAAGGTTCCTGAAGTATCTAATTAAATAAATTAAATACTTTACCTTACCCCCTTGTCTTCTCTAAATTAAAACATGACAAGTTATTTAATTTAGTCATTTAACCATTTTAATTAAAACCAATTTTTAATTCCTCTTTTCTCTCTCCTTGTCACATTCTCCATAACCCTCTTTTAATCCAGATTAAATTAATTAATCTGTGATTAGGATGTGCATCACTTAATCTTGATTAAGTGTCACATCCTCCATAATCTCCCACTTGCCTCTAATCTTTCATTAATTATCCTAATTTTGTGTTTGCACAACCTTAATCAGAATCATTAGCCACATTTGGCTTACCTTTTCTGGTCAACCTTCCCACTTACCATTTTTAGCCTGGACTCTCTTTCCCATGTGAATTTTTAATTCACATTTATTTGCCCAAGGTTCCTCTCTTCCCCATGTGAATTTTTAATTCACTTTTATCTTTCCAAGGTCTTCCCCATCCCCCATGCAAGATTTTAGAAGCCTTGACCTTTTCACTTCACATGTGCCAAGGGCTTCTAGAACCTTGGACTTGTCACATCACCCACATGTGACAAATCTTCAGCTTTTTGGAGACACTCTCTTATCCACTAGATTCTTTCAATCATTGTGAATTTTTAATTCACTTTTATTCCTCCAAGGAATCTTTTCATCCCCCAAGATCCACCTCATTTCCACATCACTCCACCCTAAGACATCTCACCTTCTACATGTCAAGATGTGAGGGCTTGTGAGTCCTTGACTCACCATAGCCCTTCATCTTGATCTTTGTTGGATCAATCCCAACCGTTGAATTCTCTAGAGAATTCAATTTAGCCTATAAATACCCCTCATTTCTCCCATTTTAAAAGAGGATCAAGTCTTTTGCAAATAAACTCTTGCAAAATTGTCATTCAAGCTCTCATCCATTTTAGCACCCATATTGCATCAATTCATCTTGCATCCACTTCATTTCATTTCCATCCAAGGAGCACACAAGACTTCAACATCAAGGGCCAACCAAGGAAGCAACAACATGAAGGTATAACAACAATTTATTTGTTTATCTTGTTTTCATATTGTTCATTTTCTTAGGCTAATCATTGAGGTTCCCTATTAGCTTGTTGTTTCTCTTTATTTCACTATTAGTTTTATATAACATCTTTCACATTTTAGGAAGCAGCATTTTATAAGGATCATAGTAGTTATAGAGTAAAAGACCAGTTTCCTTCAAGTTCAGAATAGGTGGAATTGAAAAAAAGTTGATCTGGTTTACCTGGCTTCTGAGACAAGTTTTGAACTAGGATGAGGAGCTCTGATGGAGATAAGTGATTTCATAGAGAGTGCACCCACATGAGTATTTTAATCTTGTTTGTATTCAAAGCCGAAAAATTTTCATACTCCATTTTGATAGATTCCCTCAAAGAGGAACTATGGAATTTCAGATTCATTCTTATTTTGGTGCCTCTAAGCTACCCAAAGATGCTGGTAGAAGATTTACTACCCCTTATCTTCTGCATAGTTCCAATTGGTAACCAAGATAGGTACATTTTCTATATTCATAACTCCCATTTTCCCAACATGGTAGGCAAACTCTATGGATTCTCAAAGTCATTTTTTTGGTTATATGGTCTAGATCCCATAGCCACCACTACTAGCTTGGAATCAAATGTGTCATTTTGGGTTGCTCTAGTGCATCAAATTGAGTGTATGATGCAATATATTTTGTATAAAATGTTTTCAAATATTAGGTCATACTTCACCATAGTGGGATGTAGAACCATACTACAATTTGTTTATAATGTAGAACCATATTTGAGATCTCAAGGTCCAAACCATGGTCGTCAAGCCCCGTGGGCATGGTTTGAGAATATGGTTTGTATCCCATTGCCACCACTACTAGCTTGGAGTCAATTGTGTTTGATGTAAAGTGACATGTATCATTTATAAAAAATAAGAGATTTCATGCTCTACTCATATTTAAAAAGCTATTGAATAATGTAACATTGTAATTCAGTTGTAATAAAATAAAATGGTTGTGTTATTCTTCATTATTCATTTACACTAAAGAATTATTTTGTATGTTCATTGTCTATTCAAATTATATAAGTAATTATAAATAGCATTAATGTTTCTAGTAGTAAAACTTGCACATAAACTTTAAAGGAGGTTCAATGATTACAATTATAGAAAACTCTATGTATGTTAATATATTATAGAGTATGTGTTTGTGCATGCATAGGCTGCAAGTTGAAAGTTCTAGTTTCATGTGGCTAGATTGAACAATTAATAATAAGTGCTAAATAAATTATAATGGAATGAAATAAACTTAGAAAAATCTATATCTTTCCTTCAATAAATTAAGTATTATCTATTTATGAAATATTTGCGTGCAGATTTAAAACACAAAGCAATACAAATGTAAAAAGAAAGTTTCCATCAAATTGACAAAGAACACTAGAAATGGAAATCGAATGTTGTCAAATCAATATTTATCTAGATTTTTTGTGATAAGTGAGATTTTGGAGGCTTTAGCATTTTATCTAGCGCTCACTTAAGAAGAATATTCCACATGTGCTTAATTAAATGGCTTAAGTGATTCCGCACTTTATGGTTCTGCGAGTCCGCAGATAGTTTTATAAAGGTTAAACTAATTGCTACAAAACTGCAGAAAGGGGATAGGTGTCAATCAATGTCTTGATTTTAAAGGGTTTCCGCGAGTCTCTGGGATGCTTTAAGTAGATCTATATGTAACTTGCAAAACCACGAAATGGAAACTTGAACTCATCTCAATATCTCCAACGAGTTTTCTATCGAAGACAAATATCATGAGGATTGTGTATCCTAGCACACTAAAGTTTAAAACAACTTTTAAAAACATGGTTGTTGTTTATATCATAAATTTCTTGACCATTCGATGAAAGTTTGATGGATGGATGTAGTGGTGCAGGAGCACCTACACCTTATGGACAAAATATGATCTTTTGAAGTTTGATAGGTTGTCAGTAGGGTAGATTAAGATGTTTTGAGTCTTAGTATGCTAAATAAGGTCAATCAAGACCATTTTTAATGTAATTGGGTGATTTCGTATTATAGGTGTCAAATGTGTAAAAGTTACATAAAAAAATGCAAAATATTGAAGGAATATGAAGGGTTAGTATTTCAAAATTTAGTTAGGAACGTTGGGGAAGTTGGAAATCAAATGTAAATGCTATATAAAGCCTTTCCATGGCTCAAAGAGGTGTGGTTAGATGCTTTATTGAAGATTCCAATAATAATACAACATTGTTTTTTGTATATTTTCTAATTTCTTGAACTTTGTTTCTGTGTCTGTACGGACCCGTACAGAGTGTAAATGATTTGAATCAAATTGTATTTTGTAAGGCATGAAATATATTCCATTTGGTTCAATTTTGAGAGTCTAATCTATAGATTTGGGGAAGATCTCTTTGTTTTCCTATAACTGCTCTATTTTTATAGTTTTAAGTGTTGAAGGGCTTTTAAAAATGTCAATATGATCCATTCCACTTTATGTATCAAATTTTCCTCATGGAATGGGTCTAACACTCTCTAAGGTAGGTGTTTTCATGTTTGGGTAGACTGTGGAATTGAGTTTTTTCAAAATTGGAATGATGCCTAGGGCTGGGCAAAGCCATTTTCTTGGGAAATTGAGTTGTAAAGTGGGGATTTTAAATAAACATTGAGATTATTGTCTTTGTGAGGGTTTATTGAGTATGAGTAGGCTATATGGGGGGTGTATGAATTATTGGATTGGTTGGGAAAGCCTTGTAGATAGGATTTTCATTAAAACCCTTGTGTAATGCATGCAAACAAAGGGTTTTTTAGTTTGGCATTGAAAAAGCCTTGAACCAGCAAACAAATTATGAAATTTGGTGTTTTTTCACATGTCTTATGACTATTTAGTGTATTTGTGTGAGGGTAGGTGTTTGAGGGGAACCTCATTTGTAAAAGTTGGCTAATTGAGTAGCCTTTTGCATGGTTGATGTATTGAAAGTCTATAACGGTCCAAAAGAGTCATTACTAGTTTTGTCATATGTTGTGTAAGCCCTTAGAGGGTATCTTAATCATCCATTTAATTGGAAAGTGTTTTGTAAAGATAGAGTGAAAAGTCCCTTAAACCGGGTTGTGAGTGCTACAAGGGCAGTCTTGTGTGAATGCTGATATATGAAGGGTTGAAGTGTTTTGACGTTGAAATTTGTTTGATGGTCATTGTATTGATATCTTGAAAGAATATAACACCCCCATATTGCATCAAAGTGGTATCAGAGCACAGGGATAAGATTCCTTGTGGATTGAGTTTTGCAGGTTGAAGATAGAAGGTGAAGAGTCAAGGTTGAAAGAATGCCTCTGAAAGGTGTTGGTGCTGCTAGAGAGTTGTATGATCTGAAAGAGAAGCATGCTAAGCTTCTGGAATCACATAATGCTGTGTTGGAAAGGATTGCTACCTTGGAGACAAATAAAAGGAGAGATGAAAATGAAGAGAGTAAAACAAAAGAAGGTGTTGAAGAATATGAGGATGTTGATGAGGAACTAGACTTTGAAGATCAGACGATGGAAAAGTTGCTCAAGGCAGTAAAAGGTGATTCTCATAAGGTAAAAGTTTATCTTCCTATATATGGTGGTAATTTAAATTAAGAGGAATTGCTTGATTGGATTGCTGCTATGGATAGTTACTTTGAAAGTGAAGAGATTTCAGATGAGCAGATGGTGAAGGTGGCTAAGACTAAACTCAAAGGTCATGCTATTTTATTGTGTGACTATGAGCAAACAAAGAGGAGAAAATAAGGCAAGTCAAGGATTACTTCTTGGGACAAGATGGTGCAGAAATTGAAAGGTAAATTTCTTCCAAAGGACTATAAGGTTCAATTGTATAAAAAGTTACAAGGACTCAAGCAAAGGGAACTAAATGTTAAAGCCTACATTGATGAATTTTACAAATTAAGTATAAGATCAAGAAGGGATGAAGATGAGGTTGAAAAGGTGGCTAGATATCTAGGTGGTCTTAGATTTAATATTCAAGATGAGCTTGTTGTTGGTATTCCCAAGTTTGTTGAGGAATGTTTCCAATTAGCAATCAGGGTGGAGGAAAAGCTTAAGAGAAGGTAAGAAAAATCAGTTAGAGTTAGAGGTGGTACTAGTGCAAGAGGAAGAGGAGTAATTTCTACACCAAACAAGCCAAGTGAAGAACAAGAGGGAAAAAATAAGGGTAAGGAACAAGGTATTGATGTTAGAGGTGGTTTTAGAGGTAGAGGAAGGTTTAGTGGTGGTAGAAACTCTAATGATTTTGTGGGGAGATGTTATACTTGTAATGAATTTGGTCATCCCTATTGGCAGTGTCCTAAGAGGATGGGTAGTTCATCGAGTGATGATAAGAGGACTGAGAGAAGAGCACAAATCATCCAAGAGGAAGAATGTGAAAGCACATGTTCAAATTTTTTGAGAGTTGCTCGTGAAACAGGGGAGATGCTGATGGTGAGGAAAATAGTGTTGAAGGCAGCCAAGGAGGTGGAACCATTGCAAAGAAAGAGCCTCTTCAAGACTTCATGTAAATGCAAAAATAAGGTATATAAGATTGTAATTGATTCTGGATCAACTGAAAACATGGTGTCTACTGAGATGGTGAACAAGTTAAATTTGAAAAAAATACCTCATGAATTGCCTTACAAGGTGTCATGGTTGAGTGATGGGTAGTCTTTGTTGGTCAATGAAAAGGCAGCGGTAGATTTCCAAATTGGAGACTATAGAGATAGTGTTGTTTGCGATATCCTTCCTATGGATTGTTGTCATATACTCTTAGGAAGACCTTGGCAGTATGATAGGCGTGCAATGTATGATGGTAGAGAGAATACCTACACCATAGTGAAAGACGAGTGTTCATTTGTGTTGAATCCACTTGTGGAAGATGTCAAGGGAAAAGAAAAAGTGATCATGTGTGGTAGAAGAGAACTTGTCAGTGTTGTGAAGAAAACCAAAAATTATGATGTAGCAATCTGTCCTGGGTATGAGAAGGCAGGGACAATAGGTACGAAGACTGAATCAAGGTTGCAAAGTAAGTTGATTGTGAATTTGAATGAAGATGTCTTGGTGGGGACCATTGTGTGTCCTATAGTTGAGAGAAAATGTGCAAAACTAATCAGATTTGTAGGTACAATAGGGTATAAGTCTGATGGTACAAAGAGAGCAGTGGGATATGAGGATCATATAGGGAAAAAAATTTTGATGACAGTTGGGCAAGCACATAATGAACCAGTGAATAAAGGTAGAGACAAGTGTGAATATGGAACAAAAGGGAAGATAGATCAAGGGACTATTGACAATTGTTTTTTTGCAGGTGCAGGTCATAGTAAGCAATCAAGTTTTGAACTAAGAAAAATGGAAGACAGATGGAAGGTCAGATGACAGTCAAGAATGTTAAAGATACAGGACAACTAAAGATATCTCAGAATTTAGGCCAGTGGGGAGTGTTTGTAGGAAAGTGGAACTTGTGTGAAGCTTAGAGGAATTGGTATAACTCACAACTCATGTGGCATGAGTTTTTTCCAGTGGGGGTGTATGGTGCAGGAGCACCTACACCTTATGGAAAAAATTTGATCTTTTGAATTTGATAGGTGGTCAGTAGGGTAGATTAAGATGTTTTGAGACTTAGTATGCTAAATAAGGTCAATCAAGACCATTTTTGATGTAATTGGGTGATTTAGTATTATAGGTGTCAAATGTGTAAAAGTTGCATAAAAAAATGCAAAATATTGAAGGAATATGAAGGGTCAATTAGGAATGTTGGGGAAGTTGGAAATCAAATGTAAATTATGTATAAAGATTTTCCATGGCTTGAAGAGGTGTGGTTAGATGTTGTATTGAAGATTCCAATAATAATACAACATTGTTTTCTGTATATTTTTGATTTCCTGAACTTTGTTTCTGTGTCTGTACGGACCTGTACAAAGTGTAAATGCTTTGAATCAGATTGTATTTTGTAAGGCATGCAATATCTTCCATTTGGTTCAATTTTGAGAGTTTAATCTGCAGATTTGGGGAAGATCTCTTTGTTTTCCTGTAATTGCCTTGTTTTCATAGTTTTGAGTGTTGAAGGGCTTTTAAAAATGTCAATATGAACCATTCCACTTTTTGTATCAACTGTTCCTCATGGAATGGGTCTAACACTCTCTAAGATAGGTGTTTTCATGTTTGGTTAGACTATGGAATTGAGTTTTTTCAAATTTGGAATGATGCCTAGGGCTGGCAGAGCCATTTTCTTGGGAAATTGAGTTGTAAAGTGGGGGTTTTGAATTAACATTGAGAGTATTGTTTTTGTGAGGGTTTATTGAGTATGAGCAAGCTATATTGGGGGTGTATGAAGTATTGGCTTGGTTGGGAAATCCTTGTAGATAGGATTTTCATTAAAACCCTTCTGTAATGCATGTAAATGGAAGGTTTTTTAGTTTGGCATTGTGAAAGCCTTGAACCAGGAAACAAATTGTGAAATTTGGTGTTTTGTCACATGTCTTATGACTATTTAGTGTATTTTTGTGAGGGGTAGGTGTTTGAGGGGAACCTCATTTGTAAAAGTAGGCTAATTGAGTAGCCTTTTGCATGGTTGATGTATTGAAAGTCTATAACGGTTCAAAAGAGTCATTACTGGTTTTGTCATATGTTGTGTAAGCCCTTAAAGGGTATCTTAAACATCCATTTAATTGGCAAGTGTTTTGTAAAGATAGAGTGAAAAGTCCCTTAAACTAGGTTGTGAGTGCTACAAGGGCAGTCTTATGTGAATGCTGATATATGAAGGGTTGAAGTGTTTTGACTTTGAAATTTGTTTGATGGTCATTGTATTGACATCTTGAAATAATCTAACACCCCATATTGCATCATGTAGTTGCATTCTAGAATGAAATGCACAGAGCACTAGGTTTACAAACTTAAACCTTTGCAATCACCCTATAACTGTTAGATTTACAAAGATCAATAGTTGAGAATTTGTTTGAGATAGAAAATTTGAATGATATTGATGACACCTCCACCGAAAGTGATCAATTAATAGAAGGTACATCAATGCAGGACAACTATTCAATTTATTTCTAAGTGTCGAAACAAAAATGCAATGTACTAACTGTGTAGTCTGGAGGCAACACGTTGACGTTTCATTCATTTTAAATTAAAAAAATGTGAACTTTCTATTACTAAGTGATTTTATTTTTAAGTGAGAGGATCAACATAGGGAGATTTCAGATTGCTCATTGCAGTGCACCGAGGAGATTTTGGGTTCCAACAAATCCAGTCCACGCTTGCCAGTATTAATCTTTTCAAAAATCAAAATTTAGGTAAGTGAAAGACTAATTTCTATGTTTCATCGTTTCTTAAAATCTTATTTTGTCAAACTTTGGGTTTAGGATTGAGAAATTGAGACTTAAGAAAAATTAAGGACTTAAGAGGGAATTCACACTATAAAACCATTCCTACCACCACTAGTAGACCAAATAAAGTTGTTGGGAAAGGCAAAGCAAAATCAGATAGAAAAATAGATTATGCTGGAGTGCTTAAAACCCTAGGTTTCACTGATTAATACCATGATATTTATGGTCCAAAAATCTATGGCAGGCTTATCCATTTTTGTAGAGGAATTTGGAAATGTGATGGGGTTTACAACCGAAGAATTTGGAAACATCCACATTGACCTAGAAATGATTGCTAGTGATTATGAAGCAATAGATGAAAGGGAGAAAAATACTTTTCTAAATAAAATAGTTCAAGATTGTCATAGAAACTTATTGAGAACTAATCATAAGCCTCCTTATGATTTTATAATTTTTAGACCATGGGTTTAGGATACTATTTTAATGTTAGCACTTTTCCTTAAATTGGATAGCGATTACGAAGTGGGTACAAGCCTCCTTGAAATGGTATTTAATATCCATTATAATGAACAAATTGTCAAATATAACTTTCTTGAGCACATTTTAGAATCCATGCATAAACAATTTTTAATGATTAAAGGAGGTTCCACTAAGACATTTAGGTTCACAACCTACTTGTGCTATTTTTTCTATTCAAATTTAGTGGAATGTTTCATACCAACAAGCTTAAGATTCAACCCTATACAAATTCCGAGGAAAAGAAAATGGCTCCAATATATGGTTGTACCACTAAGATAAGGATGCATTATTCTTTAAGGAACCACAATCATTTTGTAGACTACTTTTTGTCTCCACTGTATCAAGCAATTACAAAGACTGCAATGCCTAGATTGCATATGTCTTATAGAAATTGCATTCAACTAGGAAAAGATATATAATTGGCTGATTGCTACTTAATGGAAGAATGTACTATGCTAAGATTTTATGGATCATGAGTAGAGCCATACAAACTTTCAATACATGTGAAAAAAGGGTTTTTGCATTGGAATATGTAAGGTAGATGGAGAGTACCAATGAACTATACTTTGTTATTCAACAAAAGAAGACCTTATTTCCTTCTTTACCTTTTTCATATGGAGGGTTCACATTTGAGAGAAAAACATTTAGTGTGGCACATGATCTTTTGATTTTTTTAAATTTGATGTTGTCTATCACTAGCGGTATGATCCATGTTACACCATTGAATTAAGGATTTGACCTTATTTCCTTCTTTACCTTTTTCATATGGAGGGTTCACATTTGAGAGAAAAACATTTAGTGTGGCACATGATCTTTTGATTTTTTTAAATTTGATGTTGTCTATCACTAGCGGTATGATCCATGTTACACCATTGAATTAAGGATTGTGGCCAATAAGAATGCAACAAGTAGAATTAAACATCAAAGTAAACCCTTTCTTGAAAAATTGAGAAACAAGGATTCTTCGGATGAGGTCAAAATATAAATGGAGAAAATTGCTGCTAAGAAAGGTATTTATTTTGAACAATTGTTAGTAGAAATTATGTCATTGCACCAATAGAAGTAAATCAGGAGGTACAATTTTTTTTTATGAAAATAGTGGTCTACCATCTAGTAGAGTAAAAATGACAAAATCTCTAGATAAGGATTGTACAAAAAAATTTGGTCATGATAAATTTTTTATTTCCTTTTGGTCTATGAGGAAGGATCTAGGTGAACCAAAAAATAGTGTAGAGTTTGGAGAGATTGAAGAAGATTATGAGTTCAACAATTTGTGGAATATAGAGCATCCTAATGAACGTGAAGAAACTAATGATGAATGTAATGATGATAGGGACGAACTGTTGAATAGTTCGGATAACTGAGAGGGGGGTGAATAAGTTATTATAAAATAATTTTCTTGACTTTAATTAATCTGGAGCAAACTTAAATCAATCAGATAATAACCTAACAGATATGAACACATAACAATAACATGCACAATGAAAACCAAAATTTACATGGAAACCCAAGAAGGGAAAAACCATGGAGAATTCTAATTCTCAATTATAGAACACTAGTTAAGGTGATTTTTACAAAGGCTCACTGCCAAATTTCTCACTACAGGTAAGGCTCATTTCCAGTGGGATCACTGCCCGGCTATTACAACCAAAGATAAAAAATCTCATTGCCAAAAGATAAAGGCTCATTGCTAGAAGAATGATGAAAGGGAATCCACCGCTGGAATAACTGTCACCAACAATGACACTAGATATAATCTCACTATTTTTTGCCTTTGGTTGTATAATTTCATAGAATGTCTAGATTTTAGATTTGCATTCACCACACTTGCTTTCATAAAATATAATCAACTTTTACTTATACCAATTCATGCCTTCATAATCTCCTAAGTCGGCCAAACACACTTTGAATTAGGTCACCACAAAACATTCCCACGGTGGAAAGGAATGAAATGTAGACCATAAAAAACCTCCTCACTCAAATCAACACACTACATATTAACGAAATATCCAGAACCAAAGAATAGAATATACATGTTATAATGCAAAACAATGTTTCGAGGCACGCTAACCAATATCCAGATCGGTCTGGGCCCATAAGAGTGTATCTCATTATGTTGCAATATGAATGGGACTAGGACAAGCATGACCAAAGATAGATAATCACAACACAACATCCAAAGCATGCCAATCCGGATCACCAAAGCATCAAAACCGAACCTTAAACAATCAACCAAGATATGTTGACATGAAAACCATTAATGACAACAATCAACAACATCACATTCCAACAATCTCCCCCTTTGTAATTGATGCAAATATTCATTGACGACAAACCAAATAACTCAACAACAACATCAACATCATCAAGGAGCCTCTTTTCTTCTCCCCTTTGAAATCAAAGACAAAGGGAAAAAACTCCCCCTAAAAAACTTACTCCGCTCCCCCTATGAGGAAGCCACCAAGCATTGATCTAGATAAGAGTGAGCATATAATACCCTGGACCAATACACACCCTGGTACAAATTATTGTAGACTTGGATGGGGTAGAATCCCTAACTTCTACTAGAGATACTCAAAAGTATCTTTTCTCAACGGTTTTGTGAAAATGTTTGCAATCTACTCTTTTATAGGTAAATATTCAAGTTTTACCCCATTCTCCAATACCTTCTCCCTCAAGAAGTGATATTTATTGGATATATGTTTTGTTCTGGAGTGCTGTACTAGATTCTTGGAAATGTTTATTGCAATGGTATTATCACACATAATTGAGATTGGTTCATCAAATGATATGCCAATGTCCTTCAGTGTTTGTTTCATCCATATTACCTGAGTGCAACATGAGGATGCTGCAATTTATTTAGCTTCAGTAGTAGATAAAGATACATAATCTTGTTTCTTTCTTGACCATGCAACCAACCGAGAGTCAAGGAAATAAGCTCCACCACTTGTGCCCCGCCTGTTATCAAAACATTCGACCCAATCAACATCAATATAGGCTGTCAAGGTGAAATATGAGTCCTTTGGATACCATAACCCGATATCTTCTGTACCCTTCAAATATCTAAAAATCCTTTTTACTGCAACAACATGTGATTTCTTTAGTTCTTGTTGAAATCTAGCTGTAGAAAAACAACATACATAATGTCTAGTCTAGTAGCATTCAAATATAAAAATCCTCCAATCATTGACCTGTACATACTTGCATCAGCTTTAGGTGAATCATCTTCTTTTGTGAACTTACATTCGACAACAATAGGTGTATAAACTGGTTTGGAGTTCTCCAATCCAAAATTATTCAATAATTATTTGCTCTAATTGGATAGAGAAATGAAAATTCCTTTGCTATTCTGATTTACTTGTAAACCAATGAAAAAACTTAGCTCATCTATCATAGACATTTCAAATTCCTTCTGCATTTCATCTATGAATTTTCTGCACAATTCATCATTTCCTCCAAAGATTATGTCATCAACATAAACCACAATAATCAACATTTGATCTGAGTGAATTATGTAATATAAATTACTATCAGTAGATCCTTTTTGAAATCCTTGTCCAATCAAGTACTTGTCTAATCTGCCATACTAGGCTCTAGGAGCCTTCTTTAATCTACATAAATCTTTCTTCAACCTGCAAACAACATCCGGGTTACTTCTAGATTTAAATCTCTCCGGTTGCTCAATGTAGACTTCTTCCTTTAGTTCTCAATTCAAGAATGCAGATTTTGCATCCATTTGATAGACTTTGAAATCCTTAAAAGTTGAAAAAGCTAAAATATTTAGATCGCTTCCATCCGAGCAACAGGGGCATGTCTCTTCAAAATCAATACCTTCGATCTAAGTGTAACCTTTGCAAACCAATCTTTCCTTGTTTCTCATTACCTTTCCATTTTCATCCAGCTTGTTCCAGAATACCCACTTTGTTCCAATTACATTTTTGTCTGCCAGTCTGGGAACAAGTTCCCAAGTCTAATTTTTCTCTATCCGATCAAGCTCTTCTTTCATTTCCTTCACCCAATTCTGATCATTGCATGCTTCTTCCACAGTCTTTGGCTCAATTTATGAGAGAAAACACAGTAATACTTATTTTTGAGTAGCTTTGCTTCTTGTGATGATTCCTTTATTCTTATCTCCAATAATCTGATTTTTTGAATGGTTTCTCTATACATACCTTGGAGTTTTGGTTGTAGTTGCCAGAGCCTCCTTTGTTTCTTCTTCTTCTTTCTTATCCTTTTCTCCTTTCTCATCTAAGTTATCTGATTCATATTCAATATGCCTGCTAGATTTCTTTGAACATCTTCATCCACTTTCACATTCGCATTTTCACCTATCTTGTTTAGTATCTTGTTGTAACACCAGTATGCCTTGCTTCTTATAGAGTAACCCAAAATATGCCTTCATCAACTCTACTGTTGAACTTTCCAAGATTTTCCTCATCTCTCTAGATGTAGCACTCGCTTCCAATTTTTTTGAAGTACTTTACTATGGGAGCTCTTCCATGCCATAACTCATATGATGTCTTTCCATATTTCCTCCAAAATAGTACTTTGTTAAGAGTGTATACTATTGTGTGTATCACTTCTCTCGAGTAGACCTGTGGTAAACCTGCTTAACTGATCATTGTTCTAGCTACTTGAACTATTCGGTTCATTCTTTCTACTACACCATTCTTCTGTGGTGTTCTAGGGGAAGATAGCTGTCTTTTAATGCCGTGTTTCTCATAGAACTTGTTGAATTCATTAGAAGTAAACTCTCCTCTTCTATCAGATCTTAAACACTTGATTCTCTTGTCAACTTGATTCTCAACTCTTGCCTTGAAAATCTTGAATTTTTCTAAAGCCTCTGATTTTTCTCTGAAAAATAAAACTCAGGTTAATCTGGAATAATCATCAATTAAAAGCATGAAATATTTCTCACCTTGTAAGCTTCTTGTTCTGGTTGGACCACATAGGTCAGTGTGTACAAGGTCCAACAAACCAGTAGATTATTCTTTTCTTTAGAATGTTTATTTGGTTTTCTTTCCTTCTTCACATCCTTTACAGATAGCGCTGTTTGTTTTGGTCAGTCTTGGAAAGTATCTGACTACTCTTGTTGAACTTATCCTTACCAAATTTTTGAAGTTGACGTGACACATCCTTTGGTGCCAGAGCCAACTATCATTACTCTGAGAAAATAAGCATCTCTTTGTAGTTCCTTCTAGTTGATACATATTCCCACTTGTTCTTTTTCCTATTGCAATAACAGTTCTAGAACCCTTTCGGATTTCACAACCATCATCTTGAAATACAACATTATATCCATTCTCGCACATCTATCCAACACTCAAAATATTATGATATAAACCCTTCACATAGTAAACATTGTCAGTGTTATGTTTTTCATCAAAGGTAATAGAACCAATTCCAACAATCTGTGTCATTTTAACATCTCCAAATATAACAAAACCTCCATCATATTTCTCAAGATTCAAAAACTTACTTTTATCACCGGTCATATGATTCGAACATCCACTATCAATCAACCATTCATCTCTATTTATTTTTAAAAATAATGTAGCTTCAGTGTTATCATTAAATTCCAGACAAATATTAGAGATATCAAATCTAGGTTCATCCTTTTCCACCAAAAATAAACAATCCTCATGATTTGATTCATCATCTGAAATACTGGAATTATCATTAACATAATAGGCCTTCTTATTGATCTTTTTAAGTTTCTGCCTTGTTCTTTTCTGGTGCAGTCATGGTAGGAGGGTCCTCAAAGAGAATAGTCCAAACCATGCAACAAGAGTCACACAACATAAGCAACATGAAATATGGAGGAAAATTCAGATGCAAAAATTCTTATTATCAAAAATCTTGATTACAAACAGTCAGCCACATCCGGGCTTACAGGTTCGGCGCATAGGCTTGATTACAACATGTTCAAAATACAGTGCTCATACATGCGAGTGAAAATCTTACAGATCAAAATCTATATACATCATATTATATCTTCTTAATTATGTCTTCCATCTAATGGTTCAATACTAGCTTTATATCACATTCGCGGGTGGAGAAACATCCACGTCAGCCAAAGATCGCTACAATCTTTGAGAAGAAAAGTGTAACGTGTGCAAGAACAGGTCAGCCTCAAATATGAAATTCATCCATGGTAGATGCGTAAGATGAAGTGTGGACCTAAGTGTAAGGTCAGGGACACTCCATAGAACAAATCTAAACACACCATAAGGATCCACAAGTCATGGGAAAGATTCACGATCGATCCAACTAGCCGAACTAGGTTTTGAAGTTATTCTGGGGCTAGTCCCAAAAATTGTCATGTACTTCAAAAGGGATAACTTGCCGGAAAAAGATCCAAATAAGATGAAAAACTTGGAATACAAAAATTGAACATGTCCACAATTAAATCCTAGGTACACAAGATATGGCGAGCAAAAATGAAGAAACACTAGATCTAACTAGAACAATAACAAAACAAGAACAAAACTGAATGAAAATATTTTTGGTTGGTGCAAGATTGCCAAGAACCAAGGATGCTCCTGCATCAGACATCCGGGGTTAATGAAAAGTGAGCCTCTCACTTTGCAGGGACCAAAGGAAAACCAATATGGTCTACCTCAGCTTGAGAAATCCAAGAAGAATCCTCCACTGGTCTACCCTTCCATTTCACCAAATATTCCTTGTACTGTCTTCCACGAGTCCTCCTTCCATCTCTAACATCCAAAATCTCTTCTACCTCATCTGATTGTTGTTTAGGAAGCTGTTCTTTCAACTTGACCTTGCTGTCTTCATTGAATTCTGCTTCGTGGTACTAGTGTATATTTTCAATGTTGAATATAGGTGATATACCCATGCCATCTGGTAACTCCACTTCATAAGCATTTCCTGAATCAAACTTCTTCAAAATCCTACAGGGTCCAAACTTCCTCATCTTCAATTTACTGTATGTGTTAACTGGAAATCTTTCTTTCCTCAAGTACACCATCACTTCATCTTCAACTTTGAACTCCTTATGTCTCCTCTTTTCATCTTCTTTCTCCTTATACTTCTGGTTCATGTTTTCCAAATGCTATTTCACTTGAGTATGCACTGTCTTCATATGTTCTACAAATTCTACTGCTTCTACACTCCTTTTTATCTCCCCTACTAATGTATCTCAACTCTGATATACCTCTAGGATGAACTCCTGTAACAATCTCAAAAGGTGTCTTTCCAATACTCTTGTTCACTGAATTATTGTAGGCAAACTTTTCTTGCGCTAGGGATCGATCCCAACTTCCGATCTTCTCTCCAACCAAATATCTCATAAAATTTCCCAAAATTTTGTTTACTACCTCTATCTATCCATATGTGTGTGGGTGAAAAGTATAATTGAACTTCAAATTTGTGTTCAAATTCTTCCAAAGTTACCTCCAAAAGTAACCAATAAATTTTGTATCCCTGTCTGAAACAATACTCCTAGGTAATCCATGTAATCTGACCACTTCTCTAAAAAAAAAATCTGCTACATGTACTACATTAGTTGTCTTCTTACAAGGTATGAAATGCCCCATCTTAGAAAATTTTTCCACTACCACAAATACTGAATCATTACCTCTCTGTGTCTTAGGAAAACCAAGTATGAAATCCATGCTGATATCCTCCCAAGGTCTTTCTGGTATTGTCAAAGGTTTATACTACTCCCTTTTGCAACTTGACAAACTCTACAACTCTGCACAAATTTCTTGACATCCTTATGAATCTGTGAAAAAAAGTAATTCTCACTCACCAACGCTACTATCTTGTCAATTCCAACATGTCCTGCCAAACCTCCACTATATTTCTCTTTTATCGAGCTATCCCTCATTGAACTTTGGGGTATACACAACTGGTTTCCTCTAAACAACATGTCCTCTTGAATGAAATAAGCCAACCATTGACTTCTATCCTCCAAAACTGGTTCTTTACATGCTCTCCAAGGTTCTGCAAAATCCGGGTCTTCCTTATACAAGTTTTTCAATTCATCAAAGCCTAAAACCTCCACTCTCATCTGTGCCAGTAAATTCCTTCTTCTACTCAAAGCATCAACAAATCTATTTGAATTTCCACTCCTATGCTTCAAAACAAAAGTATAACTCTGCAAGAAATCTACCCATCTCATGTGTTTCTAATTCAACTTACCTTGACTGTTCAAATATTGTAACACTTGATGATCCGTATACAACACAAACTCCTTAGATAACAAGTAATTTCTCCACTTCTTCAAGGCTTGAACTATGGCATAGAAATCCTGATCATACACTGAATATCTTCTCGTTGCATCATTCAACTTCTCATTGAAATAGGCTATTGGTCTTCCTTCTTGACTTAACACTGCTCCAATTGCATTTCCACTTGCATCACAGTCTACTTGAAATACCTCATCAAAATATAGTAAAGCCAACATAGGCTGCTCTTTCACCTTCTGTTTCAATAGCTCAACACTTCTGTCTGCTCCAAATGTCCATCTAAAATCCTTCTTATCTCCCCTCATTGTTTCTGTCATAGGGCTACAAATAGAATTGAAATTCCTAATGAACTTTCAGTAGAAACTAGCCAATCCATGAAAAGATCTTACCTCTTGAATATTTTAGGTGTAGGCCATTCAATAATAGCTCTCACTTTCTCAGGATCCATCTTCAATCCGTCTACTGATATTACAAATCCTAGATATACCAATTCCTCCTTCATGAAACTACACTTCTTTATGTTTATCAACAACTATTCCTCTTTCAACCTCTGCAAAAGTTGTCTTATGTGAAAGAAATGTTCTTCCCTTGTCTTACTAAAAATCAAAATGTCATCCAAATATACAATCAAAAACTTACCCAAGAATTTATTAAATACCTCATCCATCAACCTCATGAAAGTACTAGGTTCATTTGTCAGTCCAAAAGGCATCACCAACCATTCACACAATCCTTCATTTGTCTTGAATGTTATTTTCCACTCATCTCCTTCTCTGATTCTGATATGATGATATCCACTCTTCAAGTTTATCTTTGTAAAGTACTTAGCTCCACTCAAACAATCCATAATGTCATCCATTCGGGGCAAAGGAAATCTATACTTCAATGTGATCTTGTTTATGGCTCTAGAGTCTGTACACATTCTCCACTCCATCTTTCTTAGGTGTAAGCACAACAGGTACTGCACAAGGACTTAAGATTTCTCTAATCAAACCTTTCCTTAATGATTCTTGTACTTGTCTGTTCAACTCTTCATTTTCTACCGGTGTCATCCGGTGTGCTACTTTATTAGGAAAACTAGCTCTAGGAATCAGATCCATGAAATGACTAATACTCCTCATAGGTGGTAATCCATCAGGTACATTATCTAAAATGATAGCTTCATATTCTATTAGCAATTATTTTATCTCCTCAGGTGGTCCTTCTATATGCTTCAAGTCTTCAAATTTCTTAGGCACCAATGCATAAAACATGTTCTCATGTCTTAGTCCATCTAGAAATATTCTTCCATCAACCAAAAAAATTCTAGCAATCATGCAAATCTCAGCCTTAGGAACATCTTCCAGGGGTAACAAAGTCTGCTTCATCCCATTAGCAAAAATGGTGTATATGTTCTTCTTTCCATCATGAATAGCTTGTCAATCATACTGCCAAGGCCTTCCCAACAAGATATGGCATACATCCATAGGCATGATATCACACAAAACTTCATCATGGTAATTTCCTATCTTCAATTTCACCAAACATTGCTCACTTACCAGTATTTTATGCTCATCTTGAATCCATGCTATCTGATAGGGTTTAGTGTGTTTCAACCTTTCCAACTTCAATTTGGTCACCATTTCTTTAGAAGCCAGGTTCTCTGAACTTCCACTATCAATGATCACTTTGCAACATTTACCAACTACCTTGCATCGGGTCCTGAACAAATTCTTTCTCTGCAATGGTTCTTTCTCCAATTCACTTTGACACAACACTCTCCTATTTACCAATACCTCTCCTTCTTTTGGTTGATTAGATGATCCAACATGATCTTCCTCAACAAAGGCTGTTCTCCTATTATTCCCAGTATTTCTACTTGTCTCTCCTTTTTTGCATTCAAAGGTTCTATGTCCTTCTCCACAACATTTAAAGCATGTTCCCCTAAATACTCTTTTCTCTTGTCCTCTATCATATTTTCTATACCCTTCATTTCTGTAACCACCATATCCTCCTCTTCTGTAAGAGTTTCCATCATCTCTTCGATATGAATTTTCATTCTTATTGAAATCCTTATATTTATTATGATCTACAAAAGTTCCTCTTCCTCCTCCAGTAAATCTTCCACCTCTTCTTCTCTGTCTCTATTCATGTCTTTTATTCAGCTTCTCTTATGCTTTTAGGGCACACTGATATGCCTCTTCCACACTCAACAACTTAATCAAACTGATCTCATTTTGAATAGATGACCTCAAACCATTCACATATCTAGCTACTTGTTCAATCTCATCTTTTGAATGTCCAAATCTGATATTCAACTTGTAGAATTCCTCAATATACTCTGTCACACTGGATTCTTTCTACTTCAAATTCTGCAATTTCTTGAACAAACTAATCTGATAGTCTACAAGCATAAACTTTGTCTTCAATTTATTCACCATCTGATCCTGTGATCTTATCTTCTCTTTTCCTTTTCTTTGTCTATCTATCTACAAATGTTCCCACCAAAGGGATGCATGTCCTCTCAACTTTGTATAGGAAAATTTCACCTTCTTATCATTTGGGGTACCTTCAAAGTCAAAGTATTTCTCCATTTCTGTTATCCAATCCAACAATTCATCTAAATCCAACTTACCATTATAATCTAGTGGATTGAAATGTGGCTTGGTGTTTACTCTGGTTAGGGCTCTTATGAACCTCTCTTCTCCTTGATCAAGGCCAGGTTGCTCTTCTCTTGCAACTTCTTCTTGTTCTTCTACTTCTTCATCACTTACATCATCAACTGGTCAACTTCTCTGGGCCATTTCAACTGCTTCCAATCTTGCAACAATTCCTCTCAACATCTCCATTATAGCTGGGTCTACATTTCCACATGCTCCATTTCCTCTACCATTTCTTCTTCCCTCCATCTCTGCACGAGTTCTCTGCAATTGCAGGTCGGATCTTCAATCCACCACCCTACAAAAAATCTTCAACGGGACTACGCAACTTCTGACGATCTTGCAAGGAATGAATCTCGCTCTAATACCAATTTGGTGCAGTCATGGTAGGAGGGTAATCAAAGAGAACAGTCCAAACTAGGCAGCAAGAGTCACACAACATAAGAAACATGAAATATGGAGGCAAATATAGATGCAAACATTCTTATTATTAGAAATATTGATTACGGCCACATCCAGGCTTACAGATTCGGTGCACAGGCCTGATTACAACATGTTCAAAATACAATGCTCATACATACAAGTGAAAATATTATAGATCGAAATCTATATACATCATATTCTATCTTCTTAATTCTGTCTTCCATCTAATGGTTCAATACTAGATTTATATCACATTCGCAGGTCAAGAAACATCCGCGTCAGCCAAAGATCGCTACAATCTCTGAGAAGAAAAGTGTAATGTGTGTAAGAACAGGTTAGCCTCAAATCTGAAATTCATCCATGGTAGATGCATAAGATGAAGTGTGGAACTAAGTGTAAGGTTGGGGACACTCCATAGAACAAATCTAAACACACCATGAGGATCCGCAAGTCACGAGAAAGATCTGCGATCGATCCAACTAGCCATGAGGTTTTGAAGTTATTACGGGGCCAGTCTCAAAAAATGTCATGTACTCTAGAAGCGATAGCTTGCTATAAAAAGATCCAAATAAGATGAAAACTTGGAATACGAAAATTGAACATGTCCACAATGAAATCCTAGCTACGCAAGATATGGCCATAAAACATGAAGAAACACCAGATCTATCAACTCAAACCAAAACAAGAACAAATAAGAACAAAACTGAATGAAATTATTTTTGGTTGATGCAAGATTGCTAAGAACCAAGGATGCTCCTGCATCATTTTCTCTGGACACTTAGTTTTTAAATGACCAATCTTTCCACATCTAAAATATTTAAGGGGAAACATACATTTGTACTTGCTGGTACCTTTCTTTAGTTTCCTTGTGAAGTTTGCTTCCAACTCATTTGAACTTTCACTATCTAGACCTTCTTCTATTTTTGTGGCTTTGAAGGCTGTTTCAAATTTCTCCTTTTCTTTTCCAAATTTAATCATCTCAAATGTGATCAAGGTGCCAAATAGTTTCTCTCTGGTGAATTTATTTGAATCATAAACTTCCTCAATAGCTGAGATCTTGTCACTGTAGCTCTTTGGTAGGGTCATCAAAATCTTCTCCATAACATCATTTGTTAGAGTGCCTCGTTGATTTTTGACTTCATTTAATGCATTTTCAACTCTCTGAAAGTAGCTTGCTATATTCTCACCTTCTTCCATCCTCAATTTTTCATATCTGTGCTTAGCTGCCAACTTCTCTGATAATTTGAATATGTCATTTCCTTCATAGATTATTTCAACTTTTCCCAAACTTCATAAGCAGTTCCCAAAGAAATAAATTTTGTTAACTCAGTCTTAGACAAAGCACTAAAGATCTCATACCTTGCCTTTTCATTCTCTTCATAGGATTTAATCTCATCCACAGAAGATGAACCATTTGTCGGCTCAACATATTTTGTCTCAATAGATTTCCAAGTTTTGTACCCTAGAGAAATCAGGTAACCTCTCGTTTGCACTTTCCAAAAACTGTAGTCAGATCCATCAAACAAAGGAATTGTTAGTTTGTGCACCATTAGATCTACCCCAAGTAGTTAATCTCTTCTTTTTAGGAACCAAATATTTGATACCATTTGTTGAATAGTCCAAATAACTGAGAGTGGGGGGGGTGTGAATCAATTATTATAAAACAATTTTCTTGACTTTAATTAATATGGAGAAAACTTAAATCAATCAGATAATAATCTAACAGATATGAACATGAAAGCACATAACAACACCATGCACAATGAATACTAGAATTTACGTGGAAACCAAAGAAGGGAAAAACCATAGAGAATGCTAATTCTCAATTATAGAACACCGATTAAGGTTATTTTTACAAAGGCTCACTGCCAAATTGCTCACTGCAGGTAAGGCTAACTGCCGGTGGGATCACTACCCAACTATCACAACGAAAGATAAAAAGGCTCACTACCAAAACATAAAGGGCTCACTGTCAAAAGAATGATGAAAGGGAACCCACCGCTGAAATAACTATCACCAACAATGACACTAGATAGAATCTCACTGTTTGTTGCCTCCGATTGTATACTTTCGCACAATGTCTGGATTTTAGATTCACATTCACCACAATTGCTTTCATTAAAAAAAATCAAATTTTACTTATACCAATCCATGCCTTCATAATATCCTAAGTCGGACAAACACACTTTGAATTAGGTCACCACAAAAAATTCCCATGGTGGAAAGGAATGAAACTTGGACCATACAAAACCTCCTCGCTCAAATCAACATGCTACATATTAATGAAGATATCTGAAACCAAAGAATAGAATATACATGTTATAATCCAAACAATGTTCCAGGGCACACAAACCAATTTCTAGATTGGTCCAGACCCATAAGAGTGTATCTCATTATGTTGCAATATGAATGGGACCAAGACAAGCACAAACAAAGATAAATCACCACAACACAACATCCAAAGCACACCAATCCGGATCACCAAAGCATCAAAACCAAACCTTAAGCAATCAAGCAACATATGTTGACATCAATGCCAACCATTAATGACAACAATCAACAAAATCAAATTCTAACAAGAAAAAATTGTATAATATGCAAGCAAAGTCAAATCTAGTTTAATTGAGACCACAAAATAAACATATACTTTAGGTGCAACCATAATTGAAAAAATGGGTTATGAAGGTGGTCCTTTGGGGTCCAAAGGAGAAGAAATTTGGATGGTAATGGAGGAATCCCTAGAAAACCAATTGATAAAAGAGGCCTTGGATTAGATAAAATAGACCAAGGGCATACAAGTACAACTAAAACAATTCATTTTATTACAACTTCAAATCCTAATCCTCATGGTCAGATACAATCACAACTAGGACATGTCCGTGGTGCAAAAAATAGTGCAACTGGCACTTGCATTGGTGGCGATGGTATGGGTAGTAGTACTAGTAGTGGTCAACATGTGCTACAACAAAAAAATACACACAAGAGGCCAACAATACAAGATACTACACAAACACCTAGTGATCAAGGCATACTGAAGATGCAAAGGATTATGGTAGGTCCAAGTCCAACTACCAGTTCCACCCCAAAGGAGTTATTTATAGGCACTCCTCAAATTAGTGTGGATGCAACAACAACTACAAGTACTCCTAGTCCTTCACCATTCAAGCATTCTATTATTTCCACATCCCTAGGTTTTGATTACAATGATGAGTTTAAAAAAAATCAGAATTGTATACAAAAGAAAGGAAGAAATTGACAAAGAGTTCGTCTACTATAACTTTAGAGCCTACAACAACTAGGGTATTACCACATTTTTACCAAATAAATAAATCATGGATTACATTTTTGTTGTTCCCACATTTCAAAATAAACCAAAAAATCAGAGATCACTTTGAATTTTAGGTGAGCCGTTTCTAATTGGATTTTTTTGGATACAATTTTTTTGAAAAAATTAATGTATCAAAGAAGAACAATGAATTGGTGTACACATCATTGGTAAAAAGAGAGAGAGAGAGAGAAAAAAGGTTGTAGATTCAAGTAGAGAAGTTACAAGAAGACCTAACAAATGAGAAAGCAAATAGGACAACAACATATAACAAGACCAATGAATTAGATAAAAGAATAAAAAAATATGCCTCTACATCTACAAGCAAAGAGGATAAAAAAATAGAGGTGGAATTGAATGAACTGAAGCAAAGGTTAGATGAGAGAAAAAAAATATGATGAGGAAAAATCCACTTTAGAAAAATTAAAACAAAACCTAAGGTAAAAAAATTAACAGAAGGAACAAAAATTGGAGGAAAGAAAACAAAGAAAAAGATTGGTGACAGAGATGAGGAAAGCAAAAAATGAAATAAACTCTTTTAAAATAAGTTAACTGCATTTTGTAGAGAAACAATGAGGCATATGAAACAAAAGATCTGGGAGGAAATAATGCAGAGGATTGATAATTTGTGTGAATTGTTTTAATTGATTGATGCTATGATACTACATTATAGGAAACTTAAGAAATATTTAATGGCCAACAAAAAACTGATGACAATAGAGAAAAATGCAAATCAAATTCAACAAACAGTCTACAAAGCGAGTGACAATGAATTGAAATCAAAAGGAATTAATAATCAGATTGATGCCTCAATGAAGTTGTCATCTATCATTCAAAAGTGTTTGAGAATGTGTGAAATAGAGAAATTTCTAGATCTGGCTGCAAAAAAGATGAAGAAGCTGGATGAAAAGTTAAGGAACTTGATAGATCTTGGTTTGCCGGAGGCTTTTGACACAACTGAGTGATTAATTGGAAAACATGATTTCAAAAAGAAGATGGAGGATGCAAGGAAGATTGATTTGGATCAATTTCCTCAGAACCTAGATGAGGCAAACTATTTGGATTCTATCAAACCACTGATAACCTTGAATGCAACTTTGATTGAAACATTCAAGTCAAGTTCCAATTTCAATCATGAATTGTTAACAAATTTTCAAGTCAGACAACATTAGTTAGAAAAAATTGAACTTCCACCATCTCAACAATGGAAGTGGCTAGAAAAGCTAATAGTATGATTTGACAATATGGGTTTCCAAGTTCCAACTCAGCTCTATGCAGAGTTGTCTTTGAGCAAGATTTTGCATCACCTCTATGTATTCCTTCATTTGAAAATCAATAAAAAAATAAAATTCAGTAATGTGTTCAATTATCTATATTATTTATTTTCTAAATAGAAGAAAAACTTTGGTTTCAACTACTAGATACACATTAAACAATTATTGATGTTCATTGTTGTATATGCTAATGTTGTTAATATGTTAATAAGAATTGAGTTAAGTGATGAATCTATTGGTAGATGGTCAATGCTCCCCTCGGGATTCATGACATGGACTAACCGCCTCCCGTGGATCCGTTAACTATGCCAGTTGTATCAGGCATTAATAGGTTGATCTTTTGGTGAAACGACAACTGTGGGCCAACAAGTGGTATCAGAGCCAAAGGTGCCGGGTTCGAATCCCCTCGGGTAACACTGAAGGGGAGTTTGTTGGCAGATGGTCAACACTCCCCTTGGGATTTGTGACATGGACTAACCACCTCCCTTGGATCCGTTAACTCTGGCAGTTGTATCGGGCATTAACAGGTCGATCTTTTGGTGCAATGATAATTGTGGGCCAACAAAATCACTGAGTACATGTTTAACACAATTAAAATATGAAATTATTAATAATATGTTAATTTATTCAATCTGATGTATAATTCACGGAGTATAATATAAAATATCAACTACAATTTGAAATATAAAATGCCGTATAAAATTTAAATAACTAGAAGCTGTTAAATCCCTGGATAATAGTTAAAATTCAAAATCTAGATTCTACATTTGAAATTTGAAATAGTGGAAAATAATAGTATGTTAATTTAATCAATCTGATTCATAAATTCATGCATTAGGGTTCACCCAAGGGCTAAAAACCTCTTTAAACTATAACAATGTTAAACCCTTGTGCAGGAGCACCTAGTTTGTTTCATGCCTCCATGAGGCAATTTTGTCATTTTTGGTTTTGGTTTGTGTTTTCCTTTGTAATAAGGCCATTTTGACCATGTCACATGTGTATTGAGTCCTTTTTAGGTTTCTAGGATGTTGGTGGGGTCAAATTGTTACATTTTTCAAAAGTTATCAATTCTTGCAAATGTTGTCATGTTGTAAAAATGGGAATATGAAGGGTCAAAAGGTGAAAATAACGTAAGTCAGTTGTAATGAATAAAAAATGCAGGAAAATTATATTGTTTGATATTCAAATTCAAAATTAAAAAATCCAATATCCTTCCCAATGTACACAAATTCCTTTTAAACACACCCAAGCCTCCATTATCTTCACCAACACCCTAGACACACCTTGTAGGGTCTTCCTATGCTCACCAAACTAATTTCCACACTTTCCCAATGCTTCTTTATCAAACCCTAACTCTTAGCCACCTTCATATGCCTAAAACCATGAGTTTTCTATCTAGGTCATTAACCAATGGGTCTTAAAATTTAACCCCTGCACCTACAAACTTCAATAACATCAATTCTTACCTAATTACACCCATTCCACAAATTATCAAATATTTTCATCAATGGAATGGGTCACAAATTCATTTTTCTTCTCTCAATTACCCACTTTCAATTATTTTTAGAAAAATGAAATTACAGATTCAAAACTTACATGCTACAGCCTCATGGGCTTGATTCATTACAACAAAATCAAATCTGAAAGAAAAATATTATTCATAGCCACAATCTGCATTAATGGAGCTACCTTCTACAACCCCCACTAAACCCTTTTTATTTTACCCAATAATCACCCTAGAATGTTCTAGAAAGTTCAACTTTCCCTTTTTTTTGGTGCCAAAAGTCCCGTCGTTTGATTTTTGGCCTAGGAAGAAATTTTAATGAAATTCACTTTTTAGAGGGGCAACTTCGTAGGGCCATAAAGTGTCAGATTTTCTATTATTGCATATTGTTAGAAAGCTCTCGAAGAGATCTACAACACGTGAACCCACCGTAGGTCGGTTCAACCACTTTTCAAGCTATTTTGGGGCCTCTAAAGTTTTATATTTGAATTTGAAGTTGCATTGGAGAAATTTCTCGAGACAAAAACTTTAATTTCTCCCAAACTATTCAGGGTATTGAGGTGATTCTTTCGCGACTGAAAATGTTTTTCAGATTTGCTCCTTTGGGTAAATTTTCAGGTCCATATGAGCCCATTTAGGTCAACTTACTAAAAATAGTAAGTCATCATTTTTTGCTATTTTTGACTCCTGACTGTCTCAAGCCCCTTAAGTGCCATCATGAAACTCAAAAAAACTAAAGAAAATAAAGAAAACAATTTTTTTTGGGTGATGCAAGATTGCCCTACACCATCGGATTTTCCTGCATCAGACACTTAGGGTAATTTGAAAAGTGACCTTGTCACTTCTCAGGAGTTAGAGGGAAACCAAGATGGTTAAACTTAGCCTCAAACAACCATGAGTAATCTTCAATAGGCCTTCCTCTCCATTTCACCAAGTACTCTGCATATTTCCTGTTTCTCATGCTTCTACCCACATGGCTATCCAAGATTTCTTCTATCTCTTCCTTCTTTGAAGTAGGTGCTAGAATTTTCCATAGTTATTTTATCATCCCCTCCTGTATATCACCTTCATGATACTCTATCGAATCAGCAATGTTGAACACATGAGAAATGTTTATTCCACTAGGCAACTCTACCTCATAAGCATTTCTTGAATTATGCTTCTTCAGGATCTTGCATGGTCCAAACTTCTTCATCTTTAAGTTGTTTTATGTACCAACTGGAAACCTTTACTTTCATAATTGAACCATGAATTCATCTCCTACCTAGAACTCCTTATACCTCCTTTTATGATCTTCCCAAGCCTTATATTGTGAGTTCATCCTATTGATATGTTTCTTCACCTCTTCATGCAAATTCTTTAGGTGTTCAACAAAATCTTAAGCCTCAACACTACTCTTCTCCCCCTTATCCATATTTCTTAGTTTAGAAGCAGTTCTTGGACTAATCCCATACATAATCTAGAATGGTGATTTACTAGTGCTCCTATTGACATAATTATTATAAGAAAATTCTGCCTGTGGTATAATCAAATCCCATCCTTTAGGCTTATCTCCTACTAAGCATCTTAACAGGTTACCCAAACTCCTATTCACCACCTTTGTTTTTCCATCAGTTTGTGGATGGTGTACATAACTGAACTTCAAATATGTCCTCCAGAAATAACCAACAAATTTGGTATCTTTGTCTGAAACTATACTCTTTGGTAGACAATGTAGTCTCACCACCTCTCTGAAAAATAACTCTGCAATATGAACAACATCATTGGTCTTATGACATGGAATGAAATGTGCCATCTTTGAAAATATATCCACCACCACAAATATGGAATCATGCCCTCTCTGTGTCGTTGGAAAGCCAAGAACAAAATCCATGCTAATATCCTCCCATGGCCTCTCAAGTACAGGTAATGGCTGATATAATCCAGTATTTTGACTTGTCCCTTTTTCCATCTGACATACTCTACAACTTTGTACAAACTTCACATATTGCTATAACTGTGGCCAATAATAATTCTCACTAATAAGAGAAATGGTCTTATCTCAACTAAAATGTCTAACCAATCCTCCACTATACTTCTCCTTGATTATATTCTCTCTCATAGAAGTCCTTGGAATGCACTATTGGATTCCTCTAAACAACATCCCATCTTGGATTAAGAAATCCAACCATCTTGTCCTATCCAATGTAATAGGTTCCAAACAAGCCTTCCAATCTTTTGAAAAGTCTGGGTCTTCAGGATACAGAATCTTGAGTTCATTTAACCCAACAACATCTATATTCATCTCTATCAAATTTTTTTTCCTTCTACTTAAGGTATTTGCAACTTTGTTTGATCTTCCACTCCTATGCTTCAAAACAAAAGTATAACTCTACAAAAACTCAACCCATTTTAAGTGCCTTTGATTTAACTTTTCTTGACTATTGAGATATTGCAAAGCCCAGTGATCAGTAAATAAAAAATTTCTTTTGGCAACAAATAGTGTCTTCATTTCTTCAAAGCCTGAACTATAGCATAAAACTCCTTATCATAGAAATAATATTTCTTCTTAGCAGCATTCAATTTCTCACTAAAATAGGCAACAATCTTACCTTCTTGACTCAAAACAACTCCTATGACAGTACCACTAACATCACAATATACTTGAAAGACTTTATTGAAATCTGGAAGTGCCAAAATAGCTTGTTCTATAACTTTCTTCTTCAACATATCAAAACTTTTGGCTGCTTATGTAGTCCACTTAAACTCTTTTCTATTGCCTCTCATCGCTTCAGTTAGAGGTACACAAATACTACTGAAATTCTTAATAATTTTTTTGTAATATCTTGCTAGACCATGAAATGATGTTACCTCTGTAACATTCCTTGGGGTAGGCCATTCAATGATAACCCTTACCTTCTCTGGATTCATTTTAAGACCCTCTACTAAGATAAAAAATCCTAGATACACCGACTCTCTCTTCACAAAACTTTATTTCTTTAAATTAATCAACAACTTCTCCTCCCTTAGCTTCTCAAAAACTCTATAGATATGCATCAAGTGCTCCTCCAATTTCTTACTGAAAATAAAAATACCATCCAAATAAACAATAACAAACTTTCCTAAAAATTCTTTCAATACCTCCTTCATAAGCCGCATAAATGTGCCCAGTGCATTGGTTAGCCCAAAAGGCATGACTAACCACTCATACAAGCCCTCCTTGGTTTTAAAGGCTATCTTCCATTCATCTCCTTCTCTAATCTAGATCTAGTGATATCCGCTCTTCAAATCTATCTTCGTGAAGTACTCAACTCCACTCAAACAATCCATAATGTCATCCATTCTTGGCAAGGGAAATCTATACTTGATGGTGATCTTGTTGATGGCTCTAGAATCTGTACACATCCACCATTCCCCATCCTTCTTTGGTTATATTACTATAGGTACTGCACATGGACTCAAAATATCTCTGATCAATCCCTTTTGCAACAACTCTTGCACTTGTCTATTTAACTCTTCACTTTCTGTTGGAGTCATACGATGAGCTGCCTTATTCGGAAAACTGGCTCTAGGAATCAAGTCCATCTGATGACTAATCTTTCTTACTGGAGGAAAACCATCAGGTACGTTATTAGAAATAATAGCTTGAAACTCATTCAACAAGTTTGAAACCTCTACAGGTACCTCAGTAGTATCTTCTTTGTCAATTCTAGAGATCAATGCAAAACACATATGCTCATGCCTCATACCTTCTAGGAACTTTCTTCCATCAACCAAACAAATTATTGCATTACTGCATACCTTTTCTTCTGGTTCTTTCAAGGGCTTCAACTTATGATGAACCCCATCCTTTTTCAAAGAATATGTGTTGGCATGTCCATCATGTACTACTCGCTGATCAAAATACCATGGTCTGCCTAACAACATATGACAAACATCCATAGGAATAATATCACACAATACCTCATCATGGTAATTTCCAATCTTGAACTTTACTAGACATTGTTAATTTACCAAGGCTTTATGGTCCTTCTATAACCAAGCAATCCGATATGGGTTTGGATGCCTTCTTCTCTCCAATCGCAACTTACTAACCATTTCTCCTAAAACAAGGTTATCAGTACTACCTCCATCAATAATAACATTGAAAACTTTACCTTCACACTTACATTTGGTGCAGAACAAATTATTCCTTTGAGTTGGTTCCTTCTCCTCATTGTAAGGCTCTTCTAGTAACAAGAATCTTTCCTCTTTCTACATCCTCAGAATGTGAAGACTCAACATCTTCATCTACACGTGCAACTCGTGCATTACCCTCAGGGCTTCTATTTTTCCTTCCTTGATGTTGAGGACACTCATAGGCTCTATGTCCTTCTTCTCCACACTAGAAAAAGGTTCCATGAAAGCCTCCTCTTCTCGGTCCTCATCCAGATCTTCCTCTTCGTCTTTGGTCTCCATTCAA
The DNA here is from genome assembly GCA_007115665.2 of Sequoiadendron giganteum. NCBI lineage: Eukaryota > Viridiplantae > Streptophyta > Pinopsida > Cupressales > Cupressaceae > Sequoiadendron > Sequoiadendron giganteum. Next base: position 194,412,937 of record CM021108.1, read on the forward strand.
CTGAATCACGAGGACGGTAGGTGTTATCTCCTTTTTGGTTTTGACTGCTACTAGAGCCTTCACCCTTATTTTGGTCTTCATTTCAACCTCCATATGACTTTCCACTGGTATTTCCTCCATGACCTCCACCTTGTTGTTTGTTCTCAAACCTCTTGTTCAACCATTCTTCAACCTTTAGAGAAAATTGATAAGCATCCTCAATGGTGGTCATTCTTACCAGTACCAATTCTTCCTATATGATTGGCTTCAACCCATTAATATAATGAGAAAATTTCTCTTTATTCGCCTTAGAATGTCCTATTTTAATCAAGACCTTGTGAAATTCCTCTATGTATTATTTCACCATCTGTGTTCCTTGCCTCAAGCTCTACATTTTCTTGAGCAAATCCAATTCGTAATCGACTCAGATAAATTGTTTCTTCAATTTTGACACGATTCTATCCCATCTAGAAATTTTATCTTTCCCTTGTCTTCATCTTTCTAACTAGACCTATTTCCACCATATACTGGTGTGAACTTTCAATTTTGTCTTTGCAAACCTCACTCTATGAGGATCTTCACTCTCCTCAAACTCAAAAAATTCCTCCATGTCATTGATCCAATCGATTAATTCTTCAAGATTTAGATTTCCACTGAAAGTTGAAACCTTCATTTTAGGTTTCTTCCCAATCGTTGAGATTGCTCACAACAATATTCTTTCTTTAGGATCCATTGGATCCTACTCTTCCTCTTCCATTTCCTCTTCTGTTTCATCTTCACTTTCATCTCTGTCTCTTTGCACATCTCTTCTTCGAACCTCTTGATGCAAGGTTTCTAATTGCCTTCTAAGGGCTCTTATTTCATCTCTAGGTGGATCTCTTCCTCCACCACCTTGGCCTCTACCTCTGCCATGCTGGGCAAGTCTTGGAGGCATCTTGAACTCAACCCACACTCACAGGTCCTATTGCAATTGCCTCACATTCGACGCTCTATTATAGGCTCAAGAACTCCTGCTCTGATACCGCTTGATGAGGGCTACACCACCCAAACCACACAAAACACAACAATAGATACCAACACAGAAGATGTGAGACAAAAAAAACCCACTTTCAATTATTTAAAAAAAAAAGAAATTACAGATTCAAAACTTACATGCTACAACCTCATGGGCTTGATTCATTACAACAAAATCAAATTTGAAAAAAAGCTATTATTCAGAGCCATAATCTGCACTAATTGAGCCACCTTCTAAAACCCCCATGAAACCCTTTTTATTTTACCTAATAAATGCCCTAGAAAGTTCTAGAAAGTTCAACTTTCCCTTTTGTTTTGGCACCAAAAGTCCCACCATTTGATTTTTGGCCTAGGAAGAAATTTTAATGAAATTCACTTTTTAGAGGGGCAACTTTGTGAGGCCATAAATTTTGATCTGGGTGTTCGATTCACTATTATTGCATATCGTTGGAAAGCTCTCAAAGAGATCTACAACATGTGAACCTATCTAGGTCGGTTTGGCCAATTTTCAAGCTGTTTTAGGGCCTCTAAAGTTTTATATTTGAATTTGAAGTTGCATTGGAGAAATTTCTCAGGACAAAAACTTTAATTTCTCCCAAACTGTTCAGGGTATTGAGATGATTCTTTCGCGACCGAAAATGTTTTTCAACTCTGCTCCTTTGGGTAAATTTTTAGGTCCATATGAGCCCATTTAGGTAGACTTACTAAAAATAGTAAGTCATCCTTTTTCACTATTTTTGACTCCTGACTATCTCATGCCCCTGAAGTGCCATCATGGAACTCAAAACAACTAAAGAAAATAAAGAAAACAATTTTTTTTGGGTGATGCAAGATTGCCCTACACCGCTAGATGCTCCTACATCTACAACCATTCCTAGCCATCTCATAGGGGTTGTTTCAAAGGACCTCAGATGAACGCAGGGGTGTAGGGGGTTGACAAGTTGTACAATCTTGGTCATCCAAAGGACCATTATATCAAATGAAATGTTTTGTTAAATATAAAGGCAACATACAAAGGATTAAAAGATGTGTATCTGAGTACATGTGGCCATTTTATGGGAAAACATTGATGAAGATGATATGATCTCAACCGTTCAAATTACAAAAGGTTAAAGCATATGGTAAAATTTTCCCAAGTGTGGGTGGATGCTTGGGAGCTTAACCAATGCACACATTGGACACATGGCAACACCTGGTGGCACTCCTCGTAATATCGAAACCTTTGATATTTTTCATAATACAGGGATGTAGGGGATTGACACGTCATCCTTTTCAATGCTTCCCAAAGGCAATAGGGCCCATGGTGAAACAAAGGAGCTTCTCCACATGGCAATATTCTATTGGCTCGATATTGAGGTGAATGAAGGTCAAAATTTTCAAACTAAGTTAACTTAGTTTGAGCCATCCAAAGATCCAGATCACCATGAGATCAACATCTGATGTTCAAAATTGAGTTAATGGGTAGCTGGAGATTTTATGCTTCACACGAGCAAGCAATAATGGTGGAGGTGAAACTATTCAATCAAATTGAAGATATTTGTCACCATAAAAGAAAAGATGATGAAGTAGATATTCGGTTGGCACAAGCAGATGTGCCTAGAGAAAAGTATGATGAAGTAGCTGCAAAGGTAAGGGCATAAATGAATTTTGAGTCCAAAAAAATAATTCTTGCAGAAGGGAGAAGAAAGGTGCAAGATAGTAGATTGCTACTACTCCTTGAATGGGACATTGCTTCTACAATTGTCTTTGATACTATTAGGAAACAAGAAGGATAAGTTTTCCCCATAGAAGAGGAAGGAAAGATGGCATTTTCAGAATCATGGTTCAACCCACATTGGGAAGCCCTTGCAATCTGGGCCCTTGCCCCAACTACAAATAAGCCTATGATTGCTGAATCATCAAAATATATCAAAGGGAGCTTGATTATAAAGAAGGTGTTTGACACCTCTGCCCTTGAAGTTGCTGCATTAGTGGTAGATGTAGCCAAGTTTAATGAAGCTACTGTTTGAAGGTTGAAAGAAAGAAATAATACATTGTTGAAGGCACATAATGATCTCATGGAAGCTTACAACCAACAGCATGCATTATTGGCTCAAAAATAATCCCTTCTTGCAAGTATGCAGGAAGTAGGCTCCTCTTTTATAGTTCCCCCTTCTCATGTTATGATTGAAAACACAAAGCTTAAAGAAAAGATTCAAATGCTAGAAGAGCACTTGAAGAATGGGGAGTTGAAGAACCTAGAGAAATGTAAGGATAGTTTCAATATTCTAATTCCAACACTCATCCCTCTGATTTGTAAAGATGACAAAGTTGATTTAAATCAACTTAATTCCTATTCATACATGATGGTCAATGCAAAACAATTGATGGAAATTTTTTGTAGAGAGGCCATTGCTTTACTTGATACCAAGTATCATCTAAATTTGAAGAATGTGAAAAAGATCTTAGCTCATGACTGGCCTTTCGAGGATATGTTTAAGGCATGGAATGAAAAGTATAATTGTTTACCTAGCTTGTGAGTGGATCCATGCTTTTATTCTTATACCTCTTGTTTGAGATTTTGGTTGTCAGAAAGGTTTGGGATGAGGTTAAATTTGTTTGTTGTTTCCCTTATATTATAAAAGCGAATCCCAAGCCTCATTCAAAAGGTTTTTATTTTTTGATCTTTCATTTCTATAAGCTCTTTTTGTATAGTTTAAGCTATTTGATAACACAGATAGAAAATGTTGTAATTTTTCTATGTAATAACAAAAGATGACTCAAATACTTAGTGTATTTCTTTAATTTTGAATATCAACCTATCTTTCTCTCTAGTATTGTATTCACTATCCTTTGACTCAAAATAATCAAGGGTTATTTATACGTTGTCATATCACATCATGTGTTATGGATGTTGAACTGTTAGCTTCTATTCAAGGAATGGATTAATATTCCTTTCATTTATTTATCAAATATTGTGTGAATGCAATAAGAATTTATAAGTAGTGTGATAAGTGTTGTTCTTTGCTTGGTTTCTCAATTCTCATTGTAAGGCAACGAGGTTAAAAGAAGCCATGAGTTGGTCTATTGTAGGAGTATATTTCTTTTTCTGACTTTATTGTGGATAAGGCACTGATCAAAATAATTCATAAAGTTAGAAGATTGATGTAGAATAACATATCAAATCAAAAATCAAAATTTTACTTTACTACAAATTTTATGTGTTATGCACAAATCCACATTAGCAAGGAACCATTAAGCATTGAGTTGAATCATGAATCACTAAGTACATGTAAAACTTATCAGTATGACAATTAAAATATGAAATTATTAATAATATGTTAATGTATTCAATCTGATTCACAATTTCATGGAATATAATATAAAATATCATCAACTACAGTTTGGAATATGACTCATAAAGTGCAATATAAATACCTAAAAACTGCTAATTCACTTCCATTTGCCAAATCATGTTCTGGTCCTCACTGTGATGATGAGATTGAGAGCTGTTTTGACTCTGAGTCTGGTCTTCATTTTCTTTGCCCTGCGTATGTCCGGTTAACTGTATCTCAATATCAACATTCATTGAGCCACTTTCATTTTTTCCATTTCCACCACTACCAACGTTTGAAGTGTTGCACAACCCTCTTCTTTCACATATGGACTTATATATTGTGAGTACCCTTTCAAAAGAAAAACTTCAGACATTGTAGCTAGTTGCAAACACCCTCAAGCAATTTTCCAAATTCTTTTCTAGTTTGTTTCTTATCTTTGATTTCAAAAACCCCAATGCACTGAAAACTCTTTCATCCTCCACCAACCCCAATATCATTGTTTGACATAAATCAACAAGTTTGAAATATTATGATAATAAATCACACAATATTTCTATGACTTAAGGTTTCCAAATCCCTTGTTATTGATCCTGCTTCCATGGGATTCTCCATAGACTCAAACTGGTCAATCATACTTAATGTAAAACACCTAACTTGTTATCTGAGCTTAATTTCATTTATAATTCCTCCTATTTTCTGTACATTGTATTCTAAACTTTTCAAAAAGTGTTCGACCAAGGTAATTAATTTTGATGAAAAAAGATTGGCATATCTTGGTTGCCTCGAGTCCAATATTGACGATACACAATAGACATGGCTTCAAGTATTTTATCTTGAGGCAATCTTTCATAAATCTATGAGGAAAGAGATTTTCCAATTTCCTTTAAACTAACACTAACAGATTTAACAACGTTGTCAAAATATTCCTTTGTAATAGGTACTTCTCTGGTAGAGTGCTTGACCGTCATACAATGGTGCATTGGTATCTCAAATCTATGTACAAAGACACATAACTACCCACTTGTATTAAATTGTAAATAATTTTTAGGATTATTCAAATCTGTAATTAACTGCTAGCTTAGAAAATTTGGACTTTGAGATGTATAGTTTGTTAGGTCTAGATATATATTATCGAGGGTCATGCATGTCATTCTACGTAGTTTGGTATATTCATAGATATACATAGTTTTGTCTTGGGCTTTCTTCACAAGATTGGTCATTTCATCGAGTATGGGGAGAAGACCAACTAAAGTTAAGAGTATCTCTATATCACTTAACCTATGTAAGAGGTTAGGAGATTTGTATATTATGTTGTGATGTTCGTACATTATCCCAATCAAGGATCAATATTCTGAAAGAAATCATTGTGTTGGTCCATGCAAGGAGATCCAACTGGTATCAACATCCTTAAGAAGCTTGTTTCCTCTTGTTATTCCCTCAATTTTTTTTTTTAAATTTTGTAAAATGTTTGGGACTTCGACAAAAGTATGCATAGAGCTTGTGGACTAGATTTTAAACTTTTGATACTATAAGATACTTGCTTACAATTCTAAATGCTAAATTCATTCTATGAGCCATGCAATGAATGCCAAGCATTTATAGTGCACACGTATTTTGTAACTACCTAAATATTGCTCCTGTGACCTTGCATTACTATAGTTCCATCAACTCCTACACACACCAACTTTTTGGCAATTGTCAAGTCATCCATACCTCCAATTTAATTCAAAGATTTCTTATCTAGTTCAAATAGATTTTGTGATGTTGAATTGTCCTTAATTTTATGAACACAAAGAATATGAGGTTGGCAAACATGTTGTTGTACAATATACACATGCATACAGACCCAAGAAGTATAATCTATTGCATTAAATTCATCTAAAGATAATGCAATGAAGTTTGACTCTTTTATTTTCTCTTTTAAATATTTTTCCACCACAAAGAGACAACTTTCCCATTCCCATCTAGTGTTTATTGACCAATATGTGCTAGGAAAGTTAGGAACACCAAAAAAAGATAAATTAAAATATTATGGTTAGTTTGTCATAGGATTCCCTCTAGACAAAATATGAAAAACAACTCATCTGAATAGTTTTTACTAGTTGTGCTCCTGCCATTAATTTTCCAAAATGAGCCTCAATTATACCTCCACACGCAGCAAGCTTTGCCATTATTTGCATATGCTCATCATATTATAGGGCATACTTAACATGAAGACATTCTTCCTTTGATTTCCATCGTACTACTATTTTTTCCTTTCCATCTATGATTTGTTTTTCATAAACTTTACCAATATGATTTTATATAGTGTCAAACTTTAGTTGCAACTTCTCATTTCTTTTACATTTCCAACTACAAATATTACACTTGCATTCTATTGGAGGTTCATAATTTTTTGCATTATCCACTAGTTCAATGAATGGGTACTTTAACACCCAATCAATCTGAAAATTCCTTGTCATTTCCCACTCGCACCCCATTTTTGATTTGGATTTTATTTTGTTGCTACCAACATTGTCTACGACGCCAACATTTTCATCCAAGTCAATTATCTCATTTTGGATTGGAACATCTTTTGCGGCATTTCCAGCCTCTTCTGAGGTATTGCAAATGTCTTCTTCATTAATATTTGGTGTAAGAGTTGATGATGTAGCTCAATATTGATCTGATGGATTAGAAACATTTCCAATTCCAAAGTAAGACTTTATGGTAACTCTATGTTTTGGGTGTTTGATGGCCTCCTAGTCCCTTCACCACCCTGAGGAGTCTTACCCTTGTTGCACTTGTTTCTCGACATCTTAATATCTCATTTCGAATAAAAGTTGGAAAAAATGTCTTCTTGTTTAAGGAGATAGAATATAGATCCCATTCCCTACTCAATATCATCTTTAAGATTAAAGCATGAATGAAAAAGAGATAAAAAAAATCTTATAACATTATGAAGAAATTATCACTTACCTTTAGGTTTTCACTGAATTGCTATTCGTTAATGTAGGAATACCTATGTCGTAAGTTTGTAACTTGCCTACGATCAAGGTTCCAAGTTCAACTTATGAATCAAGAGCTCACAAGTTTAGAACTGAACAAAATATGTAAGAATAAATTAGAGTTTCGATTATATTTATATTAATCCATATTTGGAGAATTCTGTGGTATTTTTAAATGGTATAGTAAAAAATTAGTGAATCCTGCATGATTATACAATACATTTAAGTGTTGGGAAAATCAAACCTCGATAGAACACATACGTTGTAATTTTCAAGGCGATTATGGCCCTACGATTAACATGGAGGTGTCATGGTAATTGGCAAAATGTGTCCTCAAATGTAATTATTTTTAATGTTATTGGCGAAATGGGTTCTCATAAGCAACTATTTGTAAATTTTTATTGATGAAATCCTCATGTGCAATGAAATTTAATGATGTTGGTGAAATATGTCCTGATACACAATGTTGTTTTAATAGTATTGGAAAATATGTAGGTGATTTAATAACATGCTTTCGAGATTCCAGGCAGAAATATTAATCGGTCCATTTGAAACGTGTAGTTTGTTATGGAAAAAAACATTACTTAAATATGCCTCATAAAATAAATTGATGGCGAATGGAAATGTATTGAACTGATAATTCATAAAATCTAGGCGATTTGGCCACCCTGTTGGTTGCGATTTATTTGCCAATTTTGACTTGGCCGATATGTGCTATTCACCAATTGGTGAAGATTCGTCACTAAAAAAATCCTTTTATATATCTATATAAATATGTATCAACACATATATTAAAATTATTCATTTTCCAATCATATATTTATAAATGTAAGGAAGCTAAGGTAGCGAAACAACTTCCTACAATAATCTTGAGAGGAGGATATTACAAAAATTTACAGATCTTTAATAGTTACATAAAATTAAATAGAAATAAACATAAATATCATGCATACCACAACATAGTGATTTACATGGGGAAAACCCTTTCAAGAGAAAAACTCCACACTCCAATAGCCGCCCAATATATTATTCAAAAACCACAAAGATTACAATATACTTACAAAATAAGCTTCTCATAGGAGTATCACCAACCAAAGGTCTAGAGGAAACATGACCGCTATGAGAGTCTCAGAATACATCACACTACATAGTCGTAATACAACACCCTCATAAAATAGGATTTCCTTCTAGGGAAAGTCAAGCTAATAAAATATCGACCATCAGATCTAAGACAATGACGAATGGTCCAACTTTACAATAAAAAAATATTTAAATAAAAGTTTCATTTCAGTGGCGATACCCCCGAGCCCTTGTCGAAGCACGCGACCCCCAGACCTCTTGCCAAGGGGATGATCCCCCTGGACCCCTCATAGGGGGGAACCCCCTCGTGCCCCACCATCGCCGACGTATCAATAGTACCTAATGTAATTGCAAGGTTGAGACACATTTTACCAACAATAAATACATATACATACATTACTATACACGTATGTATGTATGTATATACTATTTAATATGTAAATATATACATATATATTATTATTTTAACATCTTATAACATGTATATATATTTACTGATAAGTATATATACAAAGTGTATATATACAATAGATTACCCATATGTATGATGTATCCATGTATAAGTTTATGTAGGTATCCCTACCTACACATGCTCACACATGTGTATATACCCATATACATGAGTTATCGTATATATACATATATACATATATATACATGTATACATATATATACATGTGTACATATATATACATGTGTACATATATATATACATATATACATTTAATGTATATACGTATCCATTAATATATATATTTTAATTATACAAAGTAAAACATATACTCAATACAAATATTTAATCACTATGATACAAACCAAAGAAACAACCAAAGGAAATTAATGATAATACTCAAACATTCCAATCATCCCAAAAGCTATGACCAAGGGTCAACTTACCGACACATATCCTAGACTAACTTGACTTAACTTGTCTAGCCTAGGTTGCGAGTGTGTGTAATAGCTCAAGTAGGTGCATTAGTGGTTGCCATACCAAACTCTTCCCCTGGGTGATACTCTCCCTCTCCTCATTGGAGGGCTCGATTCTTTCTTGCATCTAACTTAGTGCATCATAAACAAAGTTAGCCGATAACATGAATTCATTTACAACATATATCATTTGAATCATCAAAGAATTTAAAAGCATTCACATTATAATATATACTCATTCGTCTCATTTCCATCAAAATATACAAGAACATAATCATGCATTAAACCATTTAAACTCATAAAAAGTAGCAGTAATTGGTAATCACATAATAGGGTGTAACACACCAACTGAAGAGGAGTCACCTTCCATGGATCCCACAGGGTCACAACCTCTCCAGTCTTGCCTTGTTCCCCAATACATTAACATTGGCCTCGACTCCATAACTTAGCCACAATATAAGAGATTTCATCAATCGACACCTTAAATTCTTGAATAAACAAAACATCAGGAGTGTATTTTAATTAACTCACGAACAACCTTTTGTTTAGGGATGCTGTTCAAACCTATTACATTCTATGATAGAACTATCATTTACGAGAATTATAAAAATGGGAGTTAATAGGCTTAACTAACCTTGATTCCAAAAAAAAGTCACCCATTAACTTCATTTTATCTTTGTCCTTTTTCCTCCCAACTTTGGGAGGCTTCTCTAAGGCCCCTTTTTTGAAGTTCTTTTGCTACAAACATAATGAAGGTAAAACCTTACTACCTTTTCAAAGGGGAGAAGCCTCCTCTTTTGACCTATGAGCATCATTGTGCATAGATGAAACCATAGCCAAATCCAAACCCTCAACTAGCTCCAACTCCTCAGATCCTGCCTATGTTAGATCCATAGCCTCTGAGACTCTGGCTGCCCTGACATCTGTCAATTCAAACAACTGCTCTTCTCCTAAAGGATGAGCACCCGAGATCATACTGTGAGAGTTCCCCTCTAGAAAGTTAAAATCCTCCAGGGCATCAAAGCAGTTATAGGTCTCCTCCATTTGCCTATCCTTGAGAGAACCTTTAGGCCTCTTTCTCTACTATGAGATTGTACAAGAATAAACCCCTCTACATTTGCAACCATCTCAGATACTAGAGACTTTCCTTTTTCATTTTCCTACACAACAGGAGAAGGAAATTTGGTTGAAGCACTAGGGATATCCTTCCCCAAAGGATTTTATTTAGGAAACTTCCACTACAGGTGCACGTACTCATGATAGATATGACACCAAAAAGGAAGGGCTTCATAGTCTAACTGTTGAATCCACACAGTGTCCCCAACATGAGTTTTGAGATAATCTAGAAAAGAGTTATTTAAGTCAATTTCAATACAAATACGAGCGTAGGAAATTACCTTCTTATCCAATGTTTGCTGCGACGGTCCTAATGACGTGCCAAGAAAAAAGTGCAATCATATGCAAGATATCAGTTTGCTAGAATTCCAATGATAGCCATGGGAGCTGAACCCATGTCTACACTTTTGACGGAAGTTCCTCTGAAGGATTAAAACCAATATGCTTGGTTTGATGAATAGGACCACTTGATTGTAAAAATATGGCCCTCCCTCATAGGCCTTATCGCAATCCATGAAGTAGGAAAATACCACAATGAAATAATTATTTGTAGCCAACATCACCTCCATATCACCTTTTGGGTTCAAGGTGCGGCGAGTCCATGAATCTAAGAATGAGAGTGAAACCTAGGTCCCCATAAACTTGTAGATAAGATCATGATTATGTACGTAGCTTACATCCTCCACAACTAAATCTTGTTGGATCACCAATATCAGACGAGAGGCACTCCTTTCTAAGCAACCATTCACTTTCGAAGGCCGTTGGCTCCCTAATTGAGATAAACCACCACCATACACAAAATTATTTAAAAAAATATATTGCCTTTACATGAGTGGAAGAGGGAGGAACAAACCCAAAAACATCACAAAAGGTTATGCCTTGATTAGATTCCATAGCTACACATGCAACCATACTCGCAAACGAAAAAAAACTGATCAAAACCCAAACCCCACCAGCACCCTCAATTCTCAAACATGCCCAGAGCATAGAAAAAATGAGACCCCCCCGTAACCCAACCCCATGATTACTAGGAAACAACCCCCTATGCAAGCATTGGAGATAAATGTAAATGAAAATAAGCAGGCTACAACCAGCTATAGGCCACGGGCCTGCAACTTCATCCCCAACCCACCACAAACCATCGCTCTCCTTGTAATCTATTCTCTTCCTTTATTCATGTACTTGGTTTATCATCTACATTTTTCTTTTGGAAGACCTTGGACATAACGATTTCCACATTTGCAGTCGGCTCCACTCTTTTAACTATAGAAAATATTTCCAAAAACCCTAAGTCACAATAGGGAAGTGCGCTCAATTTGTTTTCTACTTGTCTAGTTGGTGTTTGAAGGTATTTTTTGTTTTTTGTAGGGTTGATATTGAACTTTTAGTCACACTTCATTCCTAACATCCTTAGTCTAGTTTTTTTGGGTTGATTCCAATCCTTGCTCATAGGCACTAGTCACATTGGAGGACCTTCGTGCTCCCAGTCACCAAGGACTCGCCCCCAGATTTGCTTTTTCAAGAGGGTTAATTTTTTTAGCTCCTAGTTGATAATGAACTTAGTTATGAGGGAATTTTTCTCTTGAAATATTTGACTGTCGATGTATTGCAATTGAGTGCATAAATTCTTCTTAGCACGGTTTCTCATTGAGGATGATGAACAATACAAAACAAGGTGCATAACCTTCATCAACAATAACACAACTATTGACCACTACACTATTTTCATGAGCAGGCAAGGGAGATACGTGGGTCCCTAGTGTTTTCTATTTTTTGTGGTTTAGGCAAAGGCAAAGCTCTTTTTATGTAGACAAGTGGGTCTAAATATAATAAACAAAGGCTTAGTGGGTCACAGGTTAGTGAAGAAGGGATTTATTTGTCTTATTTAAATTTAGGGTTTTCTCTTTTTTTTTTTTGTTCTACAAAAGCTCTACACTTCTTTTTTATTTTTCCCCTCAATGGATAACATGCAACAAACATCACACATTAAAACTGAAACTGTTGGTGTTGAGAAAACAATTTTTTTGGACAAATAAAAATTTCTCTTTCAAATAAAATTGGTAAATGGGTGTGGTAAATGTAAAGTAGTATAAGGGTATTCTAAAGTGAAGAATAACTTGGGTAAAAATGGAACACTCAAAATGGAAATAGGTGCATCAAGGGAAAAATATAACTAGCACACAAAGAACAAAAGCTTAGAAAGTCAAGAATATGGCAAAAAAATTAGGGAGGAAAACTAGTAAACAAATTGGAGAAGAAGATGGCAATTATAGCCCCATACCAAATACTCTTACTTGGTTTTCACATTTATATGTGTGTGAGCTATTAAATATTAAAATCCATGTATAACTCTTGGAAGTAAAGGATCAAGAAACAAAACACAAGGTTAATGGGTGCATGTAGGTTAACCAAGATTTAGTGGAGGAAAATAGGGTGCTAAAAGAATAGGTGACAACATTGCAAAGGTTTTTAAAAACATAAAAACTTGAATGGTAGGATATGAAGCAAGCGTGACAATCCTTATAGTAAACAACAAAAGCAATTTCAAGCGTGGAAAGATCAAAAATGAAAAATTATGGGGCTTAATCCTTGAAACAAATAAGTGCTCAAATTCTTGAGAAAAAAGAATGTGATTGGGAAAACAACTCAAAAGGCTTCAATTCATGGACTCAAGTAGTTAAAAGCACAACCAAAGGTTAGCAGGGGCAATGGACAAAGTTAGAAAAGAGCAAGCAAGAGAGAATAGGGAAAGACAATAAAGGACAAAAAACATAATCATTAAAGGGGTAAGGGATTATGGAATGAATGAGGATACATACAATCTTTCAAGTGATTTTTTGAAGGACATGCTTCAATGGAGGGGTCAAATATTTCAAGTAAAAAGAGTTGGAAAACTAAGGGAGGAGATTTTTAGGCCTATCAAAGTTACCTTGAGGAGTTTAGAAGACAAATACCAGCTGCTAAGCCAAAAGAGGCTTTTTAAGGACTCCTACTTCTCCTTAGATGAAGATCTAATCGGCTTGCAAGAGACAATGAGAAGATAGGAGCTGACCAAAATAAGAACAACTAGAGGAGAAGGTAAAAGGGCATTGATGCATAAGGGAAAAAAAATCATTATCAACCCTTTTTCACAAAATAACATAGCCCAACATGAGTATAACAAAGAGAAAGTAAAGACAATAATGGAAACAACAAATGGGCACAACATAAATGGTTGAAAAAAACTAATATTTCAGAGTTGAGCCTTTGGTCTGAAGGTAAATAGCAAGTAAGCCCCCCCAGGAAAAACTAAAGCTAGTGTTTTGGAATTGTAGAGGATATCCATGGGGAAGAGGACCTGGGTTAGGGCCTATCACTATTGAAAGAGACATAATATGTCTTATAGAAACACATGAACATGTTGGCTACAAGACACCTAATTTTTCAGGCTATACAAAATTTGCAATTTGGAATGAGGCAACTAGTAATAGAAAGAAGTATGGTGGCATATTGTTCCTAATAAAAGAATCATGGGGAAGAAACATTCAGTTAGAAAATATGAACCCAAATAAGAAATACATATGGTTTAAAATCTTAGAGAATAATAAACTCATCATAATTGCAGCATGTTATTTTGCCCCACAAGGGTAAAAAAAATACAAAAAATATGGTCTAGATGGTAAGGACCCTTATGCAGCTCTAAAAAAGATATTTCGTCTTGCTCACAATAGGGTGAAGTTCTTCTTGTTGGCGACTTCAAGACAAGGACAACTAATGAGCAATCGAGTAGCTTGTGCAACAAGGAAGATAACAAACCACTTTTGTTAACAAAAAAATAAAATCAGCTTTGGGCAAGGTGTTTAGAGGATAGAGGGGCTATCAACCAATTTGGTGAAGAGTTACTTGCCTTTTGTGATATCTTTGATCTAGTTATTTGTAATGGTATTGGAAATTGGATGAACCTTGGAATTTTCACATGCAAAACGTATAATGGTGCTAGCATTGATTATGTTATTTGCTTGCAAAATAACGAAGGTTGTGATTGAGGAATTCTTGGAGGACTTAAAATCTGATCATAATCCAGTGTGTCTTTTGCTAGCTTGTTCTAAAAGCTACCAGTTTATGGAATATGAACAAACTTCTCATCAAACTCACAATAAGGGAAAACACTCTTAACCAAAGAAAATTGCAATATGTTTAAGGAAACTTTAAGGAAAATAACGTAGTAGGAAAGGAAAAAATCACAAGGTATCAAAAGGTCTAAAAAGTCATCAGCTAACACATAAAATTAAAGAAGCTCTGGAGGGCTACAAAAGAGAAAAGAATAAAAGGAAACAAGTAAGTCAGTTCCTGACAAATGATTGGTTTGATGAGGAGTGTAAAGTTGCAAGGAAAGCCAACAAGCAACTAGGTAAAGAAAAGGAGAACACAAGGTTATATAAGCTAATGGTAAAAAAGAGGGTTCATGAACACTAGGCGAGAAGAATTGTTACACCTTGGGAAGAACAACCCAAAGCCATTTTGGAGGGAACTTCAATCAAAGAAAGAGGAAACAAAGAATAACATTACCTCTTCTTAATGGTTTGAGTATGCAAAACACTTGATTGAGCAAGATGTAGGGATTGAAGAGCCTCTAAGGGTAAACACATCAACAAAGCTTTTTAGTTTGCAAGAGGTTAAAGAAGGTATCAAGAAGCTAAGGGAAAGAAAGGCTAGAGACATGGTTGAGCTTCAAGATGAATATTTAAATTGAGGATTAGAATTTTTAGCTCCTCACATTATGTATATTTTTAAAAACATCATCCAATGTGGGTTTCCAAAAGATTAGATCACCAACTTATCCATGCATCTTTTTAAGAGTGGGGATGTTAAAAATCCATCCAATTATCGAACCATCATGATCAACCCTTTATTTGAAAAGTTGTTTGATAGCATGGTTGAACACAAAATTAGTAAATGGACATAAGTTAAAAATAAGAGACCAAAAGGGAAAGTGGGTTTTAGACCAAAACACTCAACAATCGATCATGACATCACTTTGAGATATCATTGAAAAAATTTGGGGTGATAAAGAGGAAGATTTTTATTGTTTTGACGATTTCAAGAAGGCTTTTGACATGGTCCCTAGGAAAAAGTTATGAGGAATAATGAAAGATCTTGGTATTCCCGAGCATTTTAGAGCAGCTGTCCATAGGCTTTATGAAGAGGTTCGGGTAAAAATCAAAACTCAGGTAGGTACTTTGAAAATCTTTAGGAGCGACATTGGGGTTAAAAAGGTTTCCCTTTATCTCCTTCTCTATTTGGCCTTTATATCGACAAACTTGAGGAGTGGTTGAATTTGAAGGGTGGGGAAGGGGCTCCTTTTGGAGAGTATATTGTTAGGCTTCTTTTATACGTAGATGATCTTATTTTGATTGCTAGATCTACCCAAGGGCTGCAAACACATTTGGCTGCACTTGAGCATTTTTGCAAAGGCATGTGTATGCAAGTTAATTTTAGTAAGACCAAGATCATGGTCTTCTTGAAGAAAAGGAAAAATATTAGTTCGACTTCTATTTAGAAGGTAGTACCCTATAGGAAGTAACAAAGTATAATACTTGGGAATTGACTTTAACAACAAGCTTAGTTGGGAAACTTGCAGAAGGAAACAAACTTTGGGAGGCTAGAGAGCACTTTTTTCTCTTCAAAATAGATGTAGAGAGGTAGAGTTATGGGATTGAAAAACTATTCAAATATTTTTTGGGTTGTTGGTTATTCCGATGGTTCTTTATGGTTGTGAAATTTGGGCTAGTAGTACCTCTAACATCAATTGGGTACATATAGAAAGAATTAAAAAGTTCTCGATCACAAGAAAATTCAAACTAAAAGCATCAATTCCTTTTGAACTACTTCTAGATGAAACAAGGGCAATTCTGATTGAGGCCATCACTATAGTGAGTCTTTTGAGATATTTGTAAAAATTTTAAGCAGATGGAAGCTCATTGATGGCCCAATGTTGTTTTCAAAGATGTCTTAGGTGAAAGAAAGAAGACATGGATGAAGAAAAATTATAAGTGGATAAGCAAGTGGCACATTCACTTGAATGCATGTCCTAATAATAGCAAATAAATAAAGATATATATGGTTGAGAAATTTCACAAGGTTATGTGGCAAAAGGTGGTTGGGAGAAAGAAAAAGTACTATCTTGAAGAATTTAATCTCAACATGGACCATCAGTAAAAGACATATATAGAGGCCAATATCCCTTGGAGTTCAAATATTCTCATTGTGTAGTTGAGGACTAACTCACATCATCTTCGATGTGAAACAGGGAGGTGGAAAAGGCCAAAAGGAAGTTTGGAAAGAGAGGGTTTGTATCTTGTGTACAATAGATAGGTGGAAACTAGAAAACATTTTTATCTTAGATTGCAAAGAATACAGTGACATCAGAGGAAAATGCATAAGTGATTTAACAATAACTATTTTTCAAAATTTATTTAGCATGGAATGGGTGGATAGAATGGGAGAGTTCATTATCAAGCTAAACTACAGGAGGTCAACACTTCACAATCCTAAAATAGCAAGGTTTACTATCCCATAGAATTTCTTTGGCCTCATGGACATTAAAAGTCTTTTATTCTATTCTATTCTCGAAATGAACATATTTTTATTTTTATTTTATTATTATATTAGGGATCTATAAATGGGGACCTAACCCAACAATATCAAACCATACAAACTGCATTATAGACACAAAAAATCATATCTAGAAAATAACATAATACCAACTTGGTACAAGTGCTAACAACAAAACAAAAATGTATTGGATACAAAACTATCCTTCAAAATAAAGTAGAGCTAACAGAACCAACCTTTATAGAAAAACCACTAACAAAGAATCCCTAGAAACCTTAAGACCCTTAAAGATAAAAATTTAAGAATAGACAAACTAAAAAATATCTTTAGTACGAACAACTATCTAGAGGAACCATTTTCTAATGCTAAAAAAAATGGCCATACATCCCATTCCTTGAAACAAAAACCATATCCAATAGTGGCACAAATACACCAGAAGTTGACATTGATTCATGCACCTTAATGTATTCAATAATCTCCATCCACCCCACAACTCTTGTCAAAAAACTACTCTCCAATTGGGGCATCATAAAAACATTGTACAATTCCAAAGTCCCATTATGAAATGTTAAAACCATATGACAAACTACCACTAAGGTCTTGATATAACTCCTCTAGTATTTTATTAGCTACCCTCTAACTCATGCACTTATTGGAATCACAATATGGACATTTTGAAGTTAAATACTGGTGGGTTGACGTTGTTTTAGATTTGCCGCATATCTTGGCTAACCAGAGAAAAGATCTCCTTCCTGCATATCTTCCTCATCTTTAATCTTAACCAAGATTCCATCATAAAATTCGTAATTTCATCATCTACTATTGTGTTAGAAAGCTTCTCCTAAAACTCATCAAGAATCATAGCACACGCCCTAAAGCACCCAGTATCAACAAAGCCTTCCTCCCCAAAATATTCTTTTATCAGTTGCAAATGAATCACCTCATCGTAATTGAATATCCACTTTAGATGGTGGTTCAAGACCGGTCCTTGCCTAAGCGGGTCCCTAGATGCCTCTCCTTGTGCCATTCTAAATAAAATATAGACTACCTTGTAACAAGAAACTTGCGCAAATCAAATTCAAAGTGTTAGTTGCATATCCCAAAAAATTGCACAAAACAAATACTAGAATGATGCCATCCAAAATAATTAACAAAATTTCTTCATATTTCTCCCACGAGCCTCCTCATACTATAAGTCTCCAAGCACATTAATCCACCACACTAATTGAACTTACATATCATAATTTCTATAAATCATATTAAATACTTAAGGTGGCTGATACTTATCAATTATAGTGGTAATGTTAACGCACTCTTTTATATCCTTACTTTAAATCAAAGTCAAGTCTTGAAGGAATGCTCCTTGATTAGCCAAATTATTTGCAATGCTAATTTGGATTCTAGAGTAATAAGAGATATTGTTAAATGTTGATATCTACCGTTTAACTTCCTATAAAATTGATTTCAACTTTCAATTCAGACAATTCTCTTTTATTGCTGCATTAACAACTATCTACTAGTCCTCATCAACTTCCACTAACGGGTATGTGCAGGATCATCATGGAAAAAATAGGCCCTTAAATGGCAATAAATTCAGAAAAATCAGAGTTAGGCAACTTGACGTAAAAATTTGAATAAGTTATCTATATTATTTCAAAAATATGTAAGAATAGAATCTATAGAAAATTGAATGTAGTTTCTAAACTACAAGGTTCATTTAAAAAATAAAAAAATCTATTTGGTGAAAATTTGAAATTTGTATGCAGTAGTATTTAAATTTCAGGGAAAAATAAGAAGGAGGTGTCTGTCTAACCACCCTAACCACAATAAAATGATAATATGGGTATGTGCAGGATCATGATGGGCCAAAAAGTGGCGATATGTAAGTGATATGATGGCCCATGTGGCTGACAAATTTTTTTTTAACCCAAAATTGACGAAATGAAAAGGGTTTTTAAAGGAGATTCTCAACTTTCCACCAATATAAATTATTCTTTACTTTGAATTCAATAAATAATTATTTTTCATTTTCTATTTGAATTACGACTAAAGTCCTAATTGATAGGTTGATTGAAAAACAATTACAAATTTCAAACGGTATCACATTTTTTGAATATGAAACATGTGTCACATTCTATGTTTCACATACTATAGGATTAAAAAAAAAAAAAACTAAATTTCATGAAGTTTTGACCAAGTTAAGGTGGTTAGACATACGAGTATTTATATTATTTAAAAGTTGTAATAAAAAATTCATAATTAATTATTTACTTAGAAAAAAATTACAAAAAAATATGCATCACATCGAGACATGAGTCCTCTAATTATATCTAAAATATTATAAAAAAATTTATCATTTTATTGTGGTCAGGGTGGTCAGAGAGACACCTACTTCTTATTTTTAGCCTGACATTTAAGCACTACTACATTGAAATTTCAAATTTTCACCAAATAGATTTTTAAAAGAATAAAAATAAACCTAGTAGTTTAGAACATTCAATTTGCTACAGATTCTATTCTTACAAAATTTTGAAATAATATAGATAACTTATTCAAATTTTTACGTCAAGTTGCCTAACTCTAATTTTCTGAATTTTCATCGCCACTTAAGGGCCTATTTTTTCCATGATATGATCCTGCACATACCCATATTTTTTTATAATATTTTAGATATAAGTAGAGGACTCATGTCCCGATGTGATGCATATTTTTTTGTAATTTTTTTCCAAGTAAATAATTAATTATGATTTATTTATTACAAATTTTAAAAAATATAAAAACTCATATGTCTGACCACCTTAACTTGGTCAAAACTTCATGAAATTCATTTTTTTTTTAATCCTATAGTATGTGTAGCATAGAATGTGACACATGTTTCAGATTCAAAAAATGTGATACCATTTGAAAGCTATAGATGTTTTTCAATCAACCTATCAATCAGAACTTTAGTCTTAATTCAAATAGAAAATGAATAATAATTATTTATTAAATTCAAAGTAAAGAATAATTTATATTGGTGGAAAGCTGAGAATCTCCTTTAAAAACCCTTTTCATTTCATCAAATTTGGGTTAAAAAAAGGTCATCAACCACATGGGTCATCATATCACTTACATATCGCCACTTTTTGGCCCATCATGATCCTGCACATACCTTGACCAAAATCTAGACACATGTAGTTTTAAGATTAGCAAGCAGTGCTACCCATTCTACATAATTATTCATTTGTGTAGAGAAGGGCGATTTGCTACTCATGAGTTTCTTTATTCTCAAAAGATTCCCAAGGGGCGAACTACCCTAAACTACCTCAAGGAATAGAGCAAGGGTTTCAGAATTAGAAAGAGCAGGCCACAAAGGTTTCTCAGACAAACTAGCAAGTTTTCAACCAAAGGACGTCAGTGCAAATAAAGGATGATAGTGCGGTGAGTTGGAGTCCTAAACGTGCGCTAGTGTCTTGTACATGTAGAAAACTGAGAATTTCACAGAAAACACAAAGCAATCACTTCTACTCTGACTGTTAGGAACTTTTAGAATGCGGGAAAGTAACGAAATATGATAGAACTGAAATGAAGTAAAGCGAATGATGGAACTAAAGAGGATAGAGAAAGAGAATGCTCACAACAACCCAAGCAATGAAGCCTTTAGTAGGTAGATATCTTCAAAACCTGCGCACATAAAATTGAGAGAAAATGTTGGGGTTGTATAGGGGTTTGCCTCATTCAAACCCTCATTTTGGCATTCCCACCTCCATCGACAACCAAATAGATAGATAGAGATAATACGCAGAAATGAAATGAATGCAAGAGTGATAAAAGCAATCCTCACTCAAGGAGGAGAACTCGTATCATAAGGATGTGAGAAATTCTAGGATGCTTGCAAGCACAAGATAAAAGAGATATCACCTACAAGGCTTAAGGAAATCAATGCGAGTAAGGATGAAAGAGAGGGTTGCGAGCTGCAAAGAGCACTGTAAGAGCTTGAAAGTGCTACTATAGCAAGTTGTAAAGAGTTATGCAAGAAATATAATAAGACAAAGTGAAGAGGAAAAGGCCAGAGCCAAAGCTAGAGAGAAGCCAAAAGCCCAAAATGAATTGGAAAGATAAGATTTAAAGAGTGAATATGAGGGAAAAGAAGCTTCCCAAGCAGTTACAATGCATCCTGGGTCGTTACCACTGACAAAAGGAGTTTACAAGTGGCAAACATGCTAAAAAATGGTCATTTGAATGTTGAAATGTCATAGGTTGCTAGTCCGGCATGCAACATGCTAGTGTCCAGACACATCATGCTACAAAATGATGAGAATAGGAAAAGCACAAGGTTTGACACAAAGCTGACGCGTGAAGGTAGCTACTGAAAAGGAGTCTTGAGCATCATGAGAAGGGAAAAAGGATGATGCAGGGGCTAAAGTGAGCCTACACAAATGCTAAGGGAGTAAACACTAAAGTGGATACAAGAATGTATGTGAAATTGCAAGGGGTACAATTTTACGACATTACATTTTGCCCCCACTTTAGCGGGCATATGAATCTACACTAATATGCACGCTAAAGAAAATATACTAAACATAAATAACATTATGATGCCAAAAGGATACTATAGAGGAAGCAGATAACTCTTCGAACCAAGGAAGCATGCCCCCAAGTTGAAGACCGACAAAACAAATGCATTAGACAAAAAATACCTGCACAAGACAACAATGTTAGAACATAAAAGACACCACATCATAGGGTTAGAACATATAAAACACACACAAGCACACAACAAACTAACAATATTTGAGTCAACAAAGTGAAAGAGACCTTGATGTAGAAGGTTATCTCAGTACTATGCATCATCCCCAAATTAAGAAATAACACATAGAAGAATTCTCAAATGAAGAGAAGAATGTAAGGATTGATTGTTTTAAGAGAAGAATGCACCCAAAACTCAGGGAAACAACCAATATCAAAGAGAGAAAGATCATATACTCAGGATGAATAAGATGTAGATCTTTGATTCAGTATACATAATTAAGAAGAAAGAGAATTTAAAAGAGAAATATGGAGAAGCTAGAAAGGAATCAAAATTACAAGAGAGATGGCTCCACAGGTCCTCAGACCCAAGGAGAGTTAAACAAATGTGCCGTAGATCTGCAGACCTATGTAAGGTGAACAAAAGGCCTTGTAGGTACTCTCTCCTACAGAGTTGAACAAACTACATCAGAGGCCTGCATGCCAACGGTGACTAGATCCCACAGGATGAAAGTTCATTATAGGTCCTCAGACTTGCAAATAAGGTGCCCCAGGTACTCTCTCCTGAGGGAAGCCCGATGTGAGGGGCTCCACAGAGTATGATTGATCCTTACAGGTGCTCAGTCCTACAAGGTTGATAGAAAAGTAGCTTCTCAGGTGCACCTGTAAAACATGTTAATCCATAGACTAAAACATGTTAGTCAAGCTTGATGCAAATAAGCTTTATAGGTTCTCGGTCTTGCAAAGTAAGACTAATCAGAGAAGCTTGTAGCTACTGCAAGCTAAGTTGTAGGATTGTCATAGAAAAGACAGGTCTATTTAGGCAACCCCCAAGCTAGACACAATATAATTCACTTGAGATAAAAATTTTCAAAGGGGGTCCCTCGAGAACCCTTCAATAGAAAAAGCGATCCACTCAAGGGGTGCTTCATTTGAAAGACATAGAGAAGAGAGGGGGTCCTTTAAGGAGGACACACATCTCCAAAACAAGTTATAACTACCCCCAACATATAGGGGAGGAGAACCGTGCAAGATACTATAGGAGGGATGTGTGAGAACCTCATGAGAAAATGATTAGAAGAGACAGGATAGAGGTAGACCTCAATATCACTTGTCATGTGAAAAAGAGGTAGGTGCATCAACAAACGGGAGTTTGATGGCACCATAATCACAAAGTTGTATTTTATCCTTCAAGGCCTTACATTCACTAGTGGAATAGCCAGGCACTCAATGGTATGCACATAAACAATGCTTTTCTTCATCATTTTTATGAAATTTCTTACATGTAGGAGGAGGGAGAGTAATCAAGTGGGATTTGAGAAGCATCAAAAAGATATACTCTTGCTTAGATAAAGAATGAGGAGAAGGAAGCAACCATTTCTCTTGTGGAGAAAAGCTTGACTGCTCACAAGAAGAAGACACAAAGATAGAAGACAATGGAGGATGGAACAATCCAAGAGAACAAGGTTGAGCAGAATTCATGTCATTCGACTATGGCTTCCATTTAGATTGTTCATTCAAGCAACCAAGCCCTAGATTACACTTACGAGGTGCACATTCAATAGGGACTTGGATGCCTTGTTCGTTATGCCCACAAACTTTACGCCCATAACTATATTTAGGGGCGAGTTTGTAACTAGGGCCATAACGTGTTTGCAAATCTCAAGAAGGAGGAGGATCTTCACAAAGAGCATTATTCCAACAATGGGGGTTATACTCCTCTATGGGATCACCATTAGCCTTCTTGATAGGATTTCCAACATTAGCCTCTTTAATAGAGGTGTGATCATCTTCCTCAGAAGGAGGAGGATCAACATTAAGAGCATTACAATTGTTGTTCACACTATCCTGTAATACAAAATAATAACCATCTTTGATAGTAGGTTTGGATGATGTTATCAGAAGTTCTATGTGGATTGGGGTGACTTTATATTTTCCAATGAAGGATTCCATAAAGTCTAGAGAATCCCAATTATCACTAAGACATGCATTTTCTTGAGAAGAGGTAGAAGGAGCAGACTTAAGATTTCTTGCTTAAGAAGGATCTTCTTTAGGGACATCTATCTCAAGAGTATCCTTTGTAGTAGGTATTGTTGGAGTAAACATCGACACATTGGAATACATTGAAGGAATAAGAGTAGGCACAACCGAAACCTGACCAACAACTGCCATCTCACATAAGTGCATAGCCTCAGGGTCAGCCCTGACTGTGACTACTTGATTATTGCAAATGAACTTAATAGATTTATGCAAGGTAGACGAGACTGCACCCATAACATGAATCCATGGTCTACCAAGAATAAGGTTATATGGTAAATTTTCTGACATAACATATACAAGGGTGGGTACGGTAACTGGTCCCAACCACAAAGGCAATACTATCATGCCTAGGGCTTGTCGACCGACATTATCAAACCCAAAAATGACAACGAAAGAAGCATTAAGAGAAGATGAATCAATATTAATCTTAGGCAATAGATCAATGCTACATACATTGAGCGCCAAACCAACGTTAATGAGAGTACGTCTAATGCCAATATTATTAATGTTAACTATAATCATTAGAGGGTTCGCTTGCTTTTACACATCCGAGGGTGGAAGTTCTTACAGATAGAGCATGATATTCGGTGAATCCACACGAATATGAGCTATCAACGCATTAACATCCACCAATCGGGTAATCCCACAATAGTGGTTTACACTTTCTGGGAGATCCTGATTATTGCTAAAATCACATATTTTTAGAAAATATAATAATTTAAGCCTTGGAAATTTCCATTTAAAGGATTCCAACTGAAGAGGATTTGATCAAACCACCTTAGACCAAACCTCCTTGGAAAAAATCCCGCTAGTTTTAAACCATACCTATAACAGAGTCTCCTTTACACTTATCAAAATGCTGATAAAAAAATAACTTTTGATTCACATTTTGGGGGATCAAATGAATTCATTTAAAATTTATTTTTGTAAGTATGTAGTCCTTATTATAAGCTTCCCAAAAAAAATAATTTAAAAAAAATTAATTTGATTATTATATTTATTTTTTATTTCTTGTGAATGTAGGTTTTTCACCGAAAATCAAGCTCTTTGTTATGCACATGTGGAAAAATAGCAGATTATAATTTTTTTTTGAAATATATCAGTGCACTAGATATTGATGTCCCTGATCCAACAAAAAAATAAAATTGAATTTTGATACATACAAAAAAAGTTATGTTTTAGCCATTAAATCTTGTCTAAATTGTAACTAGTTTGACTTTGAAACTCAGTTAAGAAAAAAATATTTAGTGAAATGCTATGAAACCAACTCCATGCACTAGATATCATAATTACAAATCTAAATTCAAAAAAATTAGAATTTTATCCTTCATAGAAAAAAAGTTGTGTTAGCCAATAATGTCACTCTTTAAAAATGGTGTTTACCGTTAAAAACTAGTTTTTGAAGGAGATGGAAAAAGAAGTGCAATCTGATTCCAATTTTTTTGAAAAAAATAATATTTAGAATGTACAGATAAAATTTCACAAATCACTAGTTTTCATCATCTTCAAATTCCTCATGGTTTACCCTCTATAGGTGCCCGAAAGTGAAGATTTAGTAAAAAAATTTAGTTCAATATCCAGTTTGGCCAAAAATTGTAAACGAATATTGTGGGATCACCTTGACCTGGTAGAAGAAGGAAAGAGGATCTTTTGCAAGGCTTCTTGAAGCATACCTTGATAATCTGGAGCAGATTGAAGCAAGTCCCATAGTGAGATCTTGGTCGAAGTAACACAGAGTTTCTCAACATGATCCTAACCACTAGGTGCTTTAGTTGTAGGTTTAGGAGCTTGAAGAAGACTTGTTTGAGAAGGTGGTAAAGAAGCAGGTTGATTAAATTTTTTTTAATTCTTTCTAGTGTTATAAGTATGGGATATCGCTCTATAAGAGGGAGCCTTATAAATATCAGGATAATCACTATCAAAGGGAACACCATTAATAGAACAAACCATTTTAGGAGAACGACTAGCTGGAGTCAGATAAATGACCGGTCTCTTAGGCCTTTGAGGGGCCTCAGAGACATAGATTACATTTATAGAATCATCACAACTAGTGGAATAATTATTCGAAGAAATATTCTCAACATCGATCCAGGGAGGATCAAATTTGGAAGGAGATTCACCATTCACTAATGTATCATCTCTAAAGGAGAGTGCATTGGAATGAAGAGAAGGTAGAGTAATATTAAGAAAGGTATTCAATGATTTCTTCCTCTTGCACCAAAATATCCTTAGAAGGAATCTCAGGAGAGGGATCAACAAAGAATAATAAGAAATGAGACAAGAACTCACTTTCACATGTTTGTAAGAGAAATTCTTGAAGCTTCTTAACAAAGTTGGAAAGAGATAGAAGGAAGAAAGATAGAAAATACATTTTGAAATAGAGATATAGACACGTTAGTTGATTCAGAGCAATCTAGGGGTGATAGAACTAAGAAAAACTAAAAATCTTGATTTTTTGATTTTTTTGTATTTTTTAGGTTCTAGTAATTTTCATTTTCAGAGGTCTTCGGAGTAGAATTTGGGGTTGAAACTTGCATCAGTCCCTAAAATTTAGTTGCTGAAGGCACAATATTTTATGGATTGAAGTAGTCCTCTTAGGGACCTTTCCAATGGTGTAAACGGTTTTGAATTCCGAGCACCGAGTCAAAAGTTATGACCCCACCAAGTTGGGGTAAATAAATTCCTAGTTTTTTGAAAAAAATTGTGGTTCAGTTAGGTTCACCAAAATGAAAAGAAGGGGGATTCACTACTCACAAGTATCTTTATTCTCAAGAGATTCCCAAGGGGCGAACTGCCCTAAACTACCTCAAGGAACAAAGCAACGGTTTCAGAATAAAAAAGAGTAGGCCACAAAGGTTTCTCAAAAAAATAGCGAGTTTTCGGCCAAAGGACATCAACATGGATAATGGATGACAGCGGCATGCTAGTGTCTCCTATAGGCAATAATCGAGAATGTCACAGAAAACATAGAGCGAACACTTATACTCTCCTAGGAACTTTTAGAATGTGGGAATGTAACAGAATATGATAGAACTAAAATGAAGTGAAGTGAATGATAGAAATGAAGAAGATAGAGAAAGAGAATGCTTACAACAACCCAATCAATGAAGCCTCCAACAGGTAGATATCTTCAATACCTGCACACATAAGATTGAGGGAAAATATTGGGGCTGTATAGGGGTTTGCCTCAATCAAACCCCCATCTTGGTGTTCTCACCTCTACGGATAGCCAGATAGATAGATATAGATAACAAACATAAATGAAATGAATGCAAGAGTGATAAAAGCAATCCTTGCTCAAGGAGGAGAACCCGTATCATAAGGATGTGAGAAATCCTAGGATGCTCACAAGCACAAGATAAATAGATATCACCTACAAGGCTTAAGGAAAGCTAATGAGAGTAAGGACGAAAGAGAGTGTTGCGAGAACCAAGCGAGCTGCAAAGAGAACTGTAAGAGCTTGAGAGTGCTATTGTAGCAAGCTGTAAAGAGCTATGCAAGCAAGATAGCAAGACAAAGAGAAGAGGAAAAGGCTAGAGCCAAAGCTAGAGAGAAGCCAGAAGCCCAAAATGAATTGGAAAGATAACATTTAAAGAGAGAATATGAGGGAAAATAAGCTTCCCGAGCGGTTACAAAGCATCCCAAGCCATTACCACCAACAAAAGGAGTTGACAAGTGGAAAACATGCTCGAAAATAGTTGTTTGAATGTTGAAATGTCATAGGATGCTAGCGCAACATGCTAGTGTCCAAACACATCATGCTACAAAATGATGAGAACATGAAAAGCATAAGGTTTGACACAAAGCTGATGCGTGAAGGTAGTTGCTTAAAAGGGGTCCTGAGCATCCTGAGAAGGGGAAAAGGCTGATGTAGGGGCTAAAATGAGCCTACACAAATGCTAAGGGAGTGGAAACTAAAGTGGATACAAGAATGTATGTGAAATTGCAAGGGGTGCAATTTTATAACATTACAACTTGTTCTTTCCCATGGAGAGAACCCCATCATGAAGCCTCCACTATGATCCCACAAAATGTATCCAACCTTGGTGTTATTCATATTTCCTTTGGATGTACTCCATAAAAATTCAACTTCATCTCTCCAATCTAACTTTTCCATCTCAATTCAAGGTGCATCTTTTTTTTTAACTATAATGTTTTACACATTTTTGTGTGTTTTGGGGTTGGTTGGATTAATAGATGGGTATGAGCAATGGATCTCCTCCTTTCTAGTTCTAGTGTATGAGATGGGTGATTAGCTTCATCCATGCTTGATTATATGCATTCAAGGAGCACATAGGTATCACTCTAGAGGACATTGTGTATGGTCCTTGTCCTATGTCGTTCACTAGCTTGCTAAAGCAAAAATAGTGCTTGCAAAACATAATGAAAAGTTATACCTAGTTGGTGCTACATACATATACCTTATGTTTAGTAAAAGAGTTTATACATGTGTAAAAGCTATTGAGATGGGCTATTGCCAAGGGAACATTGCAACTTAGTGTTTCAATATTTTTTAACTATTTTTTTCCCCTCTACAAAAAACATTTAAAACAATTAAGTGAAATGTTAAATCACAACTTAGTGCATCTAGGGGAGTTGGCAAAGTTACCCTATGTAAGGTCTTGGATAGTGAAAGGTTAATGGTTGAAAGCTCATAGAGTCTTGAAAAATAATCAATCTATAGATTTTTCATCATTTTAGAAACATTGGTAATATTATTTTTTAAATTTAAATATCTTCTTTGTAGTACATTTTGTAACTTTATTTTTAATTATTTTGTGGTCCAAGTGCTAAGGTTGGAAAAACATTTGTTTGTGTTTTTGAACATTTTTGGTGGTACCCAAATTGAACATTTGTGTGTGATCTTACCTATTTTTTTATTGCTTGAATTTCTTTTCTTACCTCTAACCACTACAAATATATACTCTAATAACATGCTATCACTACAAATTGAATGATAAAAATAAATTGTCTTGCGTTTTTGTTAGTATTTAACCTAGGCTCAAATTTGTTTCATACATTGGTTTAGTCTAAGTGAATTTGAAGCACCTTACTAATATTCAATAGAGAAATATAAATAACTTTATATTTTCAACTTAGTAAATTATTTTATAAAACTCGTAATGGAAAGTGATAAATAAACGAAATGGAGTTAAAAAAATCATCCTTGGGTTGATTGAATGTTGACGATGATTAGATAGGTTTATTGTAGAAGGCTAGAGGAATTGGTTTGGAAAATTTCAATTTGTTTTGATCTATGTAGGATACACATGTCCAATTGAGCACTCCTATAGCTCAATTATCATTGGGGCACTCTTATAGATCACCTATAAAGTGAGGCACTCTTCTAGGCCGACCAAACTTTAGATTGCTGATTTAGGTCATGTGAAAAACTATGTCGATGTCCTCATTTTGTTGGAGCTTTGAAACATTTGGGAGTTTGTTGTTTCTTTGTCTTAGTTTTGAATATGTTGGTAGATCATTTGGAAATGCCCTTAAGCTTTGGATATTCTAATATGAATCTCCAAGTAAAGGAAAAATGGGTTAGGCTATTTAGGATACTACTTTAGTTAGTCCCCTAGGTGGCCTCTTTGAAACTCAATAAATCCCTTAAAAATGGAGTGTGTGAAGCTCTAGAGTGGTGATATAATGCAAATTTGGATATAAAGGGATAAAACCCTAAAAGGAAAATCTACCTATAGTGGTGTGTCTAAGTGGATGGAGGATTGAAGGTGATGGAGAATATTCAATTTCTTTTGGAAAAGGAAATGTAATGATTGATGATAAATCTAAAGCTTAAGACAATGGGAGATTCAAGGGTAAAGGAATATGATTTTTTTTGAGTGATTATGGAATAAATTGGGAAGGCAATGGATAAAATAACAAAGAGAATATGAGATTGGTGATGGGGAATTGAAAGAGAAGCTTAGGAATGATATTTTACAAATTTTATCCAAGGTAATAGCTTGAAAACCCTATAGAATTCCAAGCAGAGAAGAAGACTTAGTATGTAACAAAGATCTATAAGTGAAATCAACAATGAAATCAATTGACCTTTAAAAATGAGTATGATAGCCACTTTATTTTGAGCTTAAGTCAATATGACCATTTGAGAATGCATTAGGGAAAGCCTAGAGTTAGAGTTTTGGCCATAGGGAATTTCAAACATTAAAAATTTGTAAGTGAACACCACTAACCCACTATTTGGGTTACCATGCCACTAGTGCTTGGGTGTCTAAATTTGAATTTGAGCTTGAAATTTTTTGGATGGATTTTAGGTGTTAGAATAGTTTTAGGGTGGTCGCAAATTAGTCCAATGTTGGGATAATGGGATAATGGTTAGAAATGCTTTTTCTTTTGAACAAAGGTGGTGGAACCACCATAATATATTATAAATAAATATAGATTACAAAAAACCTGGTTCAAATGAGCATACCGCAGGAAAGAACCAAGAAGAAAACTTCCATTCATAGCTCATAAGATACGGAATCGGTTTTACAAAATCAACCCAAAAAACTGGGGATTCAACCTATACAACTTGTACATTTTCACAGTTCAATTGTCTCATCCCCAACTGATACAAACCCATAAAACCCAAATTGGCTGTTTACAAAGATAATTATAGCCCATATACATAATTTGGAGTTCATACTCCTGAAGAACAAAAAGTTTTCTTCATAGTGTGGACCAAAAATCCCCAACTGAATCGTAACCAAGTAGAGCAGATAAAATATGATATGAGCCGAATTAACTTTATCTGCCAAACACAAAATCATGTTATCAAAAACAAAAGGATACACAAAAATTATTGAGCACCATTATCACCACTGTCAGATATTTTTTGCGGAGAGAAATTGAGATTCGACACATGATTTGCACGAAGTCGATGGTGAGGAGGGTAATAAGGGTGCCTGCTAGAACTTTCGGCAGACAAGACTGGAGTGCAGTGAGCATAACCGACTGGAGCTTGAATACGCGGACGAGCTGGGCGATTAGGTATCGGACCTACTTGGTCATGTGCCAATAAAACCAGAATTGCATTTACCTTTCTCTTAACTTCCTCTGCGAAATGATGACCCAGAAATCTATAATGCCTGTCCAGAGCTTGCCGAGTGTAATTGAAAAGCTTCATTTCGACTGTATGTCTCATGGCATCAAGTAAAGAGACATATACATTACCAGACTGAAGCAAATGGTAAGGAAAGATACCCCCAATTCTGCCATTTCCCTCCCAAAAATGATATGCTTGAACAACTTTAACCACACTATTATCTTGCACGAATTCATCTTTAACAACCTAAGTAACTGTGGAAAGATAATTTTATTACCCAGGATCCTCTTCATGCTTTTGTGAACCTGAAAACAGCCACATTTGAAGACTTGGCGGAGCTCTGTATCTCCCAAAGTTTCGGTGAACGACACTTCCCAATCCAACAATGGTAAGAACACCTTGAGATTCCACGACCAATACTCCATGGCAGAAATTGCAATACAACGTGAACAAAACATATGTTAGCAATAAATAGCTACAATACTTGCTTAATAAAAGCCCGTAATCATGATATAAAATGCCCTGAGGAGAAACGTGGCTTGGGAGAAGTACAAAGACCCATTGTCCATTGGTATGAAGGACGGCTAATCGATGCTATTGCTGGATATGGCTCACAACATAATCCCATTTTCAAGTGAAAAGGAAAATATAGAAAAAACTCAAATTTATGCCTCATAATTGTATGAAAAGGCGTCACAGAACCCAAAAATTGCAAAAGGTACTTTACAGATTACACATAGCTGCACTGCAACACATGAAATAATGTGTAAATCCGTGCAGGTTAGAAACGCTCAGAGGATATCGAATCCCACCTGCCAATGATGGTAATTTATGAGCAGTTTAATAGTCCGCCACCTCAGGAGAGGATAAGACTAATTTGGTGATAGGAAAAAAGCTGATAAAAGTAGATCCCCCACCCCCATTATAAGAATAACTAACTTTGCTGGGGGTGAAGAGCCTCATGCCTTATTCTTTCTAGTAAATTGGGATGGGGTTTAATTTGATCCCAATTATTGTTTATGCATACTTCGACAGAATCACAACCTAAATTTGACAAGGCATCGGCTAGTTTGTTCCCTTCTCTATAGGTGTGAGAAATCAAGAAACACTGAAATTTGTCCAACAGCTCCCAAACTTTTGGAGGATGTATTTGAGATATGAATTGTGGATTATCCTGTTTTTACAAGCATTAATAATAAAAAGTGAATCACCTTCAACGTGTAGCTTAGAAATATCAAGATTTAATGCTGCCTCTAACCCCAACAATAGTGCCATAGCTTCAGCAACATTATTTGAACCAAATGGAAGGCAAAAGGATATTAAGGAGATGATAGAACCCCTAGAATCTCAAATGCAGACCCTTGCTCCAGATAAATTATTGAAGACTTATTTCAAACATTTAAATTATGGTATTTAGATGATGCTATAAAAAACATAATTTTATTTTATATTTGATAATAAATGAATATATATGGTGATGACTGTACTCATGTGAATGTAAGATCTAATACTAGATCTAAATATTATAGTGCTTATGAGATTTAAACTTTGATTTTTATTATTGTTAAAAAATAGTGGATAGAAAAATGATATACATGGATGAATTTAAATGATGAATGGGCTTTCATGTTTTATATTTTGATGTTGTTTCTTTATACAGGATGGTCATCAATTTGATATACAAATGTGTTTATATTTGATTAGACTAAGTACCTTGATTTTGTAGGAGTCGGCTAACTGCTAGACAAAATTCACCTATGTACATTGAAAAACGCATGAAAAACATACACATGAACATACATAACATGACGAGACTGTCGTAGTGCGGGGCCCGCTAGACGCATGAAACCGGCAGAGGGGACGAAACATCCGATCTACGATCAGGCAAGAGTTAACGACGCCGTTAGGTGCGTTTTCCCGCCCGTTGCCAAGCACAGAAAGCGGGCGGGTTAGCTTCGTCGGCAAGTTTCTTGTGCGGCGCGGGAAAAGTGGAAGGGAATGACGTGGGCCTTTTCTGTTTGGAGAAAGCAAGGCGAAAATACTATTTGTTTCCTGTTTCCTGTCTGCACGTTGAAAAGGAAAGCTGAAGGTCTGAGAGCACGTGCACGAATTCGAGGAGAATACCGACCAAATTAGCTGAAGTGTGGAGTGCACGTGGAGGATTTGGAGGAGAATACACACGAAAGCGAGGTGAGGGGTAATTTTGTTGCAAGCAGAGGGTTTTACAAGTTCTTTGTGTTTGAAATTTGGGAAACAAAATGTGGAGTATTTTAGTTGTTTGAATGTCTTCAAAATCACACATTCCATTGTTGTGTTTCAATTTCACACCATTGAAAAAAGAAACTGCAAAAAATAATTTTGAATGGGAAATGCAGTGTTGGGTTTCAATAAAAAAAACTGTCCAAAAGTATTCTCAATGGGAAACACAGTGTTGGGTTTCATTTTTTTGAATCTCTTTGTTTTAATGTAGAGGGTTTTACAAGTTTTTTGTCTTTGAAATTTGAGAAACAGAATGGGGAGTATTTCGGTTGCTCGAATGTCTTCAAAATCACACATTCCATTGTTGTGTTTCAATTTCGCACCATTGAAAAAAGAAATTGCAAATAATAGAGGGTTTTACAAGTTCTTTGTCTTTGAAATTTAGGAAACAGAATGTGGAGTATTTCGGTTGCTCAAATGTCTTCAAAATAACACATTCCATTGTTGTGTTTCAATTTCACACCATTGAAAAAAGAAACTGCAAATAATAGAGGGTTTTACAAGTTCTTTGTCTTTGAAATTTGGGAAACAGAATGTGGAGTATTTCGGTTGTTCGAATGTCTTCAAAATCACACATTCCATTGTTATGTTTCAATTTCGCACCATTGAAAAAATAAACTGCTAATAATAATTCTAAATGAGAAATGCAGTGCTGGGTTTCAATAAAAAAACTATCCAAAATTATTCTCTATGGGAAAAATAGTGCTGGGTTTCATTTTTTTAAATCTCCTTGTTTTAATGTAGAGGGTTTTACAAGTTCTTTGTGTTTGAGATTTGGGAAACAAAATGTGGATATTTCGATTGCTCGAATGCCTTCAAAATCTCACATTCCATTGTTGTGTTTCAATTTCGCACCGTTGAAAAAAGAAAGTGCAAATAATAATTCTGAATGGGAAACGCAGTGCTGGGTCTCAATAAAAAAAACTATCCAAAATTATTCTCAATGGGAAACACAGTGTTGGGTTTCATTTTTTTGAATCTGCTTGTTTTAATGTAGAGGGTTTTACAAGTTCTTTGTTTTTGGAATTTGGAAAACAGAAAGGGGAGTATTTCGGTTGCTTGAATGTCTTCAAAATCACACATTCCATTGTTGTGTTTCAATTTCGCACCATTGAAAAAAGAAACTGTAAATAATAATTCTGAATGGGAAACGTAGTGCTGGGTTTCAATAAAAAAACTGTCCAAAATTATTCTCAATGGGAAACACAGTGTTGGGGTTCATTTTTTTGAATCTCCTTGTTTTAATGTAGAGGGTTATACAAGTTCTTTGTCTTTGAAATTTGGGAAACAGAATGTGGAGTATTTCGGTTGCTCGAATGTCTTCAAAATCTCACATTCAATTGTTGTGTTTCAATTTCGCACCATTGAAAAAAGAAACTGCAAATAATAATTCTGAATGGGAAACGCAGTGTTGGGTTTTAGTAAAAAAATTGTCCAAAATTATTCTCAATGGGAAAAACAGTGTTGGGTTTCATTTTTTTGAATCTCCTTGTTTTAATGTAGAGGGTTTTACAAGTTCTTTGTCTTTGAGATTTGGGAAACAAAATGTGGAGTATTTCGGTTGCTTGAATGTCTTCAAAATCTCACATTTCATTGTTGTGTTTCAATTGCACACCGTTGAAAAAAGAAAGTGCAAATAATAATTCTGAATGGGAAACAC
The DNA here is from genome assembly GCA_007115665.2 of Sequoiadendron giganteum. Taxonomy (NCBI): domain Eukaryota; kingdom Viridiplantae; phylum Streptophyta; class Pinopsida; order Cupressales; family Cupressaceae; genus Sequoiadendron; species Sequoiadendron giganteum. The sequence goes on from CM021108.1 coordinate 194,447,689, forward strand.
AATGCTGGGTCTCAATAAAAAACTGTCCAAAATTATTCTCAATGGGAAACACAGTGCTGGGTTTCATTTTTTTGAATATCCTTGTTTTAATGTAGAGGGTTTTACAAGTTTTTTGTCTTTGAAATTTGAGAAACAGAATGGGGAGTATTTCGGTTGCTCGAATGTCTTCAAAATCACACATTCCATTGTTGTGTTTCAATTTAGCACCATTGAAAAAAGAAACTGCAAATAATAATTCTGAATGGGAAATGCAGTGCTGGGTTTCAATAAAAAAATTGTCCAAAATTATTCTCAATGGGAAACATAGTGCTGGGGTTCATTTTTTTGAATCTCCTTGTTTTAATATAGAGGGTTTTACAAGTTCTTTGTCTTTAAAATTTGGGAAACAAAATGTGGAGTATTTCGGTTGCTCGAATGTTTTCAAAATCACACATTCCATTGTTGTGTTTCAATTTCGCACCATTGAAAAAAGAAACTACAAATAATAATTCTGAATGGGAAACAGAGTGTTGGGTTTCAATAAAAAAACTGTCCAAAATTATTCTCAATGGGAAAAACAGTGCTGGGTTTCATTTTTTTGAATCTCCTTGTTTTAATGTAGAGGGTTTTACAAGTTCTTTGTCTTTGAGATTTGGGAAACAAAATGTGGAGTATTTCGGTTGCTCGAATGTTTTCAAAATCTCACATTCCATTGTTGTGTTTCAATTTCGCACCGTTGAAAAAAGAAAAGTGCAAATAATAATTTTGAATGAGAAACGCAGTGCTAGGTCTCAATAAAAAAATTGTCCAAAATTATTCTCAATGGGAAACACAGTGCTGGGTTTCATTTTTTTAAATCTCCTTGTTTTAATGTAGAGGGTTTTACAAGTTCTTTGTCTTTGAAATTTGGGAAACAGAATGGGGAGTATTTCGGTTGCTCGAATGTCTTCAAAATCACACATTCCATTGTTGTGTTTCAATTTCGTACCATTGAAAAAAGAAACTGCAAATAATAATTCTGAATGGGAAACGTAGTGCTGGGTTTCAATAAAAAAACTGTCCAAAATTATTCTCAATGGGAAACACAGTGTTGGGGTTCATTTTTTTGAATCTCCTTGTTTTAATGTAGAGGGTTTTACAAGTTCTTTGTCTTTGAAATTTGGGAAACAGGATGTGGAGTATTTCGGTTGCTCGAATGTCTGGGTAAGTGCACCAAGATGGTTCCCAAAAAGGGGACTTAAGTGGACAACTTTTTTCTGAAATTAGGAAATACTGACCTTGGATGTGAAATTGAGGATACTTAGATTCAAAATTTTGAGATGGAATGAAAAGAAGGATTCAATTGCTCCAAGTCTACTTTCTAAACTACTAATTTATTTTGAAAATGATTGAGATTAAGGGGTTCAAACGAGGGATGTACACAAATTGGTGTTGTTTTTGTCAGAAAAACATAGCATAGCAACTCTTGTACGACCCTCATACGATGAACTTTTTTTAGTATTTTTTAAATCGCAACGGTCAGAAGTTAGCTAGCAGTATGTAGTTGATGCACAATTTTTCTAATAATTTTTTAATGAATATTTGATTTTTTACTAATTTACGAAGTGGACATATCCTGAAAATAGAATTTTGGCCGTGCTGCCCCTACAAATTTTGGAAACTAATTGATTTGTTTTTCTTTTAATTTTTTAAATTTGTAGAATGGAGTCTAGTTTCTAAAAGTATAATTTATTTGAAAAATTGATGAACGGTTAATTTATAACGAAAAAAATACCAAACGCTGCTTTTTGGCAAAAAAAAGACATATAGATAAAATAAATTATGGATGAAAGAATCAACATTTTCAGAAAGTGAAAAAAATTATATTGTTGGATAGCTAAGAGATAACCCAACATTACCCATTTGCTCAATTTTTTCGATATTTAACCACGTGCAATTTTGACGGTGATCACAGACTCGATTATGAGAAATATGGTGGATTTTTTAAAAACATGTCTCTGGTCGTTGGAAATGCCCTTCAAACCTTTGGGTTGGAATTCCAAGGCAATACCAAGCTTAAAGTTCAGTAATTCTCAAAGTAAGATAAAACGTGAGTGCGCTATAACGAGAGCACGTTATAACGCGCTCACGTTATATCTCACTTTTGACATGGTTCTTGCTTCTGCAGGGAACATGTCTACTAGCACATAACGCGAGCTCATTATAATGCGCTCGTGTTATGTCTTACTTTATGTAAAATGCTAATATATTAATGTATGCTGATATATTTTCATGTACATGTATGTATGTATGCTTGTATGGATGTAAGATTATATGTGCAAGAGTATTATGCTTGTATGTATGCATTTATGTATGTCTTTAGATGAAGGGAGAATTTAGAGAGAGTCTAGAGAGATGGAGAGGGGGTTGAATTGAGAGTTTAAGAGAGAGGGAGTGGGAGAGAAGGGGTTGGATTGAGGGGGACTTAGCTAGGTAGGGTGGGAGGGATAGAGGGAGGGAGAGATAGAGGGGGGTGGGATGGATAGAGGGAGGGAGAGAGAGAATTGATGGAGAGGAAGAGAGAGAGAGGTGGGTGGGAGAGAGAGAATTGAGGGAGAGGGAGAGAGAGAGAGAAAGAGAAAGAGGGTTATGTAGGTAGGGTGGGAAAGGGATAGACTTGAGAGTGTGAGAGGGAGAGACTTGAGAGTGTGAGGGGGGTGAGAGGGAGAGACTTGAGAGATAGGTAGTGAGAGGGAGTGTGAGAGAGAGGGAGTGAGAAAGGGTGGTAGGGATTGATTAAACAAGAGGTATAAAGAAAGAGGGAGACGGTACATAGAGACAATTAGAGAGGGTGCGAGGGAGGGAAGGAGGGAGAGGTGAGATGTATAGATAGAGAGAAAGTGATAGGGGTTGAGGGATTAGGATGGAGGACCTATAGGGTTGTTGGTTTCTAGGGTATTAGGGTTTAAGGTTTGAGGGTTGATGGAATAGGTTTGATGGTAGAGGGTATTTGGTTGAGGGTATAGGGTAGAAGGTTTAAGGTTTAAGGTTTAAGTGTTTAGGGTTGAAGGGTTTGGGGTTAAGGGTTTAGGGTTAAGGGTTTACTTGGTTGAGGGTAGAGTGTTTAGGGTATAGTTTTGAGGGTATATGGTTGAAGGATTAGGTTCAGGGTCCAATGTAAGGGGTAGAGGGTTTAGGGTTTAAGGATTGAGGGTTGAGTGATTAAGGGTTGAGGGTTGAGTGTTTAATGTATAGGGTAAAGGGTAGAAGGTTTAAGGGTAGAGGGTTGAAGATTGAGGGTTTAAGGTATAGGGTCGAGGGATTAGGGTTGAGGGTCCAATATATAGGGTAGAGGTTATAGTGATTGAGAGATTAAAGGTTGAGGGATTAGGGTTTAGGGTAGAGAGTATTGGGTTGATGGTAGAGGTTAGAGGGTAGAGGGTAAAGGGTTTAACAATTTAGGGTTTAAGGGGTTAGGGTTGAGGGTCGAGGGTTTAGGGTTGAGTGTTTAAGGGTTTAAGAGTTGAGGGTTTAAGGGTTAAGAGGGTTGAGGGATTAGGGTAGAGATTTTACTAAGTGGGTTTGAGGGTTGGGGGACTAGGGTTGAGGGTAGAGGGTATAGGATTGGCGGTAGAGGGTAGAGGGTTTATGGGTTAGGGTTTAAGGGTTTAGGGTTTAGGGATGAGGGATTAATAGGTTATAGAGTAGAGGTTATAGGAGTTGGG